>OY744525.1:95953685-96283685 GCA_963556195.1 Sepiola atlantica | reverse complement strand
TATTTGTGATGTCTTTGTTTAAACAAATACCAGTAAACATGTGTTCATCAGAGAACAAAATATATTTATTGAATTGTTTAAAAACTCAGGTTAGCTTTCCACAAATTTCAGTCACAGGGCATTAAGCACCGGCACTACTGTGTGCAAAAATCACAAAGCCATTCCTCATTTTAGTGAAAGTGAAATGATGATGCTTGTGCACTGTATGTGATACTAGGAATCACAGATGTCACACTGAACCCAGTTAATTCCATTCTCTCTACCACATCTGCAACATTCCTCAGTGTCAGAATCCCCTGGTGGTAATGGTGTCTCCTGTACTGGTGTTCTTTTACCCTTGTCTCCCCCCTTTCCTTTCCATCTGCCACGTCCTCTGGATGCTGTAGCAACCTCCTTAGCAGCAGATGTATCCATGAGTCTGGTGATACTTTCATCTGCTGTGAGGCTCTCCACATATCGGAATCACTGTATTCTAGCTGATTTCCCTCACTGCAGATTGAAAGTGGAGAGTCATTTGTTTGAGAAAGTCGTCTTTCAATAAATCAGATGAAGATGATGAAGTCCTTGAGTTGGAGCTGAGGATGAGGGTCCTGGCTTCTTGTTGACTTTATAATACTTGGCTGCTTGATTGGTAGACATCTACTTCTTCATGACAGCCTCATATACAGCAACCATCTTTTCTGAATGGCTCAGATTCCTCCTACCCTCATATAGTTGTGAACCAATCTGTAAACAAACAATTTTTTAACAGGGCATTAGGCACCTGTATGCCCAAGTATTAGTATCAGTAAATGTTGACTTGTTATTACAAGTTTCTGGTTTTATATAACTTCCTCAATAATAAAAACAGGTCAAAATCATGTTTCTTAAGGGATTTTCAACTCTTTTCTCTTCAGAAAAATACAGCAATGGGGCATTAAGCACCACCTTTTTGAAAGATCAAGATATTTTTTAAACAAATAAATTACACACAATTACATGCATTATGCTTAAATGAGTACAAAGCAATTAACATACTAAACACATACAAAAACATGGCAAGTTGAATTTGCAGCAGGTTTTAAAATTGGTGTTGAAATCATGATCACATTTGATAGGTTGCGGATGCAGACCACCATGACACTTTCCAGCACTAAAAAAATGAAAATCTGAATTAAACCAAGTGTAAAAATGGTTGGTATTTATCTCTGATATATCTCAATGCTTCAAATAAACAGTTTGCAGGCTCAGTGGTTTTGCAGAGAAACAAAGTTTTGTGCAGTTGTCCTTCATGGCTGGAGAAAAAACAGCTTCTCAACTTGGCACAAAAAGACTACCTTTGTTTGGCTCAGTAAATGCTACTCGTGAGAAACAAGGCCTGTGATTGGTCAGTGATCAGACAAGCTTCGTGCTTATTGCCCTACAAGTGCCATACTAATTCTATAGAGAGGTTTGTGAAGGTTACCTAGTTGCTGGTGCTTAATACCCCAGGTTACCCTATCTAAAAAGTAAGTTATTGACAAAATATAATTTTATTAAAAATTAACTAAAAAATAAGACATTTAAAGAGAACATAAAAAACAAACTAACTCTAAGTCCGAGTAACACCGTCTTTAAAAAAAACCTAAGCCTACCACTAATCTTAAGTCCTAGTGGGTGATTTAGTGGAGAGTGTTAATCTAGTGGTCAATTTCTGGCAAAGTCCCTCCACCATCACTGCCCCTAAAAAAATTGTAGCACCCACCTCTCCGAAAAGCCACACCTAATAGCTCCACAAAGTAGAAGCTCCCTTCCCCAAAAAAACGAACAAAATGTATCTTTCAGAGCTCCCCCCCCCACACTCCCATAAAAAATTTCTGTTATCTGCCCTAAAACAGCTGCGAAAGTGGCCTAAAACTGGAAGATTATTTTACATTAAATTTATACACAAAACTTATCCCCCATCTAATTTCTACATTTTTTTTCCCTCCCAGTTTTAGAGTGTTCACACATAATCACATAAAAAAGGTAGAATTTCATTTAACATCTACAATAATAGCAAAATTATTAAACTTATTTTTAACATTGAGAGGGGAGGTAATTGACCCTAACCAAGTCAGGGCAGAAAATGGTAAATTTGTTTCATTTAATGTCTGTACTAATTGACTGTTAAGTGACGACTTGACCATTTCCGGTCTGTTCTGTAAATCACAATTGGAAACATTAGGGCCGATATAGATCTCCAATTAAAGAATACCGGTTTTAAAAAACAATAAATTGTTTAAGAAAAGTGTCTAAAACCACCAAAGTTTATTTCAATGTTAATAATTTTGGTGACTAAAATAGGATTTAATGTTAAATTTATTTTTAATATAAAATGACATTGTTTTTAAATTTAATAAAATCACATAATTTAATTAAACTTTATATTTTTTATTAATTAAAAACAGGTTTTTCACAAAAAATTTTTTTTAAGTTTGCAAAACTGATAAAATCACAATTTACGTTTGAAACAATACCATTTTAAATCATTTTATTTTAGCAACAACCAAAAATACATTGTTTATTTTTCTTTGTAGTATAACATAAAATTGCATGGAATTTTTATAGAATCGCTCCCATCTCTAAATCGGATTTTTCCTACCTAACCCGAACAGAAAAAGGAAAAAAAAAAACGGTTTGAAGACTGGAGTGATTCTAAAAGAAAATACCATTGCATATTTTATCAAATGGGTTATATTGAAGCGGTTAGCTCCTAAAATGGATACCAAATTTTATCTATTAATTTTTGCGATTTTGCAAGCGGTGAAAATCAAAAATTAATTTGTTGCCAGATTTTTGTTGAACATTACCTGTCATATAAAAAATAATTTCTTTTGATAATATTTTAGATTGGATACGCCATTATCTTGATGTATAATTTGTAATATAAGTGCTAATTCTGAATAGGTAGCCACAGTTCAGACTACAAATGGAGAATGCCAAATCCAATTCCGACTTTTACCAAGTTTGAAGACAGACTCTACAAATAAAAAGGCTACATTTCGGTAGACAACTATTTTTCAATTAATTAGAAAGACTTCAAGCTTTTATATTTTTTATATTTCAATATTACTTATTCATTACATTTGCTTATGATATTTAAAGATGAACCATGCAGTTTTACATGCAACTATTATATAGAAAAAGGACAAAGTTTATTTCTAATGTTTAAAAAAATCTTTGGTGGATCATCTTCGTTAAAGTTTGTTTGCTGTCGAAAGTCTACGGGCAGTTTACCTTCGAGTGAAGATAGCCTTGGCCTTGGGAATCCAGTGGAGAAAGGCAGGAGAGAGGAAAGGGGTAAGTAGCAGACAAAAATATGTCCAGACAAGGAAAAAGGTTAGAAAGTTCATATAAGAAGAGTGTTCTTATGAAAAAAGTCCATACATACATTTGCTGTTTAAACAAAGGCAGAGTTCATGTGTGTTTGTCTTTTTTTTCTTTTTTCTTTTTCAATTTTCTCATCTTTTTGTTTTTGCTGGGGATGGGGCATCCTACCATATGGCAGACATTCACTCGCTATCTCAGAGACTTCAACCGAGAGATCTTTTTAAGATTCTAACTGTCCCTTAAGTGCAATTGTTTATATCTCTCTTGCACTTAGTTCACGGGATATATTCGTCAGGTAGAGGTTTAAAAATTCTTTTTCATGAGCTCGGTTGTTTCTATGATTACTGGAATGATGGAGATCTTCCTAAGATTCCAGTTTCTTTTCTTATCGTACATAAGACCTTGGTATTTTGTTATCTTCTCCCTCTCAGCTCTGTTTAAGCCAGCATCATTAGGGACACTGACTTCGACTAATGTTTCTACTTTCTCTTTCTTGTCACTATGTCAAGTTTAATAGCTCCATTTTTTACTTATGTAAATATAGGAATTGCATTGTCATAGTGGATTGTATATGACTTATTTCTAACAGTTCTTTCTGGTATATGTTCCCAGGACTTGCTGCTACACTGTATATTCAACTTTTTACAGATGGTTCAGTGGAGATATTTACACACTCCATTGTGTTGCATTGTATAGTTGTCATCTCCCAGCAGAACTTGACAACTGGATGTTGCAGAACGTGCACTTGCTGTCGTTACTGAGACCACTCATCTTAAAAGCATTGGTCATCAGGCCTTGATCTTGAAGTATGCATGTGTGCGTAGGTTCATTTGGTCGCCATGTTGGATCCTTAAGTCCTGTCGACGCTGAAGCCAGGTGGCTTGGCGGGAGGTTTGCAGGCTAAGAGAGAAGTTTTTGTGGTTGATCTGAGTAATGTGGATTAGTAGATAGCAGTGCCGTCTTCAGACTAAAAAGAGGAAGAAGAAAGTAGTGGGCACTTCTTTTTATCAACTCGCGAACCAGTCTATGCTCGCATGAGAGTTTGTTTCCAATTGGGCGAATCAGAAACGAAGTTAAATCTTTGCGCCAATCAGAATCTAGCTCAGACATCAAGCATAGATTCGGAACACCGCCAATGGCAGCTTGTTGTTGTTGTTGTTTATAGTAGTGCTGCTACAGAGACATCAATTTGGAAAACCTGACCCTTTCGCAAATATTATTACAAATTTCTGAATTGTAACCGGTTTCAGAAAACAAAATCTTCACTTTCAGCTACACTGCTTCCTTCTATATTTTTGTATTCTTCTTATATTTCATAAATATGCCTTTTCTCAATTTTATCTTCCCTTTGCAAGCTTTCCCCCCCCCCTATAAAGAAACGTATTTTTGCTTTCTGAAAGATTTTGCTCTTGTAAGCTTCTTCACCCACCTTCCAAAACGAAATTTTTTTGATTTTCTAAAAGATTTTGCTCTTGCAAGCATCTCCCCCTCTCCAAGAATAATTTTATTAGAGATTTGTGAATAATTTTGCTTTGGTCATACATTTGCCCCTAACCCTCTGACCATGTCACCAGAAAAGATGCCTAAATTAATCACTCGTTTGCTCATGAAACAGAAACTGTTAACAAGCAGAGCTTGTTAACACCCTAACTTTAATGTCTAACTTCTACAGGTCATGCCTTGCAGTTTTCACACTAACCCCTCCCTCAAAAGAAAAACTTCCTTTAATTAACGTAAAAGAAAAAAGAAATGAAAAACAATAACCCTCTTTTGTGCAAAGAAAACATCATAAATTGCAAAGAAAACAAGGGAAACAAAATTTAGCCTGTGAAATTATGAAAATATAATAACTAAATTGCGTTTATAACAAAAATTAAGCTCATAACACACTTTGCTTAAAAAAAAGAGCACCCCCCCCCAAAAAAAAAACAGGTTCATAACAGTTTGCATTAAATAACTTGAAAAACAAAACAAAAAAACTTTATTTTCTATATCTAAATAACCAAAAATGAACAAATATTAAAAGATATATTTAAATACAAGTAAAAATCAACAGTTATTTTTCGTTAAATAACATCTTTTCAAAAAGAAAAGTGCAAAAATATGTTCATATTGTTTTATTGCTTGTGGAGTTTGTTAACGTTTGCCAATTTCGGAAATCTCCGGTAAAACTCGGAATTTATGATGTAAGTACTGAAATTTTTGGATGCTTAATTAGAATTTGTACCATTTCAGTTTCATTTTAAAAAACACTGTTTTATTTTATTGTTTCTTACAAAACAAAACATAACCCTTAACATTAACCCTACCACTAACCCTAAGACCGGGTGGCAACGCCAAACCCACCCACCCAAAAAAAACTCTGAATGAAATTACTTAAAAACGCTAATACTTAAGCATATTCGGGAAATTTGCAAAAAAAAATTCTTTTTTTAAATCAGCAAAATCAGAAAAGAAAAGAAAAATTTTAAAAACGAAATCGTAAAAATTCAAACAACAAATTAATATGGTGGATTAATTATCCCTTTCACCGCTTACAAAATTAGAAAACTAATCGATAAAATTCGGAAGCCATTTTTTGAGCTAACTACTTCATTATAACTAATATATTTAAACTACAAAAGTGAAATCTTTTGTCTTTTAATTTTAAACATTTAAGTTTAATGTGTTTGTATCTTAAAAAAGTTTGTTTTTCTCCCTGTTTCATTATAATATATCTTTGAAAAGACCATCAAACATAATAGTTAATTTAATGTAGTTGTCATCGTCATCGGTTTAACATCCATTTTACATGTTGCCATGCATTGAACTGCTTTAAGAAATTGACTTCCAGAGCAACATATATCTGGACAGGTCTTTATTGATCCCTCATTGACAGGGGTATTTGAAAGTGATCTGTAAAAATTCTGGAAAGTTTTACTTTTTCTGTATTTCTTTTTTCAATTAAATACTTAAAATTGGGTAAAATTGTAGCCCCCCCCCCCCCCGGAAAAAAAATGAGATTCTACTTTATTTTGGTGGTTACATGTAAATGGCCACAAAAACTCGACAGTAAAACTTTTTAAAAACATGAATAAAAATAAATTTAATAAAAACGATTATTTTAGAATTTAAAATGGGGAATTAGTTTCGCATATAAATTAACATAAAATGATCACTCACTTCCTGGCCACGAGTCGGTAATGATCACCCACTTGCTAACCAGATAGTGTTTTTAAAGAAATATAACCAAATAGTTTTTAAAGGGAGATAAATTTTGTGTGTGTTTGGGGTAGGAGACAACTAATTTGGGGCATTTTTTTATGCTGAAAAATTTCACATGAAATAAATTACTTTTCGTCATTCAAAAAATAAGTAGGCATTATTGCCATTATTTTACAAAAAAAAAACTAGGAAAAAGTTTATTTATTCATTGTAAAGGGACATGCGGGTCAAGACTGCGGTTCTTGGCTAAAATTTCATTTTGATATTGATTTAAACAAGAAAATATTAAATTTTAACTTAAAAGTAATAAAAATACACATGCCCTTCCTTAATCATACCACTAACCCTAAGTCCCAGTGGCAATACAATATGAAAATTAAATATAAAATAGATTTCAACAAAAGAGTTAAAAGATTTGCACTACATCAATTTATAGTCAATGGGACTGTTAAAGCTCAATTTTGCCCCCAAAAGTAAGTAATTCTTTTAGTTATAATATGTTTTAATTTATATTTTCAGAAGAAAAAGAAAGCAAAATCGACACCACCCCCCTCCGAAAAAAAAAAAACACTTACATTTGATTTTTAGAAATTAAAAATGGCCACTATAAACTAAAATGGTTTAATGTCTAAAAATTCTACCAAGTAGGTGATCATTCTATGTTGAATTTAGGTGCAAAACTGATCCCGCACTCTGAAATAATTGTTAAATATTTTACGACCAAATTTTTCAGGCTGTTTACGTTGCTCGGGGTCATAAAAACACAAAATAGAAGAAAAATCGCATGTGTAACATCTTTATATTCAAACTTCTATTTCTCTCCCTCTCTCTCTAGCTGTCTCTTTATCTTTCTCCCTTTCTCTTCCCTGGTCACCACATTTCAACCACCCCTCTCCTTTATGAAGAAGAAGTAAATGTATTCGATAGGGGCGCAATACTGCACAAGCCTCCTAAAAACGTATTCCATAGAGGCGGTATACTGCACAAGCTTCCGGTCGCATATTTTTGCTAGTTGGAAGCAGAACAGATACTACATTACCTCCACACCTCTCAAAAAGGAGGAGGTAATGCCTAAGAAGATGGTATCATGACAACAGAACAGATACTACACTAACTCCACACCTCTCAAAAAAGGAGGACTGAATGCCCGGGAGGATGGTATCATGACAACAGAATAGATACTACACTAACTCCACAACTCTCAAAAGATAATGGGTAATGCCTGGAAGTATGGTATCATGATAATAGAACAGATACTACACTACCTTTACACTTCGACATATAATCGTCTGACGTGTCCAGATCTGGCTGTATCTTGATCCGGTGCCCTGTGTAAAATGACCAAAAACACAACAAAAAAAATTGACCAAAATCATGAAAAAAAAAATAGATAAAAAAATTTTTTTTTAATAAAAACACAAAAATTGTAAAAGAAAAAAATTAACAAAAAACATGAAAAAAAATTTTAAAAACATAAAAACCAAAAAAGGTATAAAAAACATCAAAATTAGCACAAAAATGCAAAACAAAAAATTGACAAAAAACATTAAAAAACAGATGAAAAACAAAAAACATAAAAAAAACATAAAAATTGGTGCAAAAACAAAAACAAAAAATTGACAAAAAGCATTAAAAAAACAAAGAACAAAAAACATCAAAAAACATCAAAATTGATGCCAAAGAGAGAGAAAAAAATAATATTGACAAAAAACATAAAAAAATGTTTTTTTCATGTTTCAAAACAAAAAAACAAATGAAAACAAAAAAGCCATCACAAAACATCAAAATTTGCGAAAAAAAAGAAGCAAAATTCAAAAAAACAGGATTAGAAATAAAAATTCTTTCACCCCCCCAAAAAAAAGATTTTCTTTCACCCATGCCAACCGTCCTAAAAATATTTATTATTTGTAAGAAAAAAAAAATCCCCCCAATAAATTTTTGTAAGAAATATTTTTAGTACAAAAAATAAAAAAAATTTCCCCTACAAAATTTTTTATTTACTTTACACTACTCCCCAAATTGTTTTACTGTCCACTCGCACACTCCTCAACATTTTTTTACTCTCCCCTGCCCAAAGAAATATTTTTAGTTAGAAAAAGAAAAAGTTTCCCCCCAAAATTTTTCTACTCTCCACCCCGACCCCACCCCAAATTTTTTTTTTACTCTCCCCCCCCCACCATAACAAATATTTTTAGTTAAAAATAACAAAAAAAAGAATTTCCCCAGTCCATAAAATATTTTTTTACTCTCCCCCACCCAAAGAAATATTTTTAGTTACAAAAAAAAAAAATTCCCCCACCCCCGCAAAATAATTTAATACTGTCCACCCCCACACATTTTTTTTTACTCTCCATCCCCCCAAAAAAGAAATATTAAAAAAAAAGAATTTCTACACCCCCCAAAATAATTTAATACTGTTCACCCCCACAAATTTTTTTTTACTTTTCCCCACCCAAAGAAATATTTTTAGTTAAAAATAAAATTTCTCCACCCCCAAAAAATTTTTTACTCTCCACACCTACCCCCCAAAATAAAATTTTTCTCTTCCCTACCCAAAGAAATATTTTTAGTTAAAATAAAAGTTTCCCTCATCCCACCAAAAAGATGTTTTTACTCTACCCAAAGAAATATTTTTAGTTAAAAAAAAAGAATTTCTACACCCGCAAAATAATTTAATACTGTTCACCCCCAACATTTTTTTTTACTCTTCCCCACCCAAACAAATATTTTTTGTTAAAAAAAAAAAATTACCACCCCCCCAAAAAAATTTTTTTATTTACTGTCCAATCCCACACCCCACCAAAATTTTTTTACTCTCCCTCACCCAAAGAAATATTTTAGTTACAAAATAAAAAAATTCCCCCACCCCCGCAAAATAATTTAATACTGTCCACCCCCACACATTTTTTTTTACTCTCCATCCCCCCAAAAAAGAAATATTTTTAGTTAAAAAAAAAGAATTTCTACACCTCCCCAAATAATTTAATACTGTTCACCCCCACAAATTTTTTTTTACTCTTCCCCACCCAAAGAAATATTTTTAGTTAAAAATAAAATTTCTCCCCCCACCAAAAAAATTTTTTTTACTCTCCACACCCACCCCCCAAAATAAAATTTTTCTCTTCCCTACCCAAAGAAATATTTTTAGTTAAAATAAAAGTTTCCCTCATCCCACCAAAAAGATGTTTTTACTCTACCCAAAGAAATATTTTTAGTTAAAAAAAAAAGAATTTCTACACCCCCCAAAATAATTTAATACTGTTCACCCCCAACATTTTTTTTTACTCTTCCCCACCAAACAAATATTTTTTGTTAAAAAAAAAAAATTACCACCCCCCCCAAAAAAATTTTTTATTTACTGTCCAATCCAACACCCCACCAAAATTTTTTTACTCTCCCTCACCCAAAGAAATATTTTAGTTACAAAATAAAAAAATTCCCCCACCCCCGCAAAATAATTTAATACTGTCCACCCCCCACACATTTTTTTTTACTCTCCATCCCCCCAAAAAAGAAATATTTTTAGTTAAAAAAAAAGAATTTCTACACCCCCCCCAAAATAATTTAATACTGTTCACCCCCACAAATTTTTTTTTTACTCTTCCCCACCCAAACAAATATTTTTTGTTAAAAAAAAATTACCACCCCCCTCCCAAAAAATTTTTTACTCTCTCTCACCCAAAGAAATATTTTTAGTAAAAAAAAAATTTTTTCACCCCCCCTAAAAAATTTTTTACTCTCCACACCCACCCCCTAAAATAACATTTTTCTCTTCCCTACCCAAAGAAATAGTTTTAGTTAAAAAAAAAAGTTTCACCCATCCCCCCCAAAAAATGTTTTTACTCTACCCAAAGAAATATTTTGAGTTCAAAAAAAAAAAACGAAAGCTGGAAGCAGAACAGAAACTACACTACCTATACACCTCTCAAAAAAGGAGTAGGTAATGCCTGGGAGGATGGTATCATGACAACAGAACACATACTACACTAACTCCAAACCTCAAAAAAGGAGGTAATGCCTCCGAGGATGATATGAGAACAGAACGGTTAAATTTGAGGAAATGACTTGCAGTTTTTTTTCGGGTATGACTTGTAATTTGTTTTTAAAAAAGACTACATGATATAATTTTTTTCTATTTAAATTAATACATAATTAAATTGAAATTAAGCTTAAAATAGCTAAAATAATCGCTCCCCCCCTCAGACGAAATCTGCCCCATAGCCCCTTAGAAGAGAATTTAGAGATTCGGGAATACACCCATTAACTTTCTTGGTGAATTTTTCATTGGAATACACTTTTAGATTTTATCTAGACTTGCTAACTTTTTTTTTCTATAGGGCACACACACATACTAACACACATACATACAGACATTGAGTTTTATATATATATACTAGCCAAAATAACCTCCCTACAGAGGCTGCCGCGTCAGAAATGAACGCTCACCCGTAAACAGATGGCGCCCCAGTCATATTTCTTGGATGGTTAGATATTGATTTTCTTTGCTTCGGAACAAAAAAATTTTTTTACCCCCTCCCCTCTCCCCCGAGAAAAAATATTGGAGGCGCCTCGGTCATATCAAAGAACCAGTTTTGATACTCATGTTTAAATATGCTATTATAGGCGCCTATGCCATATCAAAGAACCAGTTTTGTTATTCTTCCAAAATGGTCACCCATTTAGTAATGGCCGGGATATGCCTTGCTTAAGTTCAGTTTACAACAAAACACCTTCATTAACAACGTAATGAAAATAAAGAATAATAATGTGAAAAGATCCTCTCACAATGACGTCACTTCCGGAAGGGTGACTTAGCAATTTGAACAGAATTTGCCATTCAAAGTATGGTTTAAAAACAGGCTCGTTTCTGAATAAAATGTCTTTAATTAATTATATGAATAATTTTTATTAATGACTTTATCGAAAAATATTGTAAATACATATGTAAATTTGAGAATAGCAGTTTATAAGTGTATATTTGTAAATATGAATTTATTAGAAGTTTAAAAGAAATTAATTTTGTAAAGACATGAATTACTCGCTTGAATCACATAGACTTTTGTCTTCTTTGCAGTTTTCTTACACAAAGAAATATTGCACTTTAATTCTCCTTTAAAGTTTCATTTCTTTCCTGAAACCCTGTGACAATTTTCTTGGTTTCAGATAATTTGGGTTTTCCAATTTTTCTCCATGTTTGTTCGTCAATAATACTTATGTCTGAGCCAGAATCCAGTAAAAAAGTGATTGTACAACCATTTATACGTACATCTACATATTTTCAATTTTCACTGTTCTGGATTTCTTTTTTTGACAACACAACGTTTACTTTTTCAAAATTCTTTTTCTTATTCTTGCGGCAAACAGACCGTTTATGACCCTTAATTCTGCAAGATTCACAGAATTTGTTCTTATACCAACATACATCTTTAGTATGCTTAGCATTTCCACACGTCTCACATTTTCCTGTCTTTTTGAATTTAGAAGTGTTTTTGTTTTTTATGCGTTGGCGAGTCATGTATCCCATCACAAAAGAAAACTTCTTGACAACCTCAATAGCTTCATCATTGAGATATACGTCTCCATATCTGAGTTCTCATCCATCTCCATTGTCTTACACTTTTTGCATACAACCTTGTTACCTTCTCGCATCCTACCAGAAATTCCGCTGCTCTTCTTGTGTACCCAATGCTTACAATACCACAACAAATTTAGTTGCACTCAACTCCCTTTCCACAAACTGAGCAGGAGAACTTTCCTCTTTCTGGGAGCTTTATACACAACCACTGGTCATCATTTTGGTCTTGGTAACATTCATTCTAAGACCTTTTAGGTTTAAAAATTGAATGTTGGGGGCATGGTCACCCAAGTTGGGAAATTGGTGGGGAGTCGTGGACCCCAGGTTGGGAAATACATTTCGATTGCAGATGTTTTTGTCATTGGTCAATCATACCCTGGTATATCTATAGATATACTCACTCTATACGCTGATAACAGCAAACAACTGCATCAAACACTGGTACACTTACATATTGATGATAGGAAACTGTTATAACAATAGCAGTATGTATATATAGCTACATGGAAGATTAGTTTATGAAAATGTGGATAAGCAAGCCAACATACGAGTAGAAATCAGACATTTTATACAGTGAAAGAAGAAAAACAGGAGGGGTCAGTAGTAAGAGGGGGGAATAGATGCTGTATATAGTGGGTTGGGTACATGAGGAGAGGAAAAGGTGGAGATGTAAAGCAGGGGAAGAGTAGGAGGCATGTAGTGAGGTAGGTGCAAGAGGTAGGAGTGGGTGGAGTGGTAATCAAGGAGAGGGGGAGGTGAAACACAAGATGGGTGGAAAAATAAAAAAAAATGAAAAAACGCATGGAGAGAAAAAAATTAAGTTAATAAGATGTGGTGAACAGAAAAATAAGATAAATTAAAAACATGTGATGGAAAGGAAAATAAAAAAGTTAAATTAAAAGGAAAATAAATTAGAAACCATGTGGTAGAAAGAAAACGTCAAGAAAATTAAAACATGTAGAGAGGGCGGATAAAGTTTGGGATAGAATATAAGGATACAGCGGTTGAGATTACCCATTATTGTATTTTGAAGATTATTTTATTATTTTCAAAATGTATATTTACCTCCTACTCTTCTCCTGCTTTACATCTCCACCTTCACCTCTTCTCACGTACCTAAACCAATACATACAGCACGTATCCCACCCTCTTACTACCATTTGCCCCACCTCTGTTTTTCTTCCTTCACTGTATAAAATGTCAAGTCCTGCTTAATAAAGATCCTTTTACCAAATGAATATGGTCGAAAGAAATCTTTTATTTTGTCTGAAATTTTTATTTCATATTTACTCCCTAATATAGCTTCATACAGATATTTGAAAAACGATTTATCAAGTCAAAAGATTAGTTGAGCATTGGTTGAAGTCTGTGCTCTCCAAGTGCTTTTACTTCATATTTTTAATACTATATATTTTTCTTTCAGCCTCCAAATAGGATCTCAAACAATCTACAAAATGTTCCCATGTGAAGTTTGTGGAGAATCCTTCACCAAAAAATTTCAAATGACAAGGCATTTAAAAGTACACATCAACCAAGTGCTCGAGCATTGTTATATTTGTGGGAAAGGCTTTGTTGGAAGCAAATTATTGGATGAGCACATTAAATGCCATTCGGATACGGCACTCTTTCACTGTGGGGTGTGTGGAAAGGCTTTCTTGACATGCAAAAGCTTGAAGAAACATATGGCTGTTCACACGGGAGAGGAATCTTTCGTGTGTGAAATCTGCGACCGAGTTTACACTTCGAAAGGTGGACTTATTAAACATATGCGAACTCATACTGGAGAAACTCCATTTCAGTGTAATGTTTGTGGGAAAACATTCACGAACATCACAAACTTGCAACTTCATGTGCGCATTAAATGCTATTCTGGTGCGACACCCTTTCACTGTGGGGTGTGTGGAAAGTCTTTCTCCGTGTGCAAATCATTGAAAAAACATATGGTTATTCACACCGGAGAGGAATCCCTCCAGTGTGAAATCTGCGACCGAGTTTACTCTGTAAAAAGTGAACTGATTAGCCATATGCGAACGCACACTGGAGAAACTCCATTTAATTGTGATGTTTGTGGGAAAGCTTTCTCGGACAAAAGTAATTTGCGAGTTCATGTGCGAGCGCATACGGGAGAGAGGCCTTTTTCTTGCACAGTTTGTGATAAAGCATTCCTGACATCTTCCTGTCTAAAAAAACATATGAGTATGCATACTGGAGAGAGGCCTTTTAAATGCGTATTGTGTGACAAATCTTTCGCTCGGAAAGCACACTTAAAAAGACATGTGGCAACCCACACTGGAGGGTTTTCCCTTAAATGTGATGTGTGTGGCAATACTTTCACACGTAAAGACAATCTGTTATTTCACATGAAAAAACATGCTGAGGAGAACGAGTAAAGAATTAACAATCATGAAAAACAAAGGGAGTAGCAAGTTGGTATATATCAGAATTTTTGAGATGCGGATTGATTATTTGAATTATTCGGACTACTGTTTTAATTTTGGATGTTATTCTCGCAACGTTTCGGTCAATGCAACCTCCGGTTTTCTTCGGGTGCATCTTATTGAACTCAGGAATCTTTAAACTTGGGAATCCGTATAGAATTTATTTAATCCATGTACAGTATAGGGAGATTTGTGCAGATGAGTAGACTTCGATGGTATAGCCACATTGAAAAATGAATGAGAGTTCTTGGGTTAGTAAATGTAGAACAGTTGAGATAGCAAGTTCAGTTCACAAGGGAAGTCCAAGGAAAACATTGGAGGAAATGATAAAAATGAACCTGCGGGAAAGAAGAATAAATAAAAACCTGACCAGAGATAGGTTACTTTAGAAGTCAATTTCTTAAAGCCATCCAACGCATGCCAGCATGTAAAGCGGGCGTTAAACCGAATATGATGATGATGGTAGCTTGCTCTCATTAGTCAGCCATGACCGGGTAGAAGTTTTCAGTAATTCGTAATTGTATTCTTATTACCGCCCTTACTTTAACCTTCAAATGCCTATGGTGCAACAGATAAAAGTGATAAGTAATAATCAGTTGTAAGTGACAGTGTTCTGGGGGTTGAAGGTTTTGTAATTGTAATGACATTCACGTGGGGTGGGTTGAGCCAGCTCTAAATGAGTCCACTGCATCTTGTGCCAAAGCGGTCCACCCCGCCGATCAACAGTGGAGTGCTTTGGTTGAAGGTTCAATCCTCAGTAATTCCATCACTGCAGAAGCAGCAGCAGCAGCAAAAAGAAAAAAAATCAACCGTTAGTCTCCTGGGATTTCCTACTAGAACCATGACATGGAGATGCTGTATTTCCATACACGCTTGTTTATGGAGGTAATACCATGATTAAATAAACAGTTATTTTGAAAATTTAAACATGGTTACAAACCAAACACAGTGCAGATTTTTTTTTTTTTAAATAAATGTATTATTTATTTAAATCCAAATTTTCGGCTTCAAAAGTCTTCATCAGCCAGGTGACAACATGTCACATAAAAAAGAAACAAATGTTTGCATTCCCCCCTGATGAAGACTTTTGGGGTTGAAACTTTAGATTAAAATAAATGATACATTTATTAAAAAATCTGCATTGTGTTTGGTTTCTAACCGTTTTTAAATTTACAAAATATTCAATGCTTCTAACTGTAGTAACATTAAACTGCTTATTCATACATGCACGCCAACGCATCACACGACTCTATTCAGACGTATAACAAACAGCTTCTTTGTCAACATCAGAAGACCTCGGCCAGGTGACAACATATCATATAAAAAAAAGAAAAAAATGTCTGCATTTTCCCATGATGAAGACTTTTGAAGTCGAAAATTTGTTTAAATAAATAATACATTTATTTAAAAAAATCTGCATCATATTTGGTTTCTAACCCTTTTTAAATTTTCAAAATATTCGATGCTTCTAACTAGTAATTGTTTGAACAGTTATTTATTCTATGGGCTGAAAACATTGAAAATTCACAAAGAGCAAAATTAGACCCCATCAGGATTCGAACCTGTGCCAGTCATTAAATGACATTGCCTTAGACTGCTCGGCCAGCAAACTTTTATGATCATATGGCACTACAAATAAACTTTTCTTTTCTTTCCTGTTCTACTTTATTTTCTTTTTCCTTTCTGCTTTTTCTTTTAACCCTCAAAAATCTTCCTTATCTGTTTGAACAGCCTAGACAATCTTGGTACATACTTCACCAATGGCTACAAACCTGAGCAAAATTTTATTCTGTTCATAAAAGAAAAAGACAAAACAGAAACCTACATTGTGACCAAACCCAGACAGAAATGCAAGCATGATGTTTGGTTTAAAGAAAAAGCAAAAGAATAACAAGTAACTTTAACCACAAATGACCCCTTCCAATAAACTCTAACGACATTACAAATGTAAACTGACCACAAATGGACCCTTCCAATAAGTTCTAAAGATATTACACATGTTAACTTTGAGCATTGAAAGGGCAACAAAAATATGCCAACATAATGGCACTCTATTTAAATGTTGTTTGTCAAAATTTTTGTTCATCTCTTTGTTTCGTAATTGTTTTCATCTCATTCACCATTGTTGAACGAAACTGTTCCTATATATTTCCATTTTTTTCACCTTTTGCTTGAAATAGATCTTATCTTCTTTCCGGACCGTCTTTTCCTTTGTGTAATTATAATGTGCACCACATGTTTCCATAACCCCTTTACGTTTGTCTGAGAATAAACGCGTGTTATTTCAATCCAATTGTTTCTTCACTTTTGTTCTTTTTTTTTTCTTCTTCCGACACTTGTGTGTATTATCCATGATAGCACAACCAATGATGAATGTGTTCCAGATTTTCTCTGAATTCCGGGATTTAAAATTTTAGCATCTGGGAGATATAATCACAGGCTTCAAAGAACAGAAGCTGAAGAAAGCAGAAGACTTGAAGATCGAAGAAACCTTCACAAAATCAACTAAAATAACAATTCATCAACTAGTGCAAAAGATGAAAAAGAAAATGAAGCAGCAAAAACGAAAACTGTCACATGCTAAAAACATGTCAACACGTGTAGTGTATTATATAAAGGGCAGTTGTATTGATGTGTGTGTGTGTGTCTCCAGCTAAAAGTAAAAAAAACAAAAAACTATAAAACAAAGATCCACAAAGTTGGTATATTCTTGATTAGCATTGCTCGGAATGAATAATATCTCAAATTTATTAAAAAAATATTCTTGATTAGCATTGCTCGGAATGAATAATATCTCAAATTTATTAAAAAAATATTCTTGATTAGCATTGCTCGGAATGAATAATATCTCAAATTTATTAAAAAAATATTCTTGATTAGCATTGCTCGGAATGAATAATATCTAAAATTTATTAAAAAAATATTCTTGATTAGCATTGCTCGGAATGAATAATATCTAAAATTTATTAAAAAAATATTCTTGATTAGCATTGCTCGGAATGAATAATATCTAAAATTTATTAAAAAAATATTCTTGATTAGCATTGCTCGGAATGAATAATATCTAAAATTTATTAAAAAAATATTCTTGATTAGCATTGCTCGGAATGAATAATATCTAAAATTTATTAAAAAAATATTCTTGATTAGCATTGCTCGGAATGAATAATATCTAAAATTTATTAAAAAAATATTCTTGATTAGCATTGCTCGGAATGAATAATATCTCAAATTTATTAAAAAAATATTCTTGATTAGCATTGCTCGGAATGAATAATATCTAAAATTTATTAAAAAAATAATCTTGATTAGCATTGCTCGGAATGAATAATATCTAAAATTTATTAAAAAAATATTCTTGATTAGCATTGCTCGGAATGAATAATATCTAAAATTTATTAAAAAAATATTCTTGATTAGCATTGCTCGGAATGAATAATATCTAAAATTTATTAAAAAAATAATCTTGATTAGCATTGCTCGGAATGAATAATATCTAAAATTTATTAAAAAAATATTCTTGATTAGCATTGCTCGGAATGAATAATATCTAAAATTTATTAAAAAAATATTCTTGATTAGCATTGCTCGGAATGAATAATATCTAAAATTTATTAAAAAAATATTCTTGATTAGCATTGCTCGGAATGAATAATATCTAAAATTTATTAAAAAAATATTCAGTCTTTGGGGTCAACTGCCCCAGATTTCGTTAGGGGGCTTCGTTTTTCAATGATTTTATTCAGCTATTTTATTTACTAAAGGGAAGTAACTTTGAGTTTTTATCCAGGAGTTAATTCCCTTATGCCAACTAATTCCTCAAGGAATCTATCTAAAGGAGAGTTGTCTGCGTGTATGTATATGTATGCCCAGCTAGAGTGGAATGGGATGGGTAAAGGAGAGTGATGGGGAGGGGGATAGAGAGAAGTTTTAATAGAAATATGTTACACTTTTGCCCCGAGCAACGCCTGGTAACCCTGCTAGTGTGAACTAAAATTGCATCTTTTCCAGTTTCTTTTTATCTATTACTAAAATTCTACTTGATAATTTTCCATATTTTTTGGTGTAGATATCTTTTTGCCTGATACATAAAGTATATCAAAAAGTTTTCCTGTTAATTTCTTTTGAACTGCCATATTTCACTTGTGTATCTCTTTCAAGAAGCATTAATATTTTATTTATAATCTTTTTGAAGTTATTTTATAGTTACAACATAGATCATTATATTGCAAATGATCTTCATTTTTAGTTTATTTACTGATTTCACAAAAATATAGTTTTGTTATGAAAAACAATTTGTTTTTCCAATTGAAATTTATGTAAAATTTGAAGACTAGATATCACCAGAACCCACCACAGCTTTCTATTTTATCCCCCAGATCCCTTATAAAATTTCACATAATCATCACTTTATATCAATACAAAATATTTTTGGGTCTTTTGAAAATTGTCACTTTTGTCTATGCACAACACCAACATACAAAATGCTGACCACCTGTGTGGAAAGATATATCTAAACACATGATCGCTAATACCATGAAAGTATAAATATAAAGACCCGACGTTGCCTGGGATTGAATGAGGATCACTACTATGTACTTTTTCACTATGCTCATAACACCATGTTACTTTCTTTGTTTTTACTGCGCTCCCTCCTTCCGTTTCGCCCCCTAATATAGTCGGAAGAAGCTGAAATGTTTGAAAACTCTGAACTAGTGTCTTATACATATGGTTTAAAATCAGATATATGTATTTGAAGTTTTAAGGAGTTTTTATCTCCATGGGTCACTTAAAGATGAGGGCACGTAGATATTCAACACATGGAGGGTAATGTAGAGATTTGGGACCACTTTCATTGTCTTCCCTGGAGAATTTTATACACTTGATATAAATTTCATCAAAATAGGATATATTTGAAGTTTTAAAGGAGGTTTGGCCCTCATAGCTTTCTTAGGTTAGGAGGGCACATAGAGATTCGTTTGAGTCCCATTAAATGTGAGCATTCATTATGAGCCCCATTAAATGTGAGCATTCATTTTGAGCCCCATTAAATGTGAGCATCCATTTTGAGCCCCATTAAATGTGAGCATCCATTTTGAGCCCCATTAAATGTGAGCATTCATTTTGAGTCCAATTAAATGTGAGCATTCATTTTGAACCCCATTACATGTGAGCATTCATTTTGAGCCCCATTAAATGTGAGCATCCATTTTGAGCCCCATTGAATGTGAGCATCCATTTTGAGTCCCATTGAATGTGAGCATTCATTTTGAGCCCCATTGAATGTGAGCATTCATTTTGAGTCCAATTAAATGTGAGCATCCATTTTGAGCCCCATTAAATGTGAGCATCCATTTTGAGTCCCATTAAATGTGAGCACCCATTTTGAGCCACATTAAATGTGAGGATCCATTTTGAGCCCCATTAAAGCTCGGATTAGTTTTTAGAGTTGGCGTTGTGTTTTGGAGAATTGCTAATACAATTCGAGAGTCAGACTTTTGATGTTTTTCATGTGTGTGCGTTTTATTTTTTTTTGTTCAATTTTCACTTCTACAAGCTATTTTTCTGAGTTTGACGGATCAACGTCTGTGGTGGACCGGATTGAGATAGTGGAGCTAATCTGTCGCTTTTGTGGAGTTAAGCAGGTCGAGTTGGTCATTCTCCTGCGATTAACAGCAGGCGCTCTGGATGTTTACCAGCAGCTTAGCTAAAATGCTAAGGGCAATGTTGAACTTTGGTGATGGATCCTTGCACGGCATACAAACGGTTTACCACCCTGAAACTATTGGCTGGCGAGACAGTGGATGCCTTCTTTGCAGCATTGAAAAGGCTGGCCATTCTGTTCAGAGGGTTGCCTGAACAGACTTTCATATATGCATTTGTGGCTGGACTCCCAATGCAAGTGAAGCAACTCCTGACGGCATCCATAAGCATAGAGGCGACGCTGATTGAATAGTTGCTTGAGCGCACCCGCGCCATTATCAGGGATGAAACAAAACTTGGAGAGCATGTTGTAATGGCCGCACAGTCGGCCAAGAGAGGCCTTAGAAATCTGCAAGGGCCGGATACACATGCTAAAGTAAATTGCTTCCGCTGTAATCGAAATCGTCACATTGCAAAAGAATTGCATGAACAGAAGATGGGGACACATAAAGTGCTTCCAGTGTGGCTTCAAGATGTCCAGAAAATGACTCAGGTTCAAGATTTCAGCGCTGCTCTGCTCCCTGGACAAGATGTAAACAAGGCGCAACCAATCATCCAAGTTCATGTCAACCAAATGTCTTGCTCAGCGCTTCTGGATTCAGGTTGCTTCTGTACCATAGCAAGATGTGCAGCAAAATAGCGACAATAAATGGTGTGACACAGGCGTGTTCTGGAGTAGCATTAGTAAGGATTTGCACGGACTCTGGTGTATCTGCTAAGGGCAATGTCCTCGTGACTCAGAAAGAGTAGTGATGTTCTCATTACACCAGCTGGGACTGTTAAATTCTCTACGGCACTGGTGTGTGCCTCGCTTTCCATTGATCGGCCAGACTTCAAGGTAGAGTTCGACCAATGCCAAAAGATCTGGACTGCGTCATCGAAATGGACGGATAATAAAGTGCCAACCAAGATATGAAATGGCATCACAGAGTACCCCGTAGCTGCGAACGTTAGGGCCGCATATGAACAAGAGCTTGATGCCTGGTTTATCCCGTACCCCAACCAAAGGCTTTTCTCTCAAAAAGGTCTTATCCCTTTAATGGCAGTGGTACAACATAAAAAGTTAAAGGTGTGACCAGTCATTAGATGGGTCAATATAATGCCAGAGTATCCTTACCTAAAAAATATTGCAACATTTGTTTTTTTGGTGGTTTTATGTTTGGCTGGGTCTAGTCTGCAACATACTAAAAGTTGGACAAGATCTTAGTATAGGAAAGTGTCAAATTTCGAATATGACTTGTTTTGGTTTACAAGTCATTTTCCATTTACATGTGAAGCACTAACTCGGTCAGTTTTCATGATAAATCAATACATCTTGGATTTTTACTCAAGTTTTCAGAGTCAATCTTTCACATGAAAAGGGTTACCAGTGATGCCAAATAAACCCTTATACCATATCTAGGGGTACTCGACCCCTAAATCCCTCATTACATCCTCATTGGTACCCGTACCCCTAAACCCCTTATTGCACTCACCCAGGTTCACAAACAGGCATATGGGTGATTATTTATATATGGGTACCAGTGGTGAATTATTACTTTCTTCAATTAATCGGCCCCCTTACCTCCGTATATAAATGAAATTGTTTTATAGGGTATAGGATTCCTGAGAAAACAACTGAAAAACTCAAAGAGACCACGTTTTACCCAATCAAAAACTGCCCTCAAACAATTCACTAGCTTCATATACTAATACACATATATTTTCGCATATTTTCAGGGTCAAACATGAGTTCAGCCACCAGTAGAGAAACTTGTCCTTTATGCGAACAGGATTTGAACTGTGATGAGACCGTGGTGCTTCTAGAAAAGGGTGCCGCAGGTGTCAACCATGCAAGTATCGAAAAAGGTGGCAAATTCATTTTGAAGCCGGAACTAGTGTTCACATTTTTAGCCTCAAAAAAGGATGATTCTGCTCGGCCAATAAAAAGGGATGCTTGTGTTTCTCTGGGACGATATGACAGTAAAACGCATTGCTTTTTCTGTGGAACTGATGCTATAAAAAAAGATTATAAACGAAAAAGTGAGGGAAAGATTTAATATGTGAAGACTGATACATTTGCTCAAACTATCTTGGTTCATTGCAAAACAAGAGGGGATGAGTAGGCCATTGCTGTTCAAGGTCAGATCGAATATTTTGGTGGTGATCTTCATGCTGCAGACTGTGTGTACCACCAGTCATGTAACGTCAACTTCCATACAATGTGAGGCATTCCAAGACAGTTCATGTCAGTTGAATTAACCAAACGACGAAAAAATGGAAGAACAAAAGACAGCGATCAGGATGAAGCATTCGAAAGGGTGTGTGTATTTTTGGAGGAAAACGATGAGGAACCGATAATGATATCGGACCTTGTCGTTTAAATGGGAGAATACTTACGAGGTAGTAAATCAACGGCATATAGAAATCAGTAGCTCAAGGAAAAGCTGATAAGTCGATATGGAAACTCTTTATTTGTGACGAAAGGCCATTGTGGTGTCTAAAACATTGTGACATTTTGGGAAAAAACCTGTGACATTCTTCATGAATACTACAATTCACACTTGACAGATGATTAGGAAGCACAAATTCTCAAAACCGTAGCGAAACTCATCAAAGCTTTCTTTCACTTCAACCAGACTACTCCTAGCTGGCAAGGCATGATGCACCTGATGCATAAGGAGTGCGAATATATAGGACGTTGCTGGATGGCAGTAGACTACAGGAGATCATGGAGACAGTATATGGTGAAAATGCCGTCGTACACATGATGAGCGGAAAGGCAGGGCAACAAGCATTTCGTCGTCACCTGCTGGTGGATCAGTGTCTCACACGTCAGATTGTTGCCAAAATCATGGAGGATGAACCTGGTTTTCAGGACTAAGTAGAGTAACTTGATCGGCTGTAAATGCTGATGGAGACTGGTGAATGTTACTTGAAGTCATTGTTGGAATTAGATTCCATCGGTAGGATTTACAACAGTCTAACTCTGATAAGGGATGAACTAGTAACCAGCAATCCATAGATAAACTATCAGCACATGCTAGGAATTGCTAGGGCACCTGATCGAATGGAGTCTTTGGAACTGTGTCTTAGTGCCGTCTTCGCTTGTTTGCCAATATTTACAGCCACTGGTCATCCAAATTATCTGAAGTCGGCTCGTCTATATCTCCAGAACATGTATGTCTTGAAAGATGACAACCCTGCAGTACATCAAAAGTTCCTGTTTGGGTTTCACGTAATCAGACGCAGTAGCCAATACTGGGCTAGTCTTGGCTCCGATCATGTCATCGAGCAAACACTAATGTGCTCACTCAAAAGCCATGGAAGGCTCACACGGGGTAGTGGGATGTCTGAGCACCAGAGAACAGTTTGGGCCATGTCGTCCACTATGTCATCCGCTTACAACCTTGCCATGCAATAACTTACTGCATGAAGTTACACAACAAGCGAACAACATAAGGAGTTGTCTGCCTCTTGGGTGAGAAGAGATGAGACAGACCTTGGGAAAGTTGTAGAGCAACTAGACAGCTTTAAGCCATTTTCAGGCGATGAATCGTTATGCAATATTATCACAGGGATTACTGCTAACGAGGATGTCAATGTTCAGGACCTTTTCGAAATTAGAAAAGACATTGCACAGAAAATGAATGGACAATCGTTTTCTCCTACTCTCACAAATGGAGTTTGAAAGCAAAGAATGTCAAAGTTTCTGCAGATCGTAGCATTGACCCAGTACTTTTATTCCAGAGTTTTCTCGTGGTCTCACAGATGGGTGATCTAAAGCTGGATGATCTCATGTCCTATGAACTCTGTCTCTACCCGATGTCTTTGTTTGAAGGAAAGTACATCTTATGTCAAGCAGACAACCCACAACTGGCAGCAGCTCTCAGAAATTATGTTGAAACAAAATTGGACAGTGCTTTGACACAAACCGTTCCAGTCACAGAGCACAATGTACTAGACGGAGGATCTCTTCTTCACTGTTAGGAATGGAAGGAGGGGAGTACCTACAGCTCGATTTCAAATGATTATGCCTCATTTACTGTTGAACATTATAGGAGAGCAACTATCGTGTTTTATGATTACGAAGTTTGACCAAGTATAAATGACTACTCATCAGTGGCGAAGTTGGAAGCTGAATGCAAGAAAGGTGAACATTTCCGAGGTAACAAAATTTGCTGGGAAAAAGGAGGACTTCTTGTAAAATGTGGCAAACAAGCAGGCGCTGATCCAGAAGATCATGGAACGAATGTGGCAGAAAGGCTGTGACGTTATTCAAGTGGAAGGAGATGCTGATGTTGAGATTGCAAAGGCAGCCATCAATATGTCTGCTTTCAAATCAACCACCCTCATTGGAGAAGACAAACTTTTTCTTGCTGTTCCGTGCATATGTTTCTAAATGTACTGCATTTTATTTTTGCTCGGACAAGTTGAAATCCTACATCTACAATATTAAGGTTCTCAAGCAGGTGCTTGGTGAAGCAGTTTGTAATGATCTGTTGTCCTGCATGCCTTTATGGGATGCGATTCGGTGTCCAGGGTATTGGGAATAGGAAAAACTATAGGGTACCAACGGATCGTCAAGAGAGAAAAGACAATGACAGACTGTTCAAAAGCATTTTCTCTACCAAAGCAAAGCCAGGATGTTGTGGAAACCAATGGTTGGAAGGCAATGGTAGCTGTGTTCAATGCAGATAGAGAAAAACTCCCTGGCATCTATTAGATACAATATGCTCTACAAGAAAGTTGCGAGAGTTAAGACGTTCGTCATGTCAGAACGACTCCCACCAACGCCCTCTGCCTGTAAATTTCATTCTTTGTGGACTTACTACCAGATTATGGAGTGGATGGGATGTAATGATGAAATGGTGCCATCTGAGTGGTGGTAGAATGTGGAAGGGAGCAAACTTGTTCCAGTGATGACGGACAAAAGCCCTGTTCCAGATGCACTGATTACGATAATTCATTGCAACTGTTCAGAATGGTGCAATAACCTATGGTGTACCTGCAGGAGGCATGGACTAGAATGTACAAGTGCATGTGGACATTGCCAAGACAGAAATTGTGACAATATTAAAAATGATCCAGTGGAAGATGATGATGAGGTGTTAAAAGTTTTGAAAAAGCACTGGGATGTAAGTGAATCAGGGTGGATACAACAAGGGTAATGGGTGTGGGGTACTCATTGATATTATATAAGGGTTTATTTGGCATCACTGGTAACCCTGTCATGTGAAAGATTGACCCTGAAAACTTGAGTAAAAATCCAAGATGTATTGATTTATCATGAAAACTGACCGAGTTAGTGCTTCCCATGTAAATGGAAAATGACTTGTAAACCAAAAAAAGTCATATTCGAAATTTGACACTTTCCCATACTCGGATCTTGTCCAACTTTTAGTATGTTGTAGACTAGACCCAACCTAGCACAAAACCACTAAAAAACAAAATGTTGCGATTTTTGGGGGTCAATCAGTATATTGATTCGTCTACATGGACTACAGTGAGCTTAATCCATATATAGAGGCTTACACGTCCGATGCCGATGTATATGCAAGCAAGTTAAGAAAGTAGCGCCAGAAAGGATCGAATGTATCATTACTCGATCTGAGGAAGGCCTATCTACGGGTGTGGGTCGACAAAACTTTATGGCTATTCCAAACGATGGTATTTCAAAGCAAGAGATACTGTCTAACCAGACTGGGTTTTTGGTTGAATGTGGCATCGCAGATGATGAAGACTATCATGAGTGCTGTGTTATCCCAGGAGGAAACCGTCGAAAAGGTGATATCTGCTTATCCCGACGACATTTAAATTAATGAAGATGTCAAGTAAGCGCCGCACATTCAAGCAAAATTATCAGAGTTTGGCCTAAAGTGCAAGGACTCAGAGCGGCTTTGAGACGAAGCATGTGCGCTTGGTCTGGGCATCAGTGAGAGGATGGCACCCTGCGATGGAAACAAAGAAATGTGATCTCCGGCATACCTGAAGTTCTCACAAGACGGACTATTTTTTCCTTGTACGAAAACTCATGCGACACCTGCCAGTGTGTGGCTGGTTTCGTGTAACAGTGAGCGTTATAAAATGAAGGGTGAATCTGGTAACCAAAGGAGAGTGATGTGTCACTGATAAGAAATGAACATATGAGTTGACGCCAGTTCACTAGCGTTGGGAGTTCTGTTGGAGAAAGATGGAGCCATGCTGAAGGACGCTTGTTGGTTGCGGCTTGCGAACAATGCCTAGCACATCAACCTGGCTGATTTAGATGTTGTGATGAAAGGTATTAACCTAGTACTATAGTGGCAAACAAAGAGGTTGTACCTGCATACAGACTCCCTTTGCGTCTATCACTGCGTGTCCGACACACTAACCGGAAAGCAAGAATATGCACCAAGGCAGCAAGCGAGATGCTGATAAGACGAAGGTTAGGCATCTTAAAGAGTCTTGTCTCTGAATATGTCCTGGTAGTCAGCGTAAAATTGGTCCCGTCATAGTGTAACCTTGCCAACCAGCTGACACAAGTGCCTCGTAAATGGTACAATGCCATAAAGGTGAGTGCCGAGTCATTTTTGTCAAACATGCGCTGCTACAGTGAGTGTTATGAGCCAGCAACAGATAGAAGACATCCACATACAGACATCAAGAGGACTCTTTATTTCGTGAGATGTGTAGACCCAGCAGTGGCCAAATCAACAGTCAAACCAGTCATCAAGCATTGTGAGATGTTTCAGTCAATTGACCCAACACCAGTGCAGTGGCGAAAAGGACGACCGGAAGCAAGTAACACATGGCAAAGGGTTGGAATGGATATCACCCATTATAATGGCAACCACTTTCTTACTCTAAGCTACTGTGGACTCACCCATTTTGCAGTTTGCCGACCAATTGCACAACAAGATTCGGCAAGCGTTATCTGACAAGTACTGTCCATCTTTTACGAGAGGGGAGCACCATATGAGATTTTGGCCGATAATGACCCAGCCTTTGGCAGCCAGCAAGTCAGACAGTTTTAGTGTGAATGGGGAGTTTAACTGCGGTGTGGTGCGATGTGCATATGTGCCATTAGACAATGGCATCACAGAAAGAAGTCACCGCAGGAAGCAACATCCGAATATAATGTTATGCTGAAGGATGGCATGTCTTAAGCAACTGCACCTGTGAATGCCATCTACACATACCAGGTTCGGGTAAAAAAATCAACTTTGTGCAGTCACTTAACGACAAAAAGATGGACGGGCCATATGATGTAGGAGATCATGTCTGGGTGAAACCGCCACTCTGTCGATGTACCACCAAATTACAACAGGGTCGAGTGACTGGCGTGGTCAGTCAGCAATCTGTTTTGGTTGATGGAATCCCACGTCATATATGTGATCTCCGCCATGCTTTGGAGGCAAGCCACTCAACCATCAAGGAAAATCATAGGGAAAGTGATAAGTTGTCTGGGGCTGAACTATTAATGGGCAGCGCCAGTAATCCTCACAAGAATGGAGCCGCGAATTTGGAAGCAGAAAGTTTGGACGATCCGGAAGAGGAAACTTTGTTGGCCGATTCAGAAGCAGTAACTGGGGTGCATGTAACACTTCAAAAGAAGCGCATAAATGAAAAGGCCACCACCACCATGCATCATGTGTGATCAAGAGATCAGGTGGGAATGTATCAGCTATCATGCAGGTCCATGAGGTAAAGGAGTGTGGGTTGTACCGTGTGTCGTTCACTGAAGATTGAACCTATTACAATATGGAGTCTTGTTATGCAAATGACCATTGTTTTTTATGGGCGAATTCTCGTTGAGATAAGAAGAGTAGAAACTTTCCTCATGTGTAATGATAACATTCAGTTGCCGTCTGTCGTGGACATACCAGTCGAGGTTCCGATCCTGACAATCAGTTCGTCAGAAACTGGGGCACTTTGGTGACCTTTTATCTGCTGACCTGAGGTTTTCGTCCTGGGACTACCCACCCAGGCCCTTCCTCCCCTTTGGGGTGGAGTAAGTTTATTGCTTATGACCGGGGAATGCTGACGGGGTTGCCAAGGCAATTTTGAATAGGTCAGAGTGCTCCTTCTTTAGGGGCGCTGGCTTTACTCTCCCCAGTTTCCAGCCTTGTGTCATATGTTCCTGCAGTGAGAAAGAAGTAAATACCACGACGATAATATTACGAGACGTCGAGTGCTAAGCCGGAAAAGGAGAAAGTAATTGAATTGCCATTTGTCGTCAGGTTACTTGATTAACAGGTCTGATTACTTTTGAGAGTTGGCGTCGTCATGTTTTGGAGAATTGCTAATACAATTTGTGAGTCGGACGTTTGATTTTTTTTTAGTGTGCGCACGTTTTTTTTTTGTTTTTTTTTTCAACTTTCACTTCTACTTAGAATGAATGTTACCAATACCAAAATGATGATCAGTGGTTATAGTGTTGGAAAGCCTCCTGAAAGACGAAAGTTCCCTTGCTCAGTTTGTTGAAAGGAAGTTGGAACCAACTCAATTTTGTGTGTTACTTTTAATCATTGGGTACACAAGAAGTGCAGTGGAATTACTGAGAGATGATAACCAGTTGTGTAAGACAATGGAGACAAATGTTAACTCAGATGTAGACAAAGTATATGTCGATGATGAAGCTATTGAGGTTGTCCATAATTTTGTTGCCACTTTCGACCAAAGGAAGAATTAATCAGGCATGTGTATGCAGTGTGATGATGTATGGAAGTGTAAGCTGATCAGTGAGGATTGAGTACATGTGTTGGATGGAGAAGAATGATATGATGGATGTGTAATATGAGTATTAAAGACAGGTTTAGTTCTGATGACTTTAGAAGAAGATTAAATCAGAACAGTATAGGGAGATGTGTGCAGAACTGGAGACTTCATTGGTATGGCCACATTGAAAGAATGGATGAGAATTCTTGTGTTAGTAAATGTAGAACAGTTGAGATATCAAGGTCAGTTGGCAGAGGAAATACAAGAAAAATATGGGAGGAAGTGATAAAGATGGATTTGATAGAAAGAGAGATAAGTAAAGACCTGGCCCAAAATAGGTTAGTTTAGAAATCAATTTTTAAAAGCCACTCAACACATGCCAACAGGTAAAACATACGTTAAGATGATGATCGCATAGTACTCAACTATTTTGTTTAGTGGCTTGGCAGATGCCCTGCCTCTCGTCCACTTCAATGAGGCTGTCCAGTTCTTCTCTCGCTGGTCGAATTTGACACTGAGGTCAAGTTGGTCAATCCTGAGTATTGTACACGTGTGGCCCTTTTCTCAAAACTTGACTACTACAGTCTGTGTGAACACTGCCCAAGGCTCTGATGACGTCATAATCTAGCAGCAGATCAAGGCTTAATGACCTCTCACCCACTACCAGTGCTTCAATGTCAGCAAAATTCTCAGTGTCTATACAAATCTTCACCACACCTATCCCATGACACCATTTAAAATAAAATTACCGTAAATAAAAGTTCTAAAGAAAGTAGCCATCCTGTTTAGTCACAGGAAGTAAGGTACCTAACCTAATCTAAACAAGTGACTAAACGTTGTGGCTACTTTGCTTAGAACCGATATTCACGGTAATTTAACATCTTCTATTTGATATTATTTTTTAAACCCAAATAGGTCACAAATGAGTAGGTAAACCAAAATAAATTGTTTTTGACTAATTTCCTTTAAATAGTAACAACGTTTACTGACCTCCTTTGGTTATTCTTATTTTTAGTGTGGTGTTTGTAAATAAGGAGGTGGCTATTTTTAAACATTACCATTCCACGAAGGTTTTTTTTTAATGATACCCTCTTCCTGCTTCCATTTTACAACCCCTTTTACCCTTTGCCACCACGCTGTCAACAGAAAAATAAAATCGAGGCTATATTTTTTGTTTCGCCCAATTACACGCCAGCAATACATAGAAATTTTTTTATTTAGCAATAAAATATTTTACACTTTCGAATGAGGATTAACTTTACTATATAAATTTACTGCTCAAGGATTGGGTGATCATTTTACGTCAATAAAATGATCACCCAATTCTTAACCACATAACAAAGGACAGAACGAGTAACCATTTTTGTATTTTCAGAATGACAGCCAAAATGGTTACTCGTTCTGTTCTACGCTTGTCGGCCAAGAAATGGGTGAACCTTTTACGTGAAATTTAGATAATAAACTGAATCCTGATTTGAAAGTTTAAAAAATATTTTTCATGTTTTTTCTTTCATTTATTTTCTGTCATTTATTTTCCTTCTTTTGTTTTAATTTCGTTTTGTTATTCAACGGGAACTTTTCCCTCTTACACCGCTAACTTCCTGACCTTTTACTGTTTCAACTTAGTCTTTCCGAACGCTAAATTACTTTTTGCTTTGCTGTATTTTTTTTGGTAAGGCATTTTTGGTAAATATTGTTTTTATATTTAAACCTTATGTGTCATGTTGAAAACAATAATAAAAACGTATAACGGTTCAATTGTAGAATAGGGGCACCGTTAAAAAATCTCACCACGCTCTATTTTCACACGCATTAAAATTAATTGTTGGTATTAAATTGTATTTTTAGTCTTGAAATAAAATTCTAATTTACCTTATAAAGTCTGGAAAATGTAATCTTAATTCAATCTGATAATCACTGTATGCCATGTTGTTTTATTATTATGAGGTAAAATTGTCGATTTCCAACCAAAATAGCGGACAATAAATCGTCTCCAGTTTCCCGACCTCACAAATGAATCAGTAAACCCAAATAAATTGTTTAGAACTAATTTCAAATTACACCTTAAATTATTTTAAAGGAAATACAGTTTGGAAATTAGTCCAAAACAATTTATTTGTGTTTACTTACTCACTTTTGAGATTGGAAAAAAATCAGAAAAATGCAGACGATTTATTGTCTACCAATCTGGTTGTGAATCGACAAATTTACCAGATGGTAGCATAGGGGCCGTTGGAATATTTCTCCTATTTCGCTCGAATTTATTTTTTTTCACAAATAAACTGAACATTCAAAAGAATTAAAAATAAGTTTTAACGGGATTTAACGAACTTCAAAGTAGCAATGAAGAGGTAACAACATAACTGACAACCATTTAAGTGTAAAGGATGAGATCACCGTCCTAAACAAAATACAATAAAAAATTGTCTATCAGCGATAAAAATGGTTTTATGTTTTATTTTATTTTAAGATTATTACATGATGAACCATACGCATGAAATCTGAAGAAAAAAGGTGCTTATACACATGAAAAATTCGGTTACACAAGTGAAAATCGGGGCATCTTTTACGAGACTCAGCAGAGTAAAAACGCTAAAAAAACAAATTTACAACAAATAAAAGTAACTGTAAGCTGTAAAAGTTAGTTTCAAACTTGCATGTGCTATTTGTTTGTATTTTAAACCCGTTTGAAGTGCTATTTATTAGAAATCAATAGTTTTTTCACCGTAAGTTGGGAAAAAAACATGGCCGAATTGGGGGGGATTACGGCACATGTTCGTCTTTTCTCACAGTCCGTTTTTCACAACTTTTTAATGACCAGTTTTTTTTTCTTTTTTCGGTGTACACTTACCTATCAGGCTGCTAGAGAATTCCGGGGTTTTTGGAAAAAAAATTCAAATATTTTACATTTTAGAAGCGGGGATCAGTTTCCAATGTTAATTCAACGTAGACTGATCCCCCACTTTTTGACCATCTCAATTTTTGTAAAAGTCTTTTTCGGTGTACAATTACCTATCATGTCAGTAGAGAATTCCGGAGTTTTTGGAAAGAAATTTAAGAAAATTTAGATTTTAAGACGGGGGATCAGTTTTCAATGTAAATTCAACGTAGACTGATCCCCCTCTTTTTGACCATCTCAAATCTTTAAAATTCTTCTTCTGCTTACAATAACCTATCATGTCGCGAGAGAATTTCAGGGTTTTTGGGAGAAAAAAATTAACAAAATTTACATTTTAAGACGGGGGATCAGTCTTCTTCGTCTTTTCCCACAGTCCGTTTTTCACAACTTTTTAGGTCTTAAAATCTCAATTTTTTTAAATTTCTTTCCAAAAACCCTGAAATTCTCTCGCGACATGATAGGTAATTGTAAGCAGAAGAATAATTTTTAAAATTTGAGATGGTCAAAAAGAGGGGGATCAGTCTACGTTGAATTTACATTGAAAACTGATCCCCCGTCTTAAAATCTAAATTTTCTTAAATTTCTTTCCAAAAACTCCGGAATTCTCTACTGACATGATAGGTAATTGTACACCGAAAAAGACTTTTACAAAAATTGAGATGGTCAAAAAGTGGGGGATCAGTCTACGTTGAATTAACATTGGAAACTGATCCCCGCTCCTAAAATGTAAAATATTTGAATTTTTTTTCCAAAAACCCCGGAATTCTCTAGCAGCCTGATAGGTAAGTGTACACCGAAAAAAGAAAAAAAAAATAGTCATTAAAAAGTTGTGAAAAACGGACTGTGAGAAAAGACGAACATGTGCCGGGATTACTAACGAATGCACTAGGAGCGACCATATTTATTTTTGTGAAAACGGTGGAAAAAAGAACAAGAAATTTTTTTTTTTACATCTAATAAAAACCCATTTATAATACGTAAAAATAAAAACAAATTACATAGGTAAGTAGGAAAATATCTATTCTCGTCGTAGGTCAACTTCACTTGTTGCAAATTTATGTTTTTAAACCCTTTCTCGTTCTTTTTTTGGACCCCGTTCGCGCCTCTGCTGAGCGTCGTAACATATACCCGAAAATCGCAGTTCCAAATACATTAATCGGAAAATTATTTGATATACTTATGTATGAGGCAAAAATAAGTATCTACACCAAAAATTAGCAAAAATTATCGAGTAGAATTTTAATTAAAAATAAAAATCAGTTTTATCGTATTTTTACGGATCCGCCATTGACTAGAGCGAAAAACACGTAAAGTCTGTCATATAAACTAGTAATAAATGGCAGTCGGTAAAATACTATAAAATTGATTTTTATTTTTTATTAAAATTCTACTCGATAATTTTTCCTAATTTTTAGTGAGGATACTTATTTTTACTTGATACGTAAGTATAAACAAAAGTTTTTATTTGGAAATGCGTTATTCATGTGCCCTCATCTGTATAAGAACCGAAAAACACATTCAAAATGTGTAAATATACTAGCTTTCTCACCCTTTGAGAGGGGGTTGGTTTGTTGCTGATCGCCTGAGGCGCCTCTGCCGGCGAATGCCGACGGGGCTGCCCAGGCAATTGTTAAACAGCCAGAGTGCTCAAATTCTCGAGCGCTGTTTTTTTTCCACTTTCCCGACCTTGTGTCACATCTTACCTTGTGGGAGGAAGATAAATAGAACTAGCATAATCGAGCTTTTACAAGATGGCGTCATACTGGAACCGGAAGTAGGTTATTACTATGTAAGAAGCAAACTGAGTTTACGTTACCTGAAACTAAGCAAGCACTTTCATTATTCCAGAAAGCAATTTTAATAATTCCAAGAATAGTATTTAATAATGCCTAACACAGGAAATGTTTACAAATTATCTATAAAAAAAGTTGTGAAACAAATATTTTTATAAATATTTTAATTTTTATAATAAATTATTTTTTATAATTCACTACAAGACTTTACTTCGTTTCATAACACATTGTTTACGTTCCACGTTTTTGTATTGCTCATGTGGCCATGATTGTTTTTTGTATCGCTCAAGGCGAAAAAAGTGTTGAAACGTGTTTTTGTTTTCCTTTTACTACGTAATACTAAATTGATTTTAACTTCAAAACGTCATCATCTGATAATCTTAAAAAAGAGAGAGAAAAATACACTATTTTTATTCGAATTTTTGAAGAAACTGTTTAGGACAGCGATCTCATCATTTACCCATTTAAGAATAGCAAATTTGTCATAAAAGTTTAATTTTATTTACGTTAAAAAGTAAATTAGAATCTTATTTATGCACAAAAGTATAGTAAATTTGTAGATGAACACTAGGGACCTCCAAAGCTAACCATAGAATTTACTCGCCCCCCCCCTTATATGTAACACGATGTAACTTTAATATAAGTTATATTATCATCATAATTTTTTTACCATTCAAAAGAAGAAACATAAAATAAACTGCTGATGATTTCTTTTTAATTTTCAGCGTACGAAAATAATGAAAATGAGAAACTAAAACGTGCATACTTTATTGACGCCTTAAAACAACCCTAAAATAACCCTAACCTCGCTTTTAGGTTTAGTTCGGCAAAAATCGGTTTAGTTCGGTTCAAATGCTGTAGAAGCACCTTTTTTTCCTTCCCGCCAAGTATTTCAGGGTGTTCACATGTTGGGGGGGGGGGGGATTTATCAGAGAGTCTAAATCTACAATTTCAATATTTTTACAGATCCCAATGCAATTACCGATTCTGTTCTAAATTCCTGATTCTGATACAATTACCGATTCCAATAGCTAAAGCGCCCGAAAGAACACAGCTACAGCATAAAAAGTAATCACCTTCGCAACTATAGACCCATCTATTGAAGAGTTCATTAAATTAGGGGTGGGACGTAATGGGTGAAAATTTCAGATTCATGCGAGTAGTATTTTTTTGTGTTCATTTATACATAAATAACACTAAACAATCAAACATTTTGAAAATTTTGCAGGCCACTAGTTTTTGGCTATTTTACATTCATGAAAACCCTTTCACAGCCTGAAAATGGTCCTAAATTAAAGTACTATATCAGATTTAACCATCTATATCCATTCATAGCTTTTGAGGATGTTTTAGGACCTGCAATGTCGCATGAAACCACTTTTTCACCGAAAAATGATGGATTTTGAGTCCCGTGGAGCCCTAACAGCTATTTTTGGCCTGCACCTTCTGAATTTTGCAAAATTTTCAAAATGTTTGATTGTTTAGTGTTATTTATGTATAAATGAACACAAAAAAATACTACTTGCATGAATCTGAAATTTTCACCCATTACGTCCCACCCCTAATTAAATTACATCGATTTAAGGTTGTTTATATATAAATTCTCCGATATTTGGAGCTTTTCTTATCACAAACTTTTTCCTAAAAAGAACAACGCTGATTCATGAAGTTAAAATGAAATATACCAAAGTTATGTTAAAAAAATCACCTAAACATTTGTTTATGTCAGTTTTTTTAGTATCTTACTGATAAGTTATACAAAAATTGGTAAACTGTGTGATAGGATTTTATGGATGCATAATGATTTTATAAGGGTCTTTTCAACGAATTTGCTGCCGGAGAATAATTCTACCCCAAAGAATTTTACCCCAAAGAATTTTACCCATCCGATATTTCTTTTCTTACCCCTGAGGTTTTTTTGGGGCAGATATTTTTGTATTAACTTTTATGATATTAATTCGATATCTGACACTGAATAAGTTTATTATTGTCAATCAATTTATTGATATTCTTCATCCATCTTATAGAAAATATCTTTTCTGGATTAAAAAAAAAACTTCATTAATTAATTATTAATTCATAAAGGTTTATTTTCATTTTAAAGAAGCAAACATTTCTTTGTAAATGAAGTTAATTAACTATTTTCAAAGATTATAATGCTTAAATTTAAAGACATTTGTATTTGAAAAGAAATCATACAAAACTAACTAAACATTAACTAAAATAAAATTGACAAATTAACCAAACATTAGGAAAACCGTATTTGTTTTTGTTTATGGTTTTGTGTTACAAACTTAACTATATTGTATATATTCTTTAACAAATAATGATATCTTAATTATAGAGAAAAGAAATTACAGAAAAATCTATAAAAAAATAAAGCCAACAAGATACAAATTTTACTTATCAGACACATTTTTGGTATAATTATAATTAAAAGGAGGATGAAACATGTTCTCATTGAAATAACAACCTTTTCATTTTATTTCTGTTATTGGCAAGAATTTTCTTTGTACACAAAATTTTAACAAAAACAACATCTTCGTTATATTTTTTTAGCAAATAAACAATTTAAAGTCTAGTATCTGTTCTGATACTACACTTTTGTCTGTTCTGTTCTCGGTCAGTGAAGGAGAAATCCTTCTAGACTGGAGCAGTTTTAATCTTTTGTCCCAATCCAGAGTGCCCCTTTTAGGAGAGCTGGATTCCCCACATTAAAAACCGACACTATCTACCCCCCCCCTCTAAAATGAGCTTATGTGTTTTTTAGGCGATTACAACTTGGCAGAAAAACTTGGGAAAAAACGGTGCTTCTACAGAGTTTGAACCAACTTTTGCCAAAATAAACCTTAAACTTAGTTTATGGTTTGTTTGGGGTTAGGTTAAGTTTAGATTAGCCAGTGTTTGTTTAGAATTAAACCGAAATGAAAAAATAAATTAAGAAATATCTTTATAATGTACGTACCCGTGATGAAAAGCATATATCGTATTCCAAGAATTGCGTAAATTAATCAAGTAGGTTTTTTTTGACAAAAAAAATCAAATTTTATTAGTAAACGACGATCGTTGATATATCGACGCCATCGTGGTTGCTTGACAAAGGAGACAACTCCAACTTTTGAGTCAAGCGTTTGGAATCAGCCTTGAAAAGAAAAGGCAGTTTTAACAAGAGCCAACAAAACAAAAAAAAGGTGAACAAAAAAAATATACAACAAATAAATGTTACCAAAGGCAAGATAAGTTACTCTTCTACCTACCTTGATAAATCTTGTTGTGTTTTAACTTATTTTAAAGTATTTTTTAGTTTAATGTTCTGCAATCTAAATGTCTAAAAAAGATGTCATGTCGGTAGAATACTAAACAAGCATTAATTAGAATACTAAACAAGCATTAATTAGGCTTAGGTTAGGGTTATAAAAACTAGTTCGGTTCAAATTCTGTAGATGTACCAAAGAAAAAGAAAAAAAAATATTTTAGAATGGGGAATCAGTTTTGCATATAAATTTAGCATAAAATAGTCTCACATTTCCAGACGATTCTAGCATTTTAGGACAGTTAATCAATGTTTTTTCTCGCAACGGGAGATAAATTCTGTGCTTTTATTTGGGGTGGTCTACTTTTTTAGGCGATTACATTAGGTTTTATGACCTTGTCACTCGGACTTAGGGTTAGTCGTAAAAAAGATTTTGTTAACTGCTCTAAAAAGCTAGACTGGCCCTTAAATGGGAGATGATTTTACATTAAATCTATATACGAAAATGACCCCCCCCCCACACTCTTAATTCTAAAATCATCGTTTTTCTATTCAAATAAACATAACTGAAAAAAAAGAAAATTCTAATTAATTTCATGCATTCCTCCTGATTAAAACATTTGAATAAAATCACTGTTTAAGATTATACAGACTTTTACTTTTCTCGTGACATCATACCACGAGAAAGAAAAAGAAAAAAGAAAAACACAAACTGTTTCTATGCCTGAAGATGACGTTATATTGTCGAAACTATGTTGTTTTTAAATAAATAAATATTTATTTTAAAAATATATATATTTCTGTGTTGTTCTGGCTTCTAAAACTTAAAGATTCCTATTTCTTTTTTTTCTTTTTCTCTCTTTTTTTTTCCTTTATTTCTTCTTTCCGTCAAGTGTTCACACATAATCGCCTAAAAGAAGTAGAATCTCATTTTCTGTTTTTCTGAAGAGGTGTTACTCTACAAATTTATTGTTATTTTTTATTTCGATAATTTTCATGTCATAAATAAAGTAAAGCGTCATATTTCCTTTTTATGGATGTCAAGCGCATATGGAGAAATATAGGTACTTATTCAAGTACTGTGGGTAATGTTGTTTCAGGATATGGTGAAAATTGACTTTTAACTATACCGTGACATCCAAGTCACTGGCCAAGTTTCATTTCCATCCATCATCACACTTCGTACACATACTTGATAGACTCTTCCCTTGATTGACAGTGGTAACGCTCTGCTGGTTAGTAATGGTAGAAGTTCCCTGAACTTACTCCATCCACTCCTAACTCTTGCAATCACACTATCACCTGCTCCACCTGGTGCTGCAATGGTATCACTAAGGTAACAAAACTTCTCTTTTACATGTAATGTCTAAAAAAGTAGAATCTAATTTGGGGGAGAAGGTATTAGCATAGGGTGCATGGCTCTAATAATACCAACATTTCTTTTGATTACTACAAGATTACAAAAATATGATGATACAAAATTTATTCAATAAATATATAATTCAACATTTGACAAAATATGATTTAAATGAACGTTTAAGTTCATAAAAATCCTTTTCAGCTACTAAATTTAAAAAGTTTAAATTGTAAACACATGAAAGTTTCATGGGATGTCCTGCTTGTTTGGCAGGCCGAGAGCAGGATCAAGGCGTTCCCTTGAATTGTGGCAATAGAGTGGCGCTTGTGAAGCCAAGTCAATTCAGTGTAGCGCGTCATAAAAAGACCAAGGCTGTTAAGGAAGTCTTGCATCGTCTCCACGGCAATCGGTTGGAATACAAATTGCTTGGTTGTGGTCCTCTGCGGACACTGCTACATGTCCAGGTTTTGTCGCCAATTCCGTTACTTATGAGGTTGCAAAAGTGTCGGCATAAGTCGCATCCCATGTTAGCGATCAAGAAAACCAGCAATGTTTAGAGCCCATTGAACAATATCATTGAGAGTGTAGAGTCTAGCGAATCTGCTGGTATTCCTTCTACATGAAAGGGTGCGGAGTCCATATACGTCGACCGGTTGACCACAATGGTGCCTGTGGGTGCTTCACACTCTCAAACATTTTTTTTGGTACATGCAAGGACGGTTCTGTTTGCCATGAAGTGTCTTATAAAATGAGCCCTGACTATTGCAACAGTATCTAAACAAATTTATATTGATAAAACCTTCTGGTGCTACCAGATTAGGCTTGTCTGAAGATACCGACTTCCTGACCAAAAATGCATCAAACATTAATGTTATTGTTTTTTTCCTTTCCCTTTGCAAAACTCAATCATGTTCTGTAAAGCCAAAAACAAAAACAACATGTTTACTCTACAAAACAACCAAACCAAACCAAACACCATGAATAAATACTTGAACATATAAAAAACTTGAAGCATAAAAACTTTTACCAAAATGACCCGATTCGGCATTGAATTACCTGAAAAGGATTGATATGCCGTAAAACAAAACAACCAAACAGCCTATATTGATAAATTTTAAAATAAAACATTTTTCTGATACATCTTTCTAGAAAAAAACCCATTATTGCGGGTAAATTTCTGCAAATTATCTTTCTTCGCATTATTAAGCTTTAAGGGTCACTAAAAATTGAATGATCCCGAACAAAATGGTCAACTTTCAACACAAAAAAAGGCAGACAGGCAGTGAGAGATTTAATTTTTTTACATATTGCCATCCCTACTTAGGTTTAGTGATAGTGTTAAGGAAATACATTTTGAGGGTAAAGAAACAATGATCTGACGATTTTAGAAAGAATTTCTCAATATTTTTTATTCAATTATTTTATTGAAATCGCTCCAGACAAGGCATGAAGCCACTTGATGTAAGGAGTTAAAAAAATAAAATAAAAATACTACTTCAAGCTCAAAAACTAGCTAACGATAAGGGTTAGATGGATAGATTCTGACCCAGAAAATAGCAATTCTTCCCTCTTTGTCAGAAACATTGCTCATGAAATGTGAGGACTAAACGTCAAAATAAGGGAAGCGAGAGTTACGAGGCTGCCAAAAGTAAACCCAAGATGTTAATGTCGCTGACGTGTGAACAGCCTGAAACAGTTGCTGCTAAAAAATATGAAATCAAATCAAATCAATGTTTTTGATTTTATTTATTAAATTTAACATAAAATTATCACTTACTTCTGGGCCAGATAACGTTTTTAAAAATATCTAGCCAATTTTTTTTTTTTTAATCGTAACCATTTTCTAAATTTCTTGAGATCAGTTTTGAGTGTGTGTATTTGGGGAAGGGTATCTATTTTTTCTGCTATAAAAATACATTTAAACATGTTATAAATAAAATGTTTTTCTTATAGACCCATATTTATAAATGAATAGTGGTCATTCCTTTACCCCCCCCCCCTCCGACTCTGCCCAAATTACTGCCCATTCAGCCTCAAATTGCAAGGGTTGGCCCATCTATTCACCCTCCCACCCTTCTTTACTAGCCTCTACTTAATATACAAGTGGATTTACTCACTCAATATCTAACAGTTTTAGTTTTGGGATACCTAATTTTAAAGAATCTAGAGTCCAAGAACGTCTGTGGTCTGTCTCAAATATTTACAATAAAAGTTTGATTTTTTTTCTCTTTTACAGTTTATGTGCCAACCTGAAAAGATGGAAGATGGGTATGTAAATTCTTTTCTCTCTTTGACTACCATTCAGGATCAAGTGTATTTTAGCATTGCAATTGAGCAATTAAACAGCTGAAAGGAATGTGTTTAGCATAACACCATATATGATGACACACCATTTGAAACGTAAACAAAAGATAAAGTAAAACTAGTTGCAGCAAATCATTGACCTTAAGGGGGATGCACATTGGCTCTCGACTAGAAATGGATGAGCAAAATGTTCTCATCTTAGATGTTATTATCACAAACTTTCGGCTGATATGACTTCCGCAAACCTGAAAAGAAGGGTATGTAAATTCTTTTCTCTATTTGACAACCATTCATTACACATACAAAATCAGGAGATATTTTTTCAAAATTGTTTCATTACTAAAGATTAGGTAGTAAATTCATGAAAATTACATTTTTATTTTCATTCAAGCAAGATCCACAATGTTTTAATATTATATAGATAAATAGATAGATTTAAATTAGGTATCATAAATGTTGTGATGGGATACCTGACTCCCCTCAAAGCAGATAAGTGTACTAGTCTGTAGTATATATATATATATATATATATATATATATACTATGAACAGTAGTATATATGGTGGACGGTATTCAACGGTATTCGAGTGTATTAGGTTAATCCTAATTGCTATTGTTTTGTACAAGATATACTATGTAATAAACCATCCTCTTTTAAAGATCTTACACTCTGGTTATTGTTTGTTATTATAACTTCTAACCAAGTTATATCAGCTGGCGACGACCATTTCGAAAACGAAACCATAAAAGATATGGTAAAGTCAACTATATGAACTGGCAAACAAGGATTCGAAACCAAACAAAATTTTGGAATATATTCAGTCACGTGCGTGCTAAGTCACATTGTGAACGAAATAATCTGACTGACGTTGATTTAAAGATATCAACTGCAAACGTGGTTCGCTAATCAAATTTACACTGCAAAGAAGGATTTACCTCTACAAGGACAAGGTACAAAACAAAAAAAAGCATCCAACAAACAGTTTTTATCGCCGAACATACATGTGCACTAACGAACAAGGATTACTGTGGATTTGATTTTTTTTCCAGTACAACTAAAAGACATCTAAAAAAAAAAGGCGTGTCAAAGAGGAAAACCTTTTTAAAAAAAGTAAGAATACTTTTATTGTTCGATTTTTAAATAAAATGTATGATGGATCGTGACTCAAATGCAAACTCGGACCATTAACATTACGAACTATAGAAAATAAAAGTTCAATAGAATACTTTTTAGTAACTGATAATAGTACACTCACTGCTATTACTTTTCCTAAAGAAAAAAAGATTTTTTGTTTGTGTCGAGTTCTGAGTATTTTCAATATGGAGCAATTAGTCGAAATGACTAAAATGCTGTGTACAAGCATCCAACAACAACGACAACAGCATCAAGAGTTGCAACAACAAATACAACAACAGCAGATAAGTTTCGAAAAAAGTCTGAAACAGACCACTGGTGAAATAGTTTTTTTTTCTGCCGAAGGAATTGTAAGTTCTTTATCTGAATTTGTATACGAACCTGATTCTAGTGTTACATTTCCAGCATATTTCAGAAGATTTGAAATGATATTTACTAAAAGGTGCCTAGATTGGTTGGATGAAGAACAGGTAACTCTGTTATTGCAAAAACTGGGAACAGAGGAGAATACCAAATATGCGAACTTGATATTGCCCAGAAAATCTGAAAAAGTTTCATTTGATGAAACTATAAATATACTGTCGAAGATATTCGACGAAAGAAATAGTCTATTCCACATGTGATATAAATGTCTAAACATCGTGAAAACGGATAACGAGAATTTTTTGACATACGCAGAAACAGTAAACTCTTTGGTTGAGCAATTTAAGATAGATAAAATCCCCAAAGATTTATTCAAGTGCCTAATCTTTGTTCAAGGACTAACAGCACCTAAGTATAAAGAAATAACGTCTATAATCTTAACAATGGTGGAGCAAGACATGAAAATAACGTTACAAAGAGTGACAGAAGAATGTCAGCGTCTCATTAATGTTAAAAGGCATAATACCCAAATTGAGGAAAAAAGTGTTGCCAAAGTTCAACGCATAAAATAAAAAAAACCTCCTAACTTTAAAAAGATAGGAAAATGTGAGACATGCGGACATACTAAGCATATTAAAGATGTCTGTTGGTATAAGAGCAAATTCTGTGAATCTTGTGGAATTAAGGGTTTATGTACAAAGATAGAAGTCAAGTTTGAACTCCAATTTTTAAACCAAAAAGCAACGTACCTATTTCCTCCTTAGACACAATTAACAAGGAACTGGAAAGATTAGAAAAAATGAATGTTATAATCTAAGGTAGACAATGCGGACTGGGCATCACCCACCTATGTCAAAAAGAAAAACAAAAAAAATAAGAGTGTGCGCCGATTTTTCAACCGAGTTAAAGGATTGCCTGAAGGATCATAATTATCCACTTCCTTCGCCAGAAGACATTTTCTCGAAGTTAAATGGAGGAAAGATTTTTTTTCAAAAATCGATTTGTCTGACGCATACTTGCAGGTTAACGTGAATAGGAATGCTCAAAATATTAAATGGGAATTTTCAAACTAAATAGGCTGTCTTTCGGCTTAAAGGTCGCCCCAGCTTTGTTCCAGCAAATTATGGACACTATGTTGGCAGTTCTTGAGTTTGCTATCGCCAATTTAGACGATATTCTAGTCAAAAGTAAGAACGTTCACAAACACAAAAAACACATCAGAGCTATGTTCAAACGACTAGAAGAATTTGCTTTCAAATTAAGTCCCGAGAAGTTTCAATTCTTCATGGAAAGAATTAAATACCTCGGACAAGTGATAGACAGTGAAGGCAGGAAACCGTACTCACAGAGGACCGATGCAATTAAAAATATGCCTGCACCCGACACAAGTGCAAAACTATAATCGTTTCTTCGGTTTGCCCAATATTATGCGATCTACATTCCAGGAATGTACGATTTAAGAGTCCCCCATAACGAATTATTAAGGAAAGACAAATAAAGTGATGTGGTTAAAAGATTTTTCAGAAAATAAAAAAAAGTCTACTCTCAGATCTAGCCTTAGCTCATTATGATCCTGTGAAAGAAATCATCCTTGCGACTGATGCTAGTGAATATGGAGTGGGTGCTGCACTGCTACATGGCTTAGAAAAATTATAGTCAGATCGAGAAAGAGGCATTATCGATTGTGTTCGAAGTTAAAAAATACCATCGCTTTTTACATGATAGATCATTTATACTTCAAACAGACCATAAACCGTTAGTAACTATATTTGGATAAAAAAAGGCATTCCTACCCACACTGCTAACCGTTTACAGCGATGGGGGTGTAACCCTACTGAACTATCATTTTAGGATGGAATACATTGCACCTAAAAAACATGGGCATGCAGATGGACTGTCAAAATTAATCCCCAAAAATGAAGAAACTTTAGAAGAGACGGATATAGCAGCACTAAATAAGGAAAAATAAATCTCAGGTCTGTTGTTAAACACTATCAGAGAATTACATGTAACATTAGAACAAATAAAAAAGGAAGCCGAAAAAGATGATTTTATATTAAAAATAAAGAACGAAAAGAAAGAAAAACCGAACCCAGATTTCACCTTTCTCAATATGCAACAAGTCGCGCATGCATGGTCCCCCTCTGTATGTGACTCGATGTGGCGAGTGTAAAATGCAATAAATTTGGGGAATTTTTGACCCCCATTGTACCCCTTGGGGATGCGAACCAGAATTTTTCTGAGGTCAAGGATGCTCATTTTATATCCAGAACAATTGCCTCTACATATCTGATAGGACCATATGAGAAGACATTAAGTGATCTTGAAATATGACGGGTGGGTGACACGTTCTTCTATGTTTCTTATTCTTCTGTTTATACTTTTATTTATTTTCTTTCTCTTTTTTACTTTCACACCTAATGAGCTAGTATGGAGAAGGCGGTGGGAGAGGGGGAAAGGCGACAAGAGGGAAGATAGACAGAGGAGCTGACCAGGGTAAACAAGTGGGAGTGGGCATGAAATTGATACATTGGATGCTAGAACCCAAAGATTAATCACAATGAATCAAGGATAGGTCTGCTAGTTTATCACACATTAGGTTTCTAAAGAGCAATAAAAAATCATAAACCGACAGTCTATATATATGTACATATATGTATGTACATATATATATATATATATATATATATATACATATATATGTATACATGGGGTGAGGTATATGATAATTCATGAAAATGAAATGCCGTAGTGGACAAAACACGTGAAAAAATGAAACAAACGGAAAAACAGGTTAAAAGAGTAGGAGAAAAACAAAAATATATATAGATTTCAAAAAATAGAGAAATAAGGGTTAAGTTTCAGAGAGATGTATTAAAATGATTTGATTATCAATGAGAGCTTGCTATAATCACAAAATATATATACATATATATATCACCTCATGGACTCTCCCGTCGATTTCGACGTATGAGGTCTTGACAACTCAAAATTTGTTTAGTCTACGATGGATGTAGCATGCTTACATTTACTCAATCGTAAATGGCATTTGACTCCTGCGAGAGATTTGCAAACCAGCCCGCAATGGATGCAAGAAGGAAGATCTTGAGAAAAATCGGCTGGGATACTTGTAGATGTTTTTGTTCTTTCGCGTCTTTCGCGCTGTTGATCAATGGCAGTTACAGAGAACCGCCTGATGCCCCTCTGGCAGTCAGATCGCCATTCCTTCCGTTGAGAAGCAAGCTGTTCAAAATCACGATAAGCAATATTGATAGATGTCAAATTCATCTTAAACTTGTCCTTAAAGCGAAGCAGCGGTCAACCCACATTTCGCTTTCCACTGTTGAGCTCGCCGTACATCAGTTGCTTTGGTATTCTATCATCTTCCATACGTAAGACATGTCCTGCCCAACGCAGTTGTGATTGCATCAAAAAGCTTTCAATTCCGCCAATACCGCAGCATGTAAATAGGTCCGCATTAGACATCCGATTTCTTAGGGTGACACCACAAATCGTTCTAAGGCAATTTTTGTGAAAGACATCAAGCTTCTGAATGTGGCTGCGATAGACTGTCCATGATTCCGATCCATAAAGCAGGGATGTTAGCACAACTGCTCTATACACAAGTACTTTTGTTCTCAAACTTATCCCCCTGTCCTTCCATAACCGATGACGCAGTTTTCCAAAGGCAGTGGTTGCTTTCGCAATTCGGTTAAAGATTTCGTCATCAAGGGAGGCACTCCAATTTATCTTACTCCCAAGATAAGTGAAGTTTTTCACATATTTCAGATCTTTACCGTCCACTTGGATTGGAATATCTGGAAAACAGTGTACTGGTGGTCGTTGCTTTACTGGTGGCCGTTGCTTCACATCCTGAACTTGTTTAGGTATGAGGCGAGGTTGGTGAATCACTTCTGTTTTCTTGATGCTGATTGTCAGACCAAAAGCCTTGCAAGCAGCCGAAAACCTGTCCACAAGCAGTTGCGCTTCCTCCCGAGATGTTGCACAAAGTGCAGCGTCATCTGCAAACAAAAGATCCCTGATGACAGTTTGTCGAAGAAGGGTCTTAGCTTTGAAACGTTGCTGGTTGAAGAGACCACCACTTGTTCTAAATTTAAACTTCACTCCAGTATCCATATCAGCGAAAGCATATCTCAGCATAACTGAAAAGAACAAAGCAAATAGCACAGGTGCCATTACGCAACCCTGTTTCGTACCATTTGTCACATTGAAAGGTTCTGAAGACTCTCCATTTGAAACAACCGATGCCTTCATTCCATCATGGAAAGAAATAATTACATTCAGCATGTTGTCAGGTATTCCCAGCTTGTCCAACACTTTCCAGAGGGCTTCGCGGTTTACTGTGTCAAAGGCCTTTGTAAGGTCAATGAAAACCATATACAACTCCTCGTTCTTTTCCCGAACTTTCTCGGCAACCTGGCGGAGGGAAAAGATCATATCGACAGTATCCCGACCAGCACGGAAACCGCACTGAGATTCGGGATAGATATCATCAACAAGGTGTTTAATTATTCTGTTGAGAATAAGCCTTGCCAAGACCTTCCCTGCAATTGACAAAAGTGAGATGCCTCGATGGTTGTCACAGATGTTTCTATTGCCTTTATTCTTATACAAGTGTTGAATTAATGCATCTTTGAAATCCTGAGGGACATTTCCACCTTGCCAGATCTTCACAAAGAGACTGTGCAGCTTCTTCACTAGTGTCTGGCCACCGTACTTAAACACCTCAGGAGGTAAGGTGTCTTTCCCTGACCTTTTGCCTGACGACATTTGCCTAATAGCAACGAAAACTTCATGTATCGCTGGAAGGAAGGAGAGTTCAGGAATCTCAGGTCGTTCAGTGATAGATGAAAGTATTTCTTCATCAGTTGTGGAAGTATTGTTTAGAACCGCTTCGAAGTGCTCCTTCCAGCGATTCAATATATCCACTCTATCATTTATCAGTGTGCCATCATTTGCAGATACGGGAGAAACGCCAGATTCGTGCGGTCCAGAAACTTTCTTAATACCGTCATAAAAAACTTTCAAGTCTTTTCTGTCAAATGCTTCTTGCATTAATTTGGCATGTGAGGACCACCATGCCTCTTTCATCTGCCGTAATGCTTTCTGGACTTTACTTTTGCATTCCTTGTACAATTTCCTCTTTAGTGTTGAGTTCTTATCATCAATCCAGGTTTTATGAGCCTTATGCATTTCATTGATCAACTCTTGGGCCTCAACATTCTGGTCATCGAACCAGTCCTGATGTTTACGGGCAGGTAATCCCAAAACCTCCAATGCAGATGTGTGAATTACGTCCTGCAAGGATTTCCAGGAAGATTCGATATCATCGGTTATCTCAACAGAATCCAATGAGCGATCAAGACGGGACGACAGTGCTGCCCGCTGAACGGTATTCTTTAATGGTAGAATGTTTATCTGTTTAGGGACAGAGGAGCGTTTCACTCGTCTGTGCTGTAAACGAAAAGACGTTTTACTTCGAAGCAAGGCATGATCTGAAAGATAGCAACTTGTATGGAACGAACGAGTGATACGAAAGTCCCCAAGGTCACGTCTCTTGGTGATGATGTAGTCAATCAAATGCCAATCCCTAGAACGAGGGTGCATCCATGTAGTCTTGTGGGAGTTTTTCTGCTGGAATACAGTGTTGGTAATGCACAGATTAAGCTCTCCACAAAGAGACAACAAACGAAGACCATTCCCATTCATACGACCAACGCCATGATGACCCAGAACACCACGCCATGATGTACTATCCACACCCACACGTGCATTAAAATCACCCAAAAGAATAAGTTTGTCCTTGTGTCGAACATTAGTGATAATTTCTCTTAGTTGCTGGTAAAAATCATTTTTCTCCTGCTCTGGTCTGTTCAACGTGGGAGCATAACAACTAATTAAAATAGCACGGGTATCACATTCAAGATTAAGGGTTAATGTCATCAAGCGATCCGAAAACCCCTTTGGAAGGGTCGGCAATGACTTTGCAAGATTGGACTTGATAGCAAATCCTACTCCAGAATGTCGAGGCTCCTCTGGGCCTTTGCCACTCCAGAAAAAGGTATAACCACCCTTTTCTTCTGTCAGTTGTGAATTTCCAGCCAGGCGAGTTTCACTAAGGGCGGCAATATCGATGTCAAACCTTTTAAGCTCAAGTGCGACAAGAGCCGTCCTACGTTCTGGCTGAGTATCATTGTCAAGTAGAGTACGGACATTCCAAGATCCAAAATGAAAGTTTTTACTTCTGTTATTGGGACTGCTTGTTGGATACCCAGACAGCTGCAGTTGGCTGCCAAGGGTAATGATGAGCAAGCATATGTTTAGGGCTCCTTTTATCGCCCCCTCCCCAGCATAGGGAAAGCAGTGCTATCCCTAAACAGGGCTGCTTTGTCACCGATAGAGGACACGGACTGCACAATTGCTCAAATGTTTGGGCAGAACGGCCATCACCCACCGGTCGCCAAAGTGTAGAGATCGAGCTAAGAACTTCCAGTAATATCCTTTACCTGTTCCCGTCGCCTTACCCTATCGCCTGTGGACTTTTTTTTTTTTTTTTTTTTTTTTTTGTGTGCAGGACTTTGGTATAAACTTAAGTTGTCAAGAAACCCACACAAAAGATTTGTTTATAGTGGTGAAAGCCTGTGTAAATACTATCCACACTTTTTGGACCTTTTCATAAACCCAAGTCGGTGCAGAAAAATCGCCACAGATTAAGCAAGAAAAGACCTCAGGTTTAACATCAGGGTTTTCCATCTCCTAGATACCTGTCTTAACAAAGACTAAGGGAGGTATCTTGCCCAGTGGTATTAACGCGCCCCCAGACACTATCCTGGGAATTTTCATAACCCGGCACCATATATATATGTCTATACATATATAGATACAGACCACTACCCAGTGGCAGGGGGTTAGATTGGTGAGCGCCGGGACATATCTGCATGCCAGCAGGCCCTGCACACTGCACCTCTGGGGTTCTAACCTACTCCGAGATCTCTAGTCTATTAGCCTGGGGCCGCAAGGCGCCCAGTTACCATAGTGTACCACGGGGAGGTCAGACTAGAGTCTTGTCTGGGGATAGGCTATATACCAGCAGGGGAGACTTACTCACTCGGCTCCCTTTTCGCTCAGCTAGTGGGCTATCTGGCGGCTAAGCAAAGAGTAAGAGTAGGAAGCACTAGCAACTACAAGTACGCTCCACTGTTGCACTAGACGCATCACGCAGACCTGTGGATAACTCCACCACACCATACATATATATATATATATATATACATATACATATACATATATATATACATTTACTAATGTATGTATATATATATATATATATATATATATATATATAAATTTAATCAGGGTCGCAGTGGTGTAATATATTGCATTGTTTTAGTGCGATTTTTGCTAAGTGCCTGCTTAGGGTATAAGAGCCGAGCCTTAGGTTGAAGTTTAATGGTGATGAAAGGAGTATAGTCGCGCTTTCAATGCATTTGCGGCATGAGAGAGAGTGTTTTGAGGAGAGTGCAGTCTGAAAGGTTAAGATTGTGGAAGAGAGTGTTCTTGTGTATCACTAGAGCATTAGTGGAAATGTCGTGTTTGAGGTTCCACTTGTGTTCGTAAATGCGAGATCTCAAGTTTCTGGACGTTTCCTCAATGTAGAACATCGGACATGCGGTGCATTTTATTTTGTAGATGCCGGCAGAGTGAGAGGTGTCTTTGGGGGGGCTGGTCGGGAGCAGGGTTTGGTATTAAGTAGATCTTTAATAGTTTTTGAGGTAGATGTTACTATATTTATGTCGAGTTTGAGTTGTTTCTGTAGGGAGATAGATATGGGGTTATTGGGGAGAACTATGTAAGATTTATTTTCTTCCGTTGTGTCAGTGTTATTTGTGTTGGTTATTATATCTATATATGTATATCTCTTTTAAAGTTAGGTATGTGTATATACTTATATATCTATTTATGTAAAGTTATGTGTATATGTTTATATCTCTATTTATATAAAGTTAGGTATGCGTATATGTTTATATCTCTATTTGTTACATTACGCACCAAAACACATTTGTTACATTCTCAATGAAGATTATCGCCACGAAAGGTCTCTGGAACCACGCTTCTCGAAACCGAAACCGTAGAAGCGTTTTCAAACTTTTTTAACACATTTCCTTTTAAATTCTTTTCTTGTTAAAACATTTCTTCTTTAAAACATATTTACTTAAACCCTGTTCTTTTTAAACAACTTCTCGTTAAGCACATTTCTTTTTAAAACACATTTTCTTTCTTTTTACATTGTCACAGACTTTTTTTTCACCTTCAAATTAAACATTGTTCTCTTTTTATACAACTTCTTTTTGAACATTTCTTTTTAAGCATTGTTCTCTTTTTAACATTGTACACTTTTTCTTTTAACCTCTTTCAGTTTATCAGATTAGGACCCGAAAAAGTTACCTTACATTTTTTCTTCGTCCACTGGTCGTGATCGCCATCTGTGTCATGGGTTCCATTGCGTCTCTGGCCGTGATCGATTCTGGTGGTCTTTGTTCTGTGGACAAATTTGCTCTCAGGCAGGAGACAAAACTCGAAGACAATTTTTCTTCAGAGAGATTCGATTCTTTTATTCGATGTTTTGGTTGTGGAGGGGTTTCCATCCACTCATCCACCCCATACTTCACTCATTCATATATTTCGTTGTGGGGCGCGACGATGCATGGGGATATTTGTCGGATCTCATTCGAGGTTCAGACCATACGACGAGCGGCTACATCGTGATGTGATCGCTTTCACTTCCAAAGCGTGGTCCTTTCAAAAACTCTAGTTTTTTTTGTTTTTCTTCCAGAGAGAGATTCGATTCTTTTATTCGATATCTTGGTTGTGGAGGGGTTTCCATCCACTCGTCCAATTCCATACTTTACTCATTCGTACTTTTCGCTGTGGGGCGCGACGATGCATGGGGATATTTGTCGGATCTCATTTGAGATCCAGACCATAAGACGAGCGACTACATCGTGTACTTATCGCTTTCACTTCCAAAGCGTTCTCTCATCAAAAACTCTAGTTTTTGATAAAAACAAATGACGCAACAGACACTTCTTCGGGTCGGCCAATCAGATACGACATTCACAATCGTACCATATCTGACCTTCTCTGACTCGAGATTCCCTGTGTCGGCACCAAATTTGTAACTTTGTTATGGTTTGACAAACATGATTGACTCATAACAATCCCCTCCAGTGCATGTCAGCTCGACCTGCACTCATTGTCTCATTTGACCCCAGCCATAATCCATACTAGCTAACTTAATCGTTTCCAAAGATATGGGGCCCCCTCCATAATATAACATATTTATATAAAGTTAGGTATGTGTATATGTTTATATCTCTATTTATATAAAGTTAGGTATGTGTATATGTGTATATCTCTATTTATATAAAGTTAGGTATGTGTATATGTGTATATCTCTATTTATATAAAGTTAGGTATGTGTATATGTTTATATTTCTATTTATATTAAGTTAGGTATATGTATATATTTATCTTCTATATAAAGTAAGGATGATTTTCCCCTGTACCTTCGTCAAAAATAAGGAAAATAACCACATGCATCACAGGCTACTAAACTCACCACTATATTATGCTTATTCACTTGAGTGTGTTATAGTAAATTTGTGATTATTTTCTCCAGCTAACACTAAAAATTACTTTTGGCCCACCATCTTCGACTCTCCCCAAAACATACTCCATATAGGTGGTAGCAAAAACTTTTCACGCTAACACTTTAGTACTAACACTCCCCATCGACACGCAAACTAATAAACAATGTCAACTAATTTAAAATGTGACCCTTATTATTTACTATTCGTCTACATAATACAATACATTACGCACCCATTTAATGGATGCTCCCTCTAATTCTGCTGATTTTCAAGAATATTGGATTACGTTATTCCTACCTATTACGTATACAGTTATACTCATTACGGTTTTTAGAGAATGCAATTAACGAACATAGTTCCTTACAGTGTTTCATTATTCAACATGGCAGCTACAATTTATTCAACAGCTCGACTTCCCAATTAAGTCAATATATGCCAAGATACTCGACAGTTCTCATAAAGTTGACATTTTCTGAATCCTACACCTTTCACACGCATAATATCCAAAAATAGGAAAAAAACATCCATTAGAATAGAAATGACCCAAAACGTGTGACTAGTGGACCCTACATTTGGTCGTCTTCTGGCGGATCGTAAAATAAAACGCATGATAGCTACAGGCTACGTTTGAGTCACCTATTTATCCAGAGATTTTCTATTCGCTTTCGTGGCCAGGATGTTATTGACGTACATCCAAGACCGAGAGGTTTAGCGTTCGATCCCAGTCGACTCATACAATTTTTTTTTTTACATTGTTAAGCTTTTGCCTACAAGGGAGGGGGGGGGGGGAAGAGGACTACGGGCCTGGTTTTTTAAATTCAACATTATTATGTAGTAATTTGAAAAGAAATCAATGTAATATGTAGTACTTAAACTATTGTGAATATCATCATTTCTCTTCGAACACACATGGTTTATTAGTGCTCTCCAGGCCTCCTTAATTATAGTTGTTTGTTTTAGTAGTGCTCAGGAGGCATACTCATTTTTCTTTTTCTTTCCTCACAAAAAACGGAATTTCTATACCAAGATAACGGGGGAATGTGTTTTAATAGGGCTCCATAGGCCTCTTTAATTTTAAAAGTGCCCATTATCATAGAAAGAGCAGGTGTTTAATCAAAAAGAAAAATTCTTGGGAAATACCGGTACCATGGGATGGGCAGGAAGACTCCTAAAATCATGTAATAGATTTTGATCAAACTTGAATGAGGATTCTAGATTTTAGTATCATTATATTTTGATTTTAATCTTCATAAACGGACATAAAAGTGGTGCAAAACTATTATATTCTAAGAATTAATTTTGTCATGATGTATGGAAGTAAAATCTGGCCAGTTGAGGATATGTGTTGCATCAGGAGAAATGATGAAGGTGGAATGTGAGCCTTAAAGACAGGCCTTGATCTGATGACACTAAAGAAGATTAAATCTGGACAGTATAGGGAGATTTGTGCAAAACAGGAGACTTTGTTAGTTTGGTCACATTGAAAGAATGGCTGAGAGTGCTTGGGTTAGTGCATGTAGAACAGTTGAGGTAGCAGGGTCAGTTAACAGGAGAAGGCCAAGGAAAACATAAGAGGGAGTGATGATGAACTTGAGAGAAAGAGGGATAAAGAAAGACCTATCTAGAGATAGGTTAGTTTAGGAGTCAATTTTTATAAACTGTCCAATAACTGTTAACATATGTTAAATTGAATATGACGATGATGATGATGACGATGACTATATTGAAAACTAGTTTAAAAATGTTTTGTTTCTTTGACGGCTTTTTGTAATGGTCAGCATACACACCAGTTGGTAAATAAGTATGGAAACACAAACGTGAAGCTTGAATTTTCATGGACACATTCGTTTCATGTAAAATTTTTCTTTTCTTTTCAGCCATCAAAAATTACAGAAACAGAATCTCAAACAACCATCATTGCCGACAAATAAGATGTCTTCCTGCGAAGTATGCGGAAAAACATTTGCTAAGAAATCTCAACGGATAGCACATCTAAAAACCCATTTTGACCAACTGACAAAACATTGTAAAATCTGTGGGAAAGATTTTAGCGAAACAAAATTCCTAACTGAACACAAAAAATCGCATGCCGATGAGGCGGCCTATCACTGTGGGGTGTGCGGAAAATCTTTTTTGGTATACAAATGCTTGAAAAACCATATGACCAAGCATACAGGAGAGACATCTTTCACCTGTGAAATCTGTGATCGAGTTTACAATGGCAAAAGCGAATTAATTTATCATATGAAGACCCACACGGAAGTAAATCATTGTGATCTCTGCGGGAAGGTATTCTCTAGTCATAGCAACTTAAAAGTTCATGTGCGGTCTCATACTGGGGAGAAGCGTTTTACTTGTGCTGTCTGTGATAAAGCGTTTGTGACGAATGACCACTTAAAAAAGCATATAAGAGTACACACTGGAGAGACACCCTTTAAATGCCATGTGTGCAGCAAATCTTTCTCTCAAAATGAACACCTGAGAAGACACATCAAAACGCACACCCGGGAGATTTTCTCTAAATGCGAGTTCTGCGGGAAACCTTTCTCTCGTAAAGACAATCTGAAATCTCACATGACAATACACGCACCCGGGAAAAAAAAGAAGAACTAAATTCTAGATTATTTACATATCTCAGATTCTTATTCTCAACATGGTTATGACAGGTGCCGTTTGTCATAGCGCGAGGTGGTGGGGGTGACGCTGTGTTTGATTGGCATATTTGATACTGTCAGAATCTCTGGAATTGGCCATACTGAGTTCAGATCCCATATATATATAAAATGTCACTCAATAAGTCCCGCGTCTAACTAATAAAACAACAACTTTTAAGCAAAATTCAACTTTATTCATCAACATAGTCTTTTTCTAGTATGATATACTGATTCCAACGCTTCTCTAACAATTCAATGCCTTTTTTGTAGAGTGATTTGTCTTTGGTCTCAAAATACACCTCAGTTTCCGATATCACTTCTTCATTGGAGTGAAATCACTTTCTCTGGAGAATTCTTTTGGGGTCTGCAAATAACCAGTAATCGCTGAGGGGCCACATGTAGTTTTGCCATTGTTGCGATAGACTTGTGACATGATGCCGTGTTTTTATGAGCGCGCACTCTTTTCTCCTTCATTAGTGGCCGTTTTTTGGTGATTTCTTCTTTTTAAAAACTTTTATTCAGCCCAAACAAGGCACATTGCCACTGAGACATAATGGGCAACCTTATAGAGGCATCCTAAGTGGGGAGTTGTGCAGCAACATTATTGTTCACATTATGTTTAAATTTCTGCATGTTGGTACAGATGCGGAAACAGCGAGCTGGGAGGAAATTACAAAGGCAAGCGGTTTGAGGAAAGAAGCTATTAGAGTAGAAAGTTTTCCGGAATCTAGGAAACCTCTACAATGAAGGGGTTGGATTTTGCTGCTTATCGGGTTGGTCGGGTGTATTTACATTGATGGGGCACAAGTGCAGCAAGTTCGTCGGAACACATTCCATTGAAGTACTTGTAAAACAAGCACAAGGGTGCAACATTGCAGTGGTGGGACAAGGGCTGCAACTTGGTAAGCAGGTTAGAGGCAACAATACTCTATGCATGGGAGAATGGTGGTTTTGTAGAGATATAGGATACTGGCAGGTGTGCAAAATTTTCTAGCCTGATAGAGGGAGCCCACCTTCTTTTTAGATTTTGAGTGAAAAGTCAGCCCAAAACAAAGGGCTTTCTCAATGAGAGAGTGATTCATTTCAACTGGGGCAAAACAGGAGTTTGAGCATTGGTGGTGAAAGGAGGAGTTCCGTGGTAATGTGTTCCACAAATCGGAAGTTCCCATACGTCATAGGGTTTTGTTGTTTAGTTGTTTTGTTTTACTGCATATCAACCCTTTTCAGGTTATTTAATGCTGAATCTGGTAATTTTAGTAAAAGTTTCCATGCTTCAAGCTCCTCACATCTTCAAAGATTTAGGTGCTTCTCCAGATTAGAACCCGATCTAAAATCGACTTGGTGTCGTAAGGATTAAGGTCAGGGTTAGCTTGGGCCTTAATCTGGAGAAGTACCAACATTTATTCATGGAGCTTTGCTTGGTTGTTTTGTTGTTGTTTTTTGTTTTTTTTTGGCTTTGCAGAACATGATTGAGTTTTGTAATGGAAAAGAAAAAAAACAATAACATCAATGTTTGGTGCATTTTAGGTCAGGAAGCCAGTATCTTCACATACGTCATGGGGGGGGGCGGGCAAATAAATAACAATACTTAAATGAATAAATTAAAAATTGCTGATTAGCAAAAAGAATTAATAGTAATAATAGTAACAGTATAGGTTGCAGCATAATGTTAATAACTTATGAGACATCGTTTTCTGTGGGAAGAAAAGTTTACAGGAAATGATGTCAAACAGTAAAGAAAAGAAGCGTGTTATGTTAGTCTCGGATTGGAAAGCAACGAGAGTGGACTCTTAACTAAGATGACTTACGAATCAGTGACAAACACAGCAAGGGGCCGTAGGGCCCCGTTTCTGCAACTCCTTAACCTTCTTCTCGTCGCTGCTATCAAAGATGTAAGCCATGCCAACATCCTGAATAAAAACTGATTATCTTCCAAATTAATTACCTTCATTTGTGTTGCTCGAGTCCGACTTTGATCTGAGAATGAGAAGTTCATAGTCTGGAAGGATTGCTATGGGTGAACGTTTAAAGACTTATATTTCTGAACTAGATCCAGCAAAATTAAGACATTTTTCTTATTATTGTTTTCATTTTTTTAGAAAAAGCTGTCAAAACCAGTGTCAGGTTCAACTAGTGTGAGGAGGCCTGGTACACATTTGAGTTTTAATATGAAAAAGAAATGAACGAATTATCATTTATTTTACTGATAGGATCAAATGGATTTTAGGTACTCTAGAATCAGTAGCAACCAAATAGACACATTTTGCATTTACACCGCTTTTTAAAAAAAACTTTTGGTTGAATTATGAATAAAAAACAATACGTGCAGGTAAAAGTGCAGTATAGCTAACAGCCAAGAAATAAAAATCAAAAGAATATACAACATTGGCTTTTTGGTTAGGAGCAGAGTGTAGTATCAGTTCTGATACTACACTTCATCTTTTCTGTTCTCAGTCGGTGAAAGAGAAATCCTTCTTGACTGAGTCAATTTTAATTTTTGTTCCAATCTAGAGTGCCCCTTTTTGGTGATCTGGATTTTCTTCAGATTAAAATCTGACCTTGTCGCATAACTGTTGTTCCTGAAAAAATAGTTTAAAAATAATAACTTACCCTACCACATACCCTAAGTGCGGAGAGAGCCTGTTACTTTAACTTAGAGTTACTGGTAGAGTAAGTCTTTTTTTGGCTATTTATTTAGGAATGAAGCCCCCCCAACAATCAAGCAACCAACGGCCATTTTCTTTCTCATTTTGAAGCAAAATACAGGTTCTTTTTCTTACCAAGTTACTTCTCTTGTATTCCATTGTCTTCATCATATTATGTTAAAATTCTATTAAGGTACCATAAAAAATAAAAAAGTTATTCAAGTTAAAAATCCCTCACTGACTTCTTGGCCACCCTGTAAAAGGGTCGATATGCAGTGAGACAAATCTGATTTGTCAGCCATTTTTTTTCCATTCTGATCAAGATTTTTCCCTCTCACCTGATAATTCAACTTTCAACTAGCAACGTTTTCACTCTCCTCCTTTTAAGCAGGTGGGTTCCCTTGCATGCAAATTATGAATAAGCATATGATATTGACCCTTGCCCTTGCAAATTACGGCCAGACACTGTGGGTGCTTTAAACTGAGCAATTGCAAGCATTTATCATCACAACAAAACAATTAAAAATAAATACAAAATGTACTCTTCGAATTATTTATATCTATTGTAATCAATTTCTGGTAAATGGTTTCGGTAAAAGTGCAGAATAGTTAACAGTCAAGAAATTATGAACAAAAGAAAACAACAAGAAATAGCTGTATCAGGCATAAACATTAACTTTTCTTTTCGTCTCGTGGAGAGCAGCCCCAGAAATATTCTAGGGATCAAATGGCGCGATCGAATTACCAACCAAGAAGTCAGAGACTGCACAAACTAACAGGTGGTATCGTCAATAATCTGCACACGACGGCAAGGCTGGCTCGGACATGTCCTAAGATTGGCCCGAGAAAGATTTGCAAACCAAGTGCTTCAGTGGACCCCTGATGGAAAAATGAGAAAAGGAAGACCAAAAATGAACTGGAAGCAAACAATTGAGAGAGATTTGATGGCAACGGAGAGAAGCTGGAGGGACGCTGTGGATTTTGCCTCAGACCGAAAACAATGGTTTACTTTGACTGCCTCATATGTCGCAGGACGCCGGAGCTCCTAAGTCTAAGTTTAAGAGCAGACTCATGGGCGTATTAACTTCAGCCGAACCTTTGAAGGACTACATCCAGACCCTTTGGGATTAGCAGAGAGCTTCCAGGCACCTATGAAGAAAGACGTCCTCTCTCCTTCCTCTGTCAACTTGATACCGAGCAAGGTTATTTCCACTGGAAAATATATTGATCAAGAAAATACTTTCAGCAGCCGACGTTTGTTACTCTTCTATTCCTTTCTTCACTGTCTGAACTTCTCGCAACCTACACCCGACGACGATGTAGGTCACTTAAATAAATATATCATTTGGTGTATATAGAAGGGCTTTGTTTTCCTTTCATTTGACGACCTTTTGTTAGATATTATTATAGGAGTTGGTCTTCTTAGAGTTTATGTGAAGATAAGCTCCTATATAACTTATACCAAACGCAGAAGATTTTAATTATCTATCGACTTTAATTATTTTTTTTATTTCAAAATGATATTTCATTCAAAGCTATCTTTGCGACACACAAAAAATAAAGATGACTGCCTATATTTTCGTTCATGTTGAAAAGATAGTAAAATAAATACTTATACTACCATTGACCCTAAGTTAATGGAAGGGGCTTGCCACTCAAGCTTAGGGTTTGTGGTAGGGTAAGTCATTTTTTATTTACTGTCTTTTAAGGTGTGAACAGTTAACCCTTAAATGCTTTATTTTTTTATATTGGTTTGACATCAAAGATACTGATTACCTATTTAGCGGGTGTGCTGATGCAACATCATACTAATACCTACTCACACTTGCCAACAGGCTCGTTGCAGATGTGAAACAAGTTGCAGTTTGACACATTTTCGTTGAATATTATATTAAATAGGCATTTTGTTGGAATGTGTCATATTTGAAACAGAAAACATTTAAGCCTTAAGTGACATCTTGGTGGCCATTTTGGTATCATGTGTCGATAAACCATCACTTAGCATGGAAGGATAAACTTTGTAAGTGTATAACTGCTACACTTTAATACCAGGGCTCAGGCTATGTAACTTATTTTATTTACCTCTCGAGGAGGTTAGACACAAGGTCAGGTTTTAAGTTGAAAAGGCAGTGCACTAGGATTTGGCCTACAAAAAAATGCCTGAGTAGGCCCATCAGCATTTCCTATAAGGGACGCCTCAGGCGATTAACGATAAACTAACCCCTTCTCAAAGACAAGGTAAAGCCTGAGCGGGGCACTTCCTGACACTGAACAGAACCATACCTCAGCCCGACAGGAACAAAGTAACTACGTAACTTATGATGAAGTTGCATAACTTAATCAACCCCGTGAAAATCAAATAAATATTTTTTCCAAATTTCTTTTTGTTAATCTGAAAATTATTAGCACTTAATCGATAAGTAATTGCAAGAAATTAAAAGAAAAGAAATGTGTGAACAGGAAGTGAACGTATGAATTTCACTTAAACGTTTCTGCTGTTAATGTTAAGTGAGTCATAGAGCTCACGAAGATCATGCCTCAGGGGTAATCATAAAGATTGACGGTGTAAACAGTTTCTTCAAAACTTGGAATCAAATTAGTGTGTTGGCGGTAATATATATATATATATAGCATTCATTTTTTAAAAATAAATATTTATTATTATTACCTACAGACATCGATGTTTCATGCTTATGCAATCTTCAGTGTAGGAGAATGTTAATTCTTGCCGATCAGAGGGCACGAACCTGGTTTCAAAGTCACCACTAACTCGTAGTCTGGTATTCTACCCCTCGGCCACCACCAATTAGCACTGAAATTAAAAGAAATTAAACTATATACGCTAAATCAGTGAACGCACATAGTAAATAGTCGAACAGTGTTCAACAATAACAACAGAGGGTTGGAACATCGCATTTCTGCCATAGTATGACTGCGTATTATTAAATTCTCGAAGAGGCACCAGTCCTTGTAATAAGGGGCCTATAACAACATTTTTTTAAAAATAAATATTTATTATTAGTACCTACAGACATCGATGTTTCATGCTTATGCAATGTATGTATTATGTATAGAAGAATGTTAATTCTTGCCGGTCGGAGGGCACTAACCCGGTGTCAAAGTTATCACTGACTCGTAGTCCGGTATTCTACCCCTCGGCCACCACCAATTAGCACTGAAATTAAAAGAAATTAAACTCTATATATGCTAAATCAGTGAACGCACATAGTAAACAGTCGAACAGTGTTCAACAACAACATATATATATATTTAAATATTATTACACTAAGAACGTTTTGGAGTTAAAATCAATGTATTATTACGTAGTAATAGGAAAAAAAGACGTCTTTTTTTTTTCGTCTTGAGCGATACAAAATTAAAAATACATGGCGGCATCTCGTAAGACTCCATTTTGTAAAAATCACGCTTTTGTAGCATATTTACACATTTCAAACATGTTTTCCTTCCAATTACATGCGTAATACTAAATAGATTTTAACTCAGAATGGTTCTTCATCTAATATTTAAAAACAACAACATAAAAGCATTTTTATCGCCTATACACAATGTTTTATCGCATTATGTTCAAACCGTCGATCTTTACGATTACCACCTCAGAATTGTCTGGTCTGCATGAAGTCGTTCCTCCTCGCTGGTCACAGCAAGATTGCAGGTTTTTACCCCTGACCACAACAACCACTCTACCAGGGTGCATTCAGTCAAAAGGACAGAAATTTCTTTTCACCATCATAAAAAATGGCAGGAGTAACATTGTTTCCATCAACAGGCTAAAAAATCACAGCTTAGTCAACAGAAACACGATAACTACACCGAAAAATCTTATACGTCGAATGCATGCACTCCACCTGAAGAAAAATACAAGAACAGAGACAAGATCTGGTTGACATTCCCACACAATTTCAAAACATACATATATTATTAAAAGCTGATCTAAAAAATTAACCTTTTTCTCTATTGGGGTGGGGTGGGGTGGGTGATATTTGTAGCATTACCTACGCTTACTACCCACTCACTTACACATACATACCCCAGAGGGCGCTCAGACTTAATTATCTCCCTTTTCGCCACATTAGGGGGCACTGATATTGATACTATAAAAGCCGAAACATAAAGAGATTCTCTCTTTTCTCTTCCTCGTCTCGTCCGAAACGTGTATTCATCACATACACGCATGTGAGACACATTCTCTTAACTTCTTCACACACATTGTTTTCAGACTTTATTGGATCTACATATGCATTTTCATGCACACAATCCAACTGGGAGAAAACCTTTTTTGGGGTTCACGGTAGAAAAAGCATTAAAAGTCAATTTCGCCCCTAAAAAGTAAGTAGTAAAAAAAAAATGACAAATTTTAATTTTTAATTTTTTACATGTCCTTACAAATGTTATCTGGTCCGGAAGTGGGCGATCATTTTACATTAAATTTATATGCAAAGTTTGAAATATTTTTTGTGTTTTATTCATTCTTACCAACAAGTTTTTCAGGCTGTTTACATGTAATCACCAAATAAAGTAGAATCTCGTTTTTTCTTTTGAGTGAACTAGCAAATAATACTCTTTTTTTAATCTATAATTTTAAGGTGCTTTTTGTATCAAACATGTTTTAACATCCTCCCAACAGCCTCAGTAATTTTATAGATAATTGGATCAAAGCAGTTCTTTTTTCAAAACAATTTGGAGCCCGGTTTAAAGACAATTCTATAAAAAATACCACACACACGCAATTGATTTCCAAAAAACTAAGAAAATGGCCAAGATTAAAATTTAAAAAAATATGTTTACATATCTTTAAAACACTACCTTGCTTCTGAGCCAGATAGTGTTTTTAAGTGGGTGATCATTTTACGTTAAATTTATATCTAATACTGATCCCCCTTTCTAAAATTAAAAATAATTTTCTTGTTGTTTTATTTATTCTTACCACCCAACTGTTTACACGTAATTGCCTTAAATAAGTAGCGTATTATTGTAGATTAATACCCTCCGTTGAATACCCCCCCCCCCTTTAAAAAAAAATGAGATTCAACTTTTTTAGGCAATTACGTTTGAACACTCTGAAAACTTGGTGGGAAAAAATAATGTAGAATTTAGAGTGGGGGATCAGTTTCGTTTCAGTTTTAGAGTAGTTCACCAATATTTTTTTATCACTAACCCAAAGTTTGAGTGGTAAGGTCGTAAAACCATACGGAATCCATTTTTTTTAAATGTAGAACCATTTATCTTCCATAGCAAAAAAAAAAATAATAATTCCGTTAACTGCCCTAAAACGCTAGAATGTCCCGGAAATGGGGGATCATTTTACGTTAGATTTATATGCGAAACTGATCCCCCACTCTAAATTCTAAAATAATTGTGTTTTTATTCTTCTTTCCCCCCAAAATGTCAAGTTGTACACACGTAATTGCCTAAAAAAAGTAGAATCTTATTTGGGAGGGGCGTAGCGGACGGTGTTAATCTATTGTAATACCGTAAGTAGAATATTATTTTTCTTTTGGACTGAATTAACACACGGTGCAGGCTTACAATAAAACACATTTTAAAAGAAGGAAGAAAAATAGATGACTGGAGGTTTTCTGAAGTAGAGAGGCACTTAAAAGGGGGCATATATTTGTTCGACACCGGCGATTTCCTGTTCTAGTCTGTCTTCCTCTGAAAAGAGACGGAGCTTTTGTTAAGGTAAGTTTTATAATAATCGTAATAAATAATAATAAATAACTTTCATTGTTTTATTTGATGGGGATGACAGGAAAATGTCACATTCGTAAGAATAGAAATCATCTTTAGCTCAAAATGCATTAATTAATGCATTATTGGTCAACGGTCAAAAACAATAACAAGGCGAATAGTGTTGAAAATGTTTTGTGTAGTAGCGGTTCGTATTCTTTCAACCAACCAAAAGAGGAATTCTCTTCGAGTGGACAATTCTAAAATATCGCAGAATTAAATGTAGAACATAGTTCTGCAGACCCATTGATCTTTATTTATTTATCGATATTATTGACTGATGTGTTGGCTTATTTTTAAGCTTTTCTGTTTATAATTCGTACTGAGCTTGGGTTGAGGGCGGTCTGGCGTGGTGACCCGACACGTTTACTAATTTGCGGTGGTTGACCTGTTATCAGTCTCCGGATTTTGATAAGAATTTATCAACTAGAAGAAAATTTAATTTAAAATTGTACGTTTTGATAAAAAAAAACAGAAAAACTTTCATTCATTCATTTGAGTTCACGCATGCGTAGAACAGCGAAAATTCAAATTAGGTCATAAAAACTACTTTAGCATTATTATTAGTAGTAGTAGTAGTAATAGTACCGGCTACTCTAATTAAAATATTAGCTCATCTTTGGCCTTTTGGCTAAGATCAAAGTGTAGTATCTGTTCCGATGGATACTGCACCCCATAGACTGGTATTGTCTTGGCCTTCGGGGCTTGATTTACACCGGTCACAGGACAGACCCGTCCTGTGCAGTTCTAGGAGGTCCACCCTCCCAGGCTTCGCTTCCCCTCTTTGAGGAGGAGTAAGTTTATTGCTTACTGCCTGAGGCGCCCCTACCAGGGAATGCCGACGGGGCTGCCCAGGCAATTTTTAAACCCCACTTTCCCGACCCGACCCTGGGTCATATCTTACTTGTGTGAGTAAGATAAACACTGGCCTTGTGCCTAACTCCTGGAGAGGAGTAAATCAATACTCTAATTAAAATATTAGAAATGTACCGGATTCCGCTTTGTTAAATTTGTACATTAACACCCACTCCCCCTAAAAAAATTAGATTCAACTTTTTTTAGACGATTACATAAAAAAAACACTATTGGTAATAATAGTATTATTATTGGTAGTAATACCGGCTACACTAATTAAAATATTAAAAACTAGACGTAGCTGTTACCCGTTGTGCCCCAACCATTAGCATGATTTATTCTACTTTGATTTCATCCGAAAATTCATAAACTTTGAGGACACATCTGGTTTCAATATTCTTCTGGCATAACTAAGAATAAGTTTCCTTTACTTCTATGTTATCATCATCATTATTATTATTTATTATTGTTGTTGTTGTTATTATTATTTATTTTGGTACTGGTACAGCTTTTGAACCAGACAAAACCGACTTTTTGTTCGGCATCTTCCGGCCGTTTATGTAAACAGCCGGGAAATGCCGAAGCTCTGAGCCAATCAGCATGCTCGAGAAGCAGACGGCAAATTTACCTGTAAATTGGGTTTTATGTACTCCTCCCTAGGAGTTAGGCACAAGGCCAGTTTTATCTTACTCCCACGAGTAAGATGTGACCCAAGATCGGGTCGAGAAAGTGGGGTTTGAAAAGCCAGCGCTCGAGAGGTGAGCACTCTGGCCATTTAAAAATTGCCTGGGCAGCCCCGTCGGCATTCCCTGGTAGGGGCGCCTCAGACAGTAAGCAATAAACTTACTCCTCCCCAAAGAGGGGAGGCAAAGCCTGGGAGGGTGGACCTCCTAGAACTGCACAGGACAGGCGTGCAGTATCCATCGGAACAGATACTACACTTTGATCTTAAAATTGGGTTTTATTTACTCCTCCCCAGGAGTTAGGCACAAGGCCAGTTTTATCTTACTCCCACAAGTAAGATGTGACCCAAGATCGGGTCGAGCAAGTGGAGTTAAAAGCCAGCGCTCGAGAGGTGAGCACTCTGGCCATTTAAAAATTGCCTGGGCAGCCCTGTCGGCATTCCCCGGTATGCTTTACCTTCTCTTTTTGAGAAGAGATTGGTTTATGGCCTACGGCGTCCTTACCGGGGAATGCCGACGTGGGCAGCTCAGGCATTTTTGCGAGGCCAGAATGCGCTACCTCTTGTGTTCTGGCCTAACATCCCCACCTTCCGGCCTTGTATAACATATTACCACGATGGAAGGGAGTTAAATACCTTCTTTTCTACGTGACCAAACCATCGAAGTCTTCTGTTCGCACACATTTCCCTAGACTGTCCAGATTTAATTTTCCTCTGAGCTCATCAGATCTGTCTTTAACACACCCATGATATCATTCGCATATCATTTCTCTCAATGCAATGCCTCACTGGCCAAGTTTCACTTCTATACAGCATCACACTACATACACATGCCTGATAGACTTTTCTCTTGGTCGACAGTGGTAACACTCTGCTGGTTAGTAATGGCAGAAGTACTCCATCCACTCCTAACCCTTGCAGTCACACTAATCGTATTCATTATTGTGTAGAAATATTAATATTCTTTTTACTAGCTTTGCAATTTAATTCCTATTGATTAATTCAAACATGGGAACACTTTCTCCGAGAAGATTTCCTCCCCAGAAATTTTGCATCGTAAAAAAGATTTTATTTTTTATTTTGCGTAAATTTGAAAAAGAATTAATATCTAGATAAAAATGTCTTCTAATTATCACAGCCATGGCCTTTCATAATATTGTACTATAGCTATTCTCCTTCTAATTACATCAATTCTATATTTGTGTATTTCATGGATCAGGACTTGAATTCATCTGGCAAAACTGATGGATGGCTACATCCACTAGGCTAATTATCTGCAGAAAAAAAATATATATAATCATAATTATATCATAGACTGGCCCATTCTTAATACATATGTATAAAGATAGATAATTTACACTTGCAGAGCTTTTGGGATGGTTAATTTTAGACATTTGATTTGAGTGGGCCTTAGACAAACAAAAAAAAATGAAGACTAGTCTAATTACTATGTACACATAAGTGCTTTACGAAATATAAAGTTTAGCTAAATAAATTAATTATTTTATTCTACTTCTAAATTAATGCATTTACCAATGAGACTAAAAAAAAAACTTTCAAAAATGTCAGGAAGCAACAGACAAAAAAACAACAACATATCCGTGTGCTAAATTTATCTATAAATGGACTTCTAATGACTCCCGAGTTTCCATCTAAAAATACACCACCCTAGCAGCTGCCAATATCGTAAGACAATATAATTATATTAACAATAATAATATTCCAAATCTGAATTGCTATTTACTGTCCATAGTCATGAAAGATAATAAATTAAATTGACGCACCAAGGACCATCAAGAATTGACTTTACGAAATGGTAACAAGCTACAAGCAATCATCCAAATCACCAAAGGTACAACGTCGTATCATGAAGATGTTCTTTAAAAAGAAACAATGGCTTATGTCTGTATGTGTTAATATTATCAAAAATGCAAAAGTTCTTCCTTCAACTTCTGCGTCTTTCATCCAACTAATCCAAATTAAATCTGATTTTATTGATCTTAAAAATTTTACAAAAAAGTTCACAATATAGTAACTTTTCTTTATAAAATAAGATGTGGCACAAGGCCAAAATTGAATGGGGGTCGATGTCGTCCTCTTGGTCTATTCTATAAACTAGTTTCAGTCACCAATGCATCAATAGGGCCGAATACTGTAGAATCCAGGAGGAATTAATCCATCAGAATCTGTGGTTCTGCCGTAGAAGAAGATTTATTAGGGTATAGGCTGGGAATTTAAGGCCATCTCAAAATCTTGCATAGACCTTCGTAAAGAAATCTTTAGGGATTTGAGTCCAAAATAATGTGGAAATTGAAGTAGTTTCCAGAAATAAGCAGGTCTGTGAATGTGTAAATGTTTATCTGATATATATATATATATATATATATATATATATATATATATATGCACAATATGTTGAAAAATTCATTTGGGTTTGGGATACCTAACACTAAATAAAATGAAAACGAAAAAATGTTATAATGTTTATTTTTGTCACATTGTAACGGGTGATGATAGCTAATCATCTAGTGTCCTATGACTCCCACTGAGAAGTAAATAAAGAATGTGATAATCACAAAAGAAAGATGGACACGAGTGTACACTAAAGATAAAAGATTAGAAATAAATATGTCTCTAGGAAAGTTGCCTTTGATCCTGCAGGCAGGATCAGAAATAACTGCTGCTTGTTGCGGACAAGATCGCTGCTGCTAACTAGTGGATAGGAACACAGCTACTATATAGTTGATGATTATGATGGCAGTATTGGAAGGTTGCCAGCCATTGTGGATAGAATCAGAGTTACTATAATAAATGATGATGTTACTGGGCAGGATTGGAAACTGCTGCTAGTTATAGATAGGAATAGAAACAGCTACTCTAGTAAATGATAAAATTGGCCTTTTGGCTAAGATCAAAGTGTAGTATCTGTTCCGATGGATACTGCACCCCATAGACTGGTATTGTCTTGGCCTTCGGGGCTTGATTTACGCCGGTCTATGGGTCTGTCCTGTGCAGTTCTAGGAGGTCCACCCTCCCAGGCTTCGCCTCCCCTCTTTGAGGAGGAGTAAGTTTATTGCTTACTGCCTGAGGCGCCCCTACCAGGGAATGCCGACGGGGCTGCCCAGGCAATTTTTAAACCCCACTTTCCCGACCCGACCTTAGGTCACATCTTACTTGTGTGAGTAAGATAAAAACTGGCCTTGTGCCTAACTCCTGGAGAGGAGTAAATCAATACTCTAATTAAAATATTAGAAATGTACCGGATTCCGCTTTGTTAAATTTGTACATTAACACCCACTCCCCCTAAAAAAATTAGATTCAACTTTTTTTAGACGATTACATAAAAAAAACACTATTGGTAATAATAGTATTATTATTGGTAGTAATATCGGCTACACTAATTAAAATATTAAAAACTAGACGTAGCTGTTACCCGTTGGGCCCCAACCATTAGCATGATTTATTCTACTTTGATTTCATCCGAAAATTCATAAACTTTGAGGACACATCTGGTTTCAATATTCTTCTGGCATAACTAAGAATAAGTTTCCTTTACTTCTATGTTATCATCATCATTATTATTATTTATTGTTGTTGTTGTTATTATTATTTATTTTGGTACTGGTACAGCTTTTGAACCAGACAAAAACACATCTAGTGTCCTATGACTCCCACTGAGAAGTAAATAAAGAATGTGATAATCACTCAGTGGGAGTAAGATAAAACTGGCTTTGTGCCTAACTCCTGGAGAGGAGTAAATCAATACTCTAGTAAATGATAATAATGGAAGTATTTTATTAGGCAGAATTATTGCTGTAGATGGTGATGATGACTGGCTGGATTGCAGTGCAGCGATTGTATGCGAAGTCAGGGAAGGTTTGGCCCGGAACAAATAAAAGAGTAGCACAGAAGCCACTTCACTCTATTGATTTGCGGTTCTGCACCCGACATGTATTTGTTTGCCACACGCAACCAGAGGATAACGGATGCTGATACTGACTCATCCTGGATTTTCACCAGAGCTCTGTTAGCCGGGTAGCTGTGACACTACCACGTTGCCACCACCCCTGCCAAAGGTGAGAAATGGTTGGACTTTAGGGAAGGCTGTTGTCATTGCTGTAGCGGGTTGCATTTCGCTTAACGGAAAGTCTGGGGCAAGCCACAAGTAACGGGCGAGTTTCCAAAATGCCCCTCTTTTATACAGGTTAATCAACTACTGCCAATAATGCTGTCTTGCTGTCACCTGATTGAGATGCGCACTGAGAGACAAAATGATGCCTATCTCTGTTGTGTGGAAGCCATTCAAATGGTTAATTACCGAATCGTAATCAGTGCATGACAATGATCATCATAATTATGTTCAGTTTAACGTCCATTTTACATGCTGACATGTGTTGGACGGCTTTTAGAAATTGAGTTTCAAACTAACCTATCTCTGTCCGCGCCTTTATCCCTCTTTCTCTCAAGTCCATCCTTATCACTTCCTCCCATGTTTTCCTTGGCCTTCCCCTGTTAACTGACCCTACTACCTCAACTGTTCTACATATACTAACCCAAGAACTCCTAATCCCTTCTTTCAACGTGTCCATACTATAAAAGTCTCCTGATCTGCACACATCTCTCTATACTGTCCAGATTTAACTCTGAGGTCATCAAATTTGACCCTGTCTTTAAGACTCACATTACACATCCATCGTATCATTCTCATATCATTTCTCTCCATGCAACACATGTCCTCAATCCTCACTAGCCAGGTTTCACTTCCATACATCATTACACTTCATACACAGGCTCGATTGACTCTTCCCTTGGTTGACAGTGGTAATGTTCTGCTTCACTTTAGAAAAATGGATACTTACTTTATAGCCAGTGTAACTGAAATCACTTCTTTAAAAAGTAGAATGTTGTTCCCACTGAAAAATGTTCTTTTCTTTTACCCACCCCCTTCCATCTAAAAAAAAATGATGTGGCCTTTATTGTGAAGCTTCAACAAATTACTTAAGTACTAAAACTTTTAGCCGTGAGTTCAAATTAGTTATGACTATCAGGAAGGACCCGGTTTGGGATTGAATGAGGGACACCACTAACTCCTTTGTCACTATTCGCATGACCACAATACTTTCTGACTCTGAAGAAACTGAGATTTTGGAAAACTCTCTTAATTATACATATGGGTTACATTTCATGAAAATCTGATAGACATATTTTAGCTCCTTGAGAGTGTGCACGTAGTAGAGGTTTGGGACCATTTCAATTGTTTTCCCCAGGAAACTTTAAACATATGATTTAAATTTTATCAAAATAGGATATATTTGAAGTGTTAAGGGAAGTTTAGCCCAGGAGGGCACTTAGAGATTTGGGACCATTTCTATTGTCTTCCTCGGAATTGTTACTTATGAATACACTCTTAGTCTTTCTATAGGCAACACACAGACATCGATAAAACTTGAATGCTTACTGGAGAGAACTTGAATGCCTACTAGACACTGTCCTTGAGTGTCTAAGGTCTCTCTTTATAGTTTTTTGTCAGGACAACCTGAAATGAGGATACGTCCCCCTACAAGTTAACCCTGACTAAATATTCCAAATAACATAGTATTCAAAACCCGAATAAGATCACCACGGTATTGTTACATCACACTGGCTTATACGAGGAATGGTACACCTTCTCCAAGTGATGTTGGCTATAGTAACAGCACAATTCTTATCCTGGAATCTGTTAAGACAAAGATATTATAAGAAAGATATACTATAACATTGTTAACTGGTCAATTGATGAGAGGAAAGTTAACGTTTTTAAATTCTTTACTAACGTTTGAGAGTAAAGGGGAACTTTAATGGAATATACGAATATCTATGTATCTCATATAGAGATCAAGTGTTAGCCCCAGGAAGGGGCCCCTTGATTTCTGAGAACTTGGTCTGAAGTAAAATGAAGCAAAAAGTGAAGATTTAACAACATAGTTGAACTCCTCCCCACCATCACCACTCTAAAAAAAATTCTGACTGGATTTTTTTACAATTCTCCAATGACTTAAGTTAAGCACCAAATTTTCAGATTATCTAAAAATAAAAAATTCTGGGAAAAAATAATTTATTGGCTAAGATGTTGAGAAATAATAACCAGTTTATGTTTAAGACAATGGAAATGGATGAGAACTCAGATGTGGAGAAAGTATATTTGGCTGGCGAAGCTATTGAGGTTGTCAAGAAGTTTTGTTAACTTTAGTGGTATCATTGGAGCACAAGGAGGAGCTAGTGCTGGTGTGATAGCAGGAGTTAAAAGTAGATGGAGTAAGTTCAGAGAACTTCTGTCATTACTAACCAGCAGAGTATTACCACTGTCAACCAAGGGAAAACTCTATCAGGCATGTGTATGCAGTGTGTTGCCTTGAGAGAAATGATTATAATGGCATAATGCCCGAGATTTGCCACTCAAGCTAAGAATTTGTTAAGCAGAAAGTGGTGTAGGGCAAAACTCAGTTCCCTGTGTTTTTACACATAAGAAAATCTACGTCGACACATGAGAAATAGTTAACAAAGCTCTCCACTCCCAATGTTAAGAATGACTTTCTAAATAATAATGTTATTATTCCAGCACAGTCCATAAACTGCAGAAGTACCAAAAACTTATTTTGTTTTATAAATAGAAATGAAATGAAATAAACATCATAATAAAAACGTATCTAATAAAGAATGGAATGTTTTCTTTTTTACAAATACTCAAATGAATGTGTTTTCTACATACATATTTAATAAAGAAAATGTGTTTTTGTCCAAAAATATGAAGTTTGTAATTGGAAATTTAGTAATGTATCAGGAACTGATTTTTGCCCTTCACCACTTTCTTCTGAACTAATGTTTTGCCGGAAGAGTCGGAACTCAGGCATTATGCTGTTTTATCAAGAAATGATACAACGGATATGTAATGTTAGTCTTAAAGGCAGATTAGATTTGATGATCTTAGAGGAAGATTAAAGCTGGACAGTATATAGAGATGTGTGCAGAACAGGAGACGTTTTTGTTTTGGTCACATTGAAAGAATGGATGAAAATACTTGGGTTAGTAGATGTAGAGCAGTTGAGGTAGCTGGGTCAATTGGTAGTGATGTTGAGCCTGGTTAGTATCAAATGGGTGACTGTTTGGGAATACCAGATGCTATATGTCGAGATGACAACTCCCATCCACTGGCAGTGCTGAGGAAAATCACTGGTTGCCCTTTAGCAAGGTATGGCACTGAGAAAACACCCTGCCAGAGTTATGGTGAAGCCATAGGAAGCAGCTTATGATATGCTCTCAGCAGAATAACTTGCCAGATTAAGTCAATGGTGGAGCACTCCAGTTCAACAAAAAAAAAAAAATAACTGCATTGTCTATAGCTGCCACTGCTATAGACATACAGCTATCGAAAGATTTACCATGACTCGTGCACAAATAAAAATAGCCAGCTGGGATGAAAGAGTTTAGAAAATCCGTCCACTAGCATGACTCGATAGATAGTACAGGGAGGTAATTGAAAACATGGAACTATACCAAGATCAACCACAACTTAAGTAAAATTTTACGAGAAATCCATGATTTTTTTATTTTGATTCACCCCAAACAAGGCATGTTGCCATTTAGACGTAAGGGGCTACTGTGAATTAGGGGCCAAATTAAGTGAGGAATTGTGTAGCAATATGTTTGTTTACATTTAAATTTCTGGATGTTGGTACAGTCAGGGGAGCAGGGAGGGAATTCCAAAGGCTAGCAGTTTGAGAAAAGAAGCTATTGGAGTAGAAAGCCTTCCGGCATCTGCGGACCTCTACAGTGAAGGAGTGGGATTTTACTGATTGTCTAGTTGGTCGGGGGGCAGTTAAGTTCGTCGGAGCACATTCCATTGAAATACTTGTAAAACAAGCGCAGAGATGCAACATTGCGGCGATGGGACAGGGGCTGGAGTTTGGTGGACATTGCAAGACCTATTAGATTAGAAACCCTCTTTTGGACCCTGTCTAAGAGGGAGAGATTAGTGGTTGATGCACCAGTCCAGATGTGACAACAATTTTTCATGCATGGGAGAATGGTAGCTTTATAGAGATATAGGATACTGACAGGTGTAGAAGTTTTCTAGCATGGTAGAGGGAGTCTACTTTCTTCTATGTATTTGTTCAATTCATGTTAGCTGTGAATGTTAGGCCGAGGAGTTTGAATGATGGACTCTCAGGTTAGGTGCTATTAACCATGACAATCGGTGGTTGAAAAGGTTTCTTATAATTGTTAAAGGAAAAGATCTTTGTCTTAGTAGCATTAAATGTTACCATTTATGTCCCCAGACTGGACTTAAATTATTTATCTTCTTTTTTTTTTTTTTTACGGAAATCGCTCCAGACAAGGCATGAAGCCACTCGATGTCATGTGTTAAAAAAAAATACCACTTCAAGGTCAAAAACTAGCCAACGATAAGTGCTATATGGATAGATTCTGACCCAGAAAACAGCAATTCTTCCCCCTTTGTCAGAAGCATCGTTCATGAAATGTGAGGATTAAAGGACAAAATAAGGGAAGCAAGAGTTATGAGGCTGCCGAAAGGTGGGAAGATGTGACTTAAATGTAGAGAAAGTGGGATTCGATACCAGCGCTCTAGAGTACTCTGGCCGAATAAAAATTACCTGAGAAGCTCCGTCTGTATTCCCCAGTAGGGGCGCCTTAGGCAATTTGCAAAAAACTAACAACAAAGGGCAAGAAGGTAAAGCCTGGGAAGGTGGACCTCCTAAAACTGCACAGGACCATATTTCACACTGACAGAGAAGTAAGCACAACAGAATGCCCCAAACTCTGCTAATCTGATGTTGGTATGAAACCACCACCGCGAAGAGCAGCTACAGACTGGAGTTACGAGTGATATTAATATTGTTACAATATGGGGTCTGAGTTCGCACTGGACATTCATAAACAACAAAGATGATGTCTTACTTTATTTTAGAAATTAACGGCCAAGTTTCTAATTTCTCATGAAATTTAAATGTTTATAATTTGGTGGCTAATTGTACTACCAAAATGAATCTTGTACCATTGTTTATGTTTTGCAAAGATGTTCACATTAAAAAAATTTAGGTACAATAAAATAAAATTTTGGTTTTGGATACCGATTTAATTTTAGTTAATAACACTGGTCAACGCAATTTTTCTGACAGGCTCAAAATCCATCTATATTAGCTAATTTTTTGCACTGATTCAAAAAATACCCTCCATTTGTTTCTAGGTTTTGTCTGTACACATTTTTACATGAAATGCCCAATATTCATTGGCCTTTGGTGTACATTGATATCTATATGAGTAATTTTCTATGTTGAAAAACCTAGTATAATTTAGATCTGTCGACATTTTCAATATATCATAAGTTTTAGAAGTTATAATCAGTTAAAGATATTCGAACGTCGTCGATTATGTCCCTTGATTTGGATCATTAACTTTTTGAAAGCAGAACAAATTTTCTCCAAACAACAAACTTATAGTCAGTATCCTATATCTCTATAAAGCTACCAAAAGATTATAGGTAAAATACAGTAAACACCTAATATTTGTTAAGTATTACTTTTATTTTAGAAAATGTCATAAATCATGATTTTAGTACAAAATAAGTTGTTTGGGAGTAATGTTAAAACCGATTTTTTATCCCAAACCTAAATTTTATTTTTGTTATATCTAAACGTGGGCACATAGATCTTTGCAAAACATAAAAAATGGAACCAAATTGAATTTGGTAGCTGAATTAGCCACCAAATTATGGCTGTTTAAAGTTTGTTGGAAATTGAAAAAGTTGTCGTCTTGTACGCTATTGGTGCAGAAGCCAAATTTCATAGTCTATGACTCAAGCTTTGAGCAAGTGAAAAATCCTTAAAAAATGTAATGTGATTTTGTGGTAAATAAAAATTAATCATAATGGAACCAATAATTATTAGATCAAGCCAGCCTCAGACCTTCTTCAGGTGTATCTTTTCAAATTCGGGAATCTTTCTGTCAAACTCGGTAATCTGGACCTGTGGCGTAACAAATAAAATACTAAGTAAAATTCAGTTCTAAGTGACAGTTTTCTGGAGGTTGAAGGTTCAATTCTCAGTGTGGGCGATAGTAAGAATACAATGACAAATTACTTAAGACTTCTACCGGGTCATGGCTGATGGAACGAGAGCATGCTACTCCCCTCCCCCGTGAATTAAGTAATGAGTTCCATTCAAAAGTCAATAGATTCTCGAGTTCGACAAGATACACCTGAAGAATGGGGGAGGTGACATCAACCGAAACGTTGTGAGAATAACACTCAAGATGAGAACAGTAGTCCGAATAATACAAATTATGTATTTAGATGCCCATTTTATCACAACATAAAGACTGGGAAATGGGAGGATAGGACTGGACATGGCAAAAAGACGTAGAAAAGGTCCATATATCTAAGGGAACACAGTTGCTGATACTCTTGACTTCATTGAACCGAACAAATGGCAATCACAAAGTTCAGATCTCAACGTAATGAATTTTGCAGGTTTAACAAGTTACATTTTTACTTTTGTTCACCACGAACAAAGCACAAAAGACTACTGTGATATAGGTCAGGTTTATAAGAGCAACCTGGATAAGAAGTTAAGTGGCAAGATATTTGTTCACATTACATTTAAATTTCTGCATGTTGGTACAGTCAGGGAAACTGGGAGTGGGAAGAGTTTAGTTTGGTTTAGTTGTTTTGTTTTATGGCATATAAACCCTCCTTGGGTTATTTAATGCCAAATCCGGTTATTTTGATAAAAGTTTTTATGCTTCAAGTTCTTTATATGTTCAAGTATTTATTTATGGTGTTTGATTTGGTTATTTTGTAGGGGGAAAATGTTGTTTTTGGCTTTGCAGAACATGATTGAGTTTTGCAAAGGGAAAGAAAAAACACAATAACATCAATGTTTGGTGCATATTTGGTCAAGAAGCTGGTATCTTCAGACAGCCTGATCTGGTAGCACCAGAGGGAGCAGGAAGGGAATCGCAAAGGCAAGTGGTCTGAGGAAATACAAATTTGGCCGCATTATTGTAAACAAAAAAATTCAATTACATTGTTTCGAAGAGCTATCATGCATAAACTATTCATTTGGCTTCGTCTGATTTGATAAATCTCTTTCTTTTGCATCTTTCTATTTTTATTTTCAGCCTGTATAATTTCCAGGACGTCGTCCGAGAGGAAACCTAACTGTTTGAGAAGAGAAGACAAATCTATCTCTTTCAGTTATGGAATCATCTTCCCAGCCTTGCGTCGAACCTGCTGATGTGAAACCAATTTTAATTCCTCTTCCGGGTGCAGAAGATGAGGATCAAAAAGAGACAAATTTTAAGGTTTTCGATGAGTTAGCCGACAGAAATGTCAGCCTGAAGAGAACTACTTACCAGTGTAATGTTTGTGATCGGATTTTCTCGTACACTACTGATCTTAAAAGACACTTGCGAATACACACCGGAGAAACTCCCTATCAATGTGAAGTGTGTGACAGATCTTTCTCTGTTAAATGTAATCTAAAAACACATATGAGAACTCACACTGGAGAAACACCATTCACGTGCAATATTTGTCAGAAGTCCTTCTCTTACAATGGTACTTTAAAAGCACATATGAGAACACATACGGGAGAGACGCCCTATTTTTGTGAACTTTGTAACAAGTCTTTCTCCCGAGATACCCACTACAAAAGGCATTTAAAAACGCACACTGGAGAGACCTCCTATATTTGCGAGGTTTGTGGAAAGGTATTTTTACGAAACGATAATCTGCAGTTGCATGTCCGGACGCATACAGGCGAAACACCATACCTCTGTGTAATTTGTGATAAATCTTTTGCTGCAAGTTCTGCTTTAAATGCGCACATGAGAATACATGCTAGCGCAACTCCCTTTCAGTGTCAAGTGTGCGACAAAACTTATTCTAATAAGTCGCACTTAAAAAGGCACATCAGAATCCACACCGAAGAAACACGTTTTGTTTGTCATATGTGTGAAAAGAGTTTCTCTCGGAAAGACCATCTGAAAAAACATGTGCGGACCCACCCTGGGGTGACGATTTATGATTTTGAACTTTGCGGCTAGTTTTACCGTGCTGAATTCTGTTTTAAAATGAAAAATTAATATATGATAATTTAAGAAGTCGGAATAAAATTGTGTTGAGTTTTGTCAATTGAAAGAAAAATAATTAAGACTACCCGTCCTTGGATGGGTACATAACCACAAGACACATTTAGAACTTTTAATACATGCAAGAAATCAAACTTGGAAACACATTAAAGCAATCAACATATTGATTTGGTAAGGTGCGTGTTAAAATAGATTATACATCTGAAGTTATGGAATTTTTAAGGTTGTTGAGAATAGGGGTAACTTTTTTGTCAGTCAGCCATGTAATCCCAATAATTTTAATCTCTATTGGCCACTTAAAGAGCTTACCTTTTGGCTAGCCTGTTTGGAGTCCAGGGAATGGAACGCTGATGGTGGGGTCACTTTCAGGCTTTATTTGTCTGATAACTACCTTCATTATCTGTCAGTTAAGTATCCTTGGTAGAGGGCGAGGTCATAGTGCTTTTCTGGTCGGAACATTCCCGCATAGTAGTACAGAGACTGAACTCAGGGGTATCTCCTGTAGAGGCTTCATCAAGTATTATTTTGTTATGTTTTAAGTAGAAATGTTAAAATTGAATCTAATTATCACAGTATTGTTCAATCATTAATTGAAGCAAATCGTTATAAAACTGTTATTTTAATCTCTATTTCTAAAATTATTTAATTCTAGATTTACAAAACTCCCAATAATTTTAATCTCTATTTCTAAAATTATTTAATTCTAGATTTACAAAACTCCCAATAATTTTAATCTCTATTTCTAAAATTATTTAATTCTAGATTTACAAAACTCCCAATAATTTTAATCTCTATTTCTAAAATTATTTAATTCTAGATTTACAAAACTCCCAATAATTTTAATCTCTATTTCTAAAATTATTTAATTCTAGATTTACAAAACTCCCAATAATTTTAATCTCTATTTCTAAAATTATTTAATTCTAGATTTACAAAACTCCCAATAATTTTAATCTCTATTTCTAAAATTATTTAATTCTAGATTTACAAAACTCCCAATAATTTTAATCTCTATTTCTAAAATTATTTAATTCTAGATTTACAAAACTCCCAATAATTTTAATCTCTATTTCTAAAATTATTTAATTCTAGATTTACAAAACTCCCAATAATTTTAATCTCTATTTCTAAAATTATTTAATTCTAGATTTACAAAACTCCCAATAATTTTAATCTCTATTTCTAAAATTATTTAATTCTAGATTTACAAAACTCCCAATAATTTTAATCTCTATTTCTAAAATTATTTAATTCTAGATTTACAAAACTCCCAATAATTTTAATCTCTATTTCTAAAATTATTTAATTCTAGATTTACAAAACTCCCAATAATTTTAATCTCTATTTCTAAAATTATTTATTTCTAGATTTACAAAACTCCCAATAATTTTAATCTCTATTTCTAAAATTATTTAATTCTAGATTTACAAAACTCCCAATAATTTTAATCTCTATTTCTAAAATTATTTAATTCTAGATTTACAAAACTCCCAATAAGGTCCCTATTTACGTTCCTCTCCACGAGGGCAGTTTTTTTAATTAATTTATTTTTTTTACTTTAATTCAACCCAAACAAGGCATATTGCCACTGGAACGTAGAGGTTACAGTGATTAGGGGCCAGATTTATAGAGACCATCCTAAGTGGGGAGTTGTGCAGCAAGATGTCTGTTCACATTGCATTTAAATTTTTATATGTTGGTACAGCTGGGGAGCAGGGAGGTAATTCCAAAAGCAAGTAGTCTGAGAAAAGAAGCTATTAGAATTGAAGGTTTTTCGGCACCTGAAGACCTCTACAGTGAAGAGGTGTGATTTTGCTGCTAGTCTGGTTGTTCAGAGGTATTTACGTTGAAGGGGTACAAATGCAGTAAGTTCATCGGAGCACATTCCATGAAAGTACATTTAAAATAAGCACAGGTATGCAACATTGCGGCGATGAGACCTGTCTCATCGCCGCAATGTTGCATACCTGTGCTTATGGAGCTTCCTAAACAGTACCCTGTTCAAGAGGGAGAGGCTAGTGACTGGTGCACCAGCCCAGATGCGGCAACAATACCTCATGCATAGGCAAATGGTGGCTTTATAGAGATATAAGATACCGGAAAGTGTGAGAAGTTTTCTCGTCCCGGTAGAGAAAGACCACCTTCTTTGCAGGAGACTTGAGAGTTAGACACAAGGTCTATTTTTAATGTGGAAAAAATCCAGCTCCCAAAAAGGGGCAATCTGGATTGGTACAAAAATTAAAATTGCCTCGGTTTAGAAGGATTTTTCCTTGACTGAGGACAGAACAGATACTAGACTTTGATCTTAGCCCAAAGGCTGAGAAGAGATACTTGAAGATAATGATTCTAGATATAAGTTTTAGTATCATTATATCGTGATTTTAATCTTCTTAATAAGGCATAAAAGTGGTGCAAAACTATTCTGCTTGGGGAATTCATTTTACGTGTTCTGGAACGGGTATTTTTCTAGTTATATATAAAATTATGTTAAACAACAGTAACATGCATGGAGTATTGTTGCCACATCTGGGCTGGTGCACCAACCACTAGCCTCTCTCTCTTAGACAGGGTCCCAAAAAGAGTCTCCAATCTAATAGGTCCTGCACTGTCAACTAAGCTCCATCCCCTGTCCCATCACCGCAATTTGGCTTCCCTGTGCTTGTTTTACAAGTACTTTAATGGAATGTTCTCCAACGAATTTGTTGCATTTGTGCCCCCTTGACGTAAATACTCCTGACTAACCTGACAAGCAGCAAAATCATTGTAGAGGTCCTCAGATGCTGAAAAGCTTTCTATTCTAATAGTTTCTTCCCTTGAACTGCTAGACTTTCAAAAAAAAAATTAATGAATCTAAGTATATAAGACAACATAAAACTTCTTCCGACTTCTCGTTTTTTTCCACACAAGGAATTAATTTGACCATTGGTCAACATTTAAGACATAATATTAAATGTCTATCTGTCTACACTGACAATTGGGTCACTTTTTATCCTGATAATCCAAGACTCATGTTCCAGTCAGGTCATTTCTCATCTATGAGACACGAAATTATTCAGAAAACAGATTGACATTGTTAGCTTTTTTTCTTTTCTTTTTATAAATTATTTATTTATTTTTTCCGAAGTCATGACGGCTTAAAAAATCATTGTTGCTTGTTGAGCATGCAAGGACATTTCAGAGAATGCTGTTTTTGTCTTTCTATTTTAGCTGTTGCCAATTTTATCTGGTTTAAATCAGGAAGAAAGTCGGAATGACCAACTTACTTTGAAGAGTTAGTACGTCTTGCCGAATCGACTGAAATAGAAATGTTATACAAGAAAAGGGTCACCATTCTTCCTCGAAATAAAGAAATGCTCCACAACCAAATAAAACGAAAATTGATGTTAATATTTATTCACAGGAACAAAAGAGAGATTGCACAATGGGCTGATTCATTTCGGTTAGATTATGTAGTATTCTGGAGTTCTGCTCGTGATTGAGTCCAGTCGAGAACAGGTTAAGGTACATCTTGTCTGCTTGAAGGAAAACTGCGAACTAAAGTTAACCTTGTGTAGCGTCTTGGTGCCAAAATGTGTTAGCATGTATGAATCTCGCTGCACGTAGAAGCGTCATATGCCCACATCGTAAAGAGGCAATGATTACGCAATCGTAAAGCCGAAACTAAAGTTGAAACTAACGTACATCGATACAAAATAGTTCGCTCATGCAACTGCTACACTATCCTTTCAAACATGGTACTTACTTGTACTTGAAATAGCATTCATGCAGGGTTGGTTGAGCTGGCTCCATCCATCCTCGCCACTGCGTTCCTCATGAGGGCCAAATAAGCTTGACGATTTGAAGTCAACGATAAAGCCACCCGCTGTTTCAATGGTGAACTCCATAGACACACGGGTCCAGTTTGGGTTCCAGGTCAGCTTTAACCGTCCTCAGCCAGGCTTTTCATTGTCCACTACATCACTTTTTCCAACCCTGTAGGGGAGCTGGGGCAATTGCTTTGTAGATTAAATCTTCTGCTTGACAGCAGAGGGTATGACCCAACCATGGCATCACCATCATCATCACCATCATCATATTTGTGTATCGAAAGTATTTTTGTCTTTTACAGAAATTTACGGCAAAGCTGATTTCACATATCTCAAAATTCAATGTTATTATTATTATTATTATTATTATTATTATTATTTGATATTTCTGAAATGAGTTGTTGTTGTTGTTGTTATTCAGATTATTCAGACTGTTATCCTCATTCTGGTTGTTATATATACAACATTTCGGTTGTTGTATTCTCCGGCCTTCTCTGAGTGACTTTTATCATATTCAGTCACCTTCCAGGAATTTTGAACTGAACCCTTTATTTAATCCGTTGGGGTAGATTGTTCTCATTCTTTATTCCATGTTTTTTGTTTTTATTTTACATATTTCACGTACAATTATTTTTGTAATCATAAGTTCCTTCACTGAACCAAGGATGTGAGTTCTCCACTTTATAACAGAAGACTTCTGTTTACAAAAATTCTCCAGGACGGACAGACAGACAGAGAAGGTGCTCGTTATATTATAAGTGGACTAGCGGGTGGTGAGACATTGATTTTCTTTGTTTCGGACCAAAAATATTTTTAGTTAAAAAAAAAAATTGTCTCCCAATATTTTTTGTTTAAAAATGAAAAAAAAATCCCCCCCCCCCCCCCAAAAAAAAATATGACAGGCAGAGAACCTGCTCGTTATATTATAAGTGGATGAACAGAGGAAAAAATTATCCACTGTAAGTGTTTTCTTACTCGGAATAAGTATTTTCAGAAACGTAAATAAAATATTTTTTCTGCTAATAACATAGAAGATGGGATTAATGAAGAAATAGACTAGTTCGAATCAATTATTGATATGTCAGACAGATTGTGTTTGGACCTGATTTTCAAAAATCTGCAAGATAACATTGAAAATTGTTTTAATAAATGATGTTATGTGCATTGTGTTATCTCCCCTTTGGGTCAAAAGCTCTTGGTGAGAGAGATGTCACTTTTCAGAGGGACATGAGTTGTGACAGACACTGTCGGTTTGCCAAGTCAGACAGACACTTTGTTAAGCTGTTCTGATGAACCTTTATCCAATGTTAAGTGTTCCATTATGGTTACATCAAAGCAGTTAGCTCCAAGAATGGCTGCCAAATTTAATCGATTAGTTTTGTCTGACTTTACAAGCAGTGACTGGGCCAAATAATCTACCTTATTAATTTGTTGTCTGATTTTTGCAGATTACATTGTATTTTTGTGGATTATTTTGTTTTCTGATTTTTGTAGATTTCTTTTTTTTTTCTTTTTCTTTTGCAAATATCCAAAATTATAATTAAAGATTAGCGTTTTTCAACAACTTAAAACAACCCTCCCTTCACTGGACCACTAACCCTAAGTCCACTTTATTTCTCAGTCTGTTTGGAGGGTTTTTTTTTTGTTAGTGGTAGGGTAAGAGAGAGTATATTTCGTTTTGTAAGAAAAAAAATCAAACCGTGTTTAATAAAAATTAAATTGAAATAAATTACAAATTAAACATCATAATAAGGGATATTAAATACAAAATATTGCCGGGAAAAATGTATTTTATACGGTGGACTAATTACCAAAAATCAGAAACCAAATTAATATTTGCAAAATTGTTTAATTTTTTTTCTTAAACTCTTCTGTTAACTTTACATCTAATAATAACATGTGATATGAATCAACTCGAAGTTGATAACAGCAGAAGTAACATTCGTATCAGAGGATGAATTGCTGAATGCGTGAAGGTTTTCTTTCATGTTACAAATGTAATACAGCTAAAGGGGAGGTGGAGCGCTCTTTAGCCTTGGTGGGTATTCCCATAGAGATGGTGTCTCGATAAAAACGCTGGTCCCCTTTACATCACTGGGTTATCGCTAGGAAGGGCATCTGCCCTATAAAAATCTAACCTTGATTAAGGAAATGATTTCTAAAGAAACCGGACCAGAGATAATTTTGGAGATCAATTTCTAAAAGCTGTCCAACACATGTTAACATGTAAAACAGACACTAAACCAAATATGAAATCCGCAAAAATCAAACCACAAATTAATACGGTGGATTATTTTGCCGCGTCACCACTGGCAACATCAGAAAAAACTAGTCGATAAAATTTGGCAGCCATTTTTGGAGCTCATCACTTCAATATAACCTGCATTATTTTTTTAGTTCTGGGCCCACTAGCCGTTTCTTGTGTATATATAACAACAACCATTGATGAGGATGAGTCTTAATGATGTAAATTATTAGTTTGTATCAAAGGTATTTTTTTGTCTTCAGAATCTTTATGTGAAAACATATTTCTTGTACATGTCTTAAGAACTATAAAATAAATAATTTTATTTCATTGTATTTAACTTGTCGGAGGCATCTCTGACTTGTTTTTATTTTTATTTTTTTTGGTCTCCATTTTTTCTGTTGCTTTCGATTAGTGTAGAATCAAATGAACACTTACCGACATAAAAGGCTCTAATTGTTGCTACGTAAATATTGCTTTACCCATTAGCAACCATGGTCCTTTCATTTTAAGGATCAGAAAGATAATTAACCATATTTCTGCAGCATTTGTATTTATCTAAGATATCTATAGTTAGTCATAAAGATTAGTGTCTTTCAAATATTACACTTAATGTTTGATGTCTATTGGCAACACTGATGTCTTAGTTTTCGGTATATTGTGAATATCTAGAGTCGACTGATACAATCAATTTTATCTATAATTCAATCAAAATATATTTGGTAAATAATCCTTATAGCCAACCCACATTTTTATATATAGTAGAAATGAATGCTCTAACTATCCTATAAAGTCAAGCAAATTTTTGAAAGCAATTTTGCTCAAATATAATATTGTATTTACGAAAGATGTTTGGTAATAAATTAAAGGACGCAGATTTGGACATTAATGGGTTAATTCAAGTAAGAATTTTCCTAATAGATGATCCACTCAGCAGCAAGAATGAAACATATCAGCCTTCTTATAAACTGGTTTTCTTGTGGTTTTTTTCTCAGTTTATGTGTTTGTAGCTCAACTGTCCACCCAGCAGTAAATGGGTACCTGACTAAAACTCAGGGAAGGTTCAAGGCAGCGGAAGGAGAGGGATGGGCTCCGGCTTCCATATGCTGTGCCCTAGACACGGTGATTCTTAACAAATCACCGCCGCTACGGCCATGGGCAGTGTGCGATGTCGGCAACGACACTCGTGCACGTCCAGGCTATGCGACCTTTACCTTTACCTTAGCTCAACTGGTCAGACATTTTAGCACTGACTACTAAATGTAATAATCAGGATGACCTAAAGCAGTAAACTAGCGTGTGTTTTATGCTGCATGTCCATAAAGTAAAGACCTTAATACCTTCCTTTTTTGTTGTTATGCTAATGAGTCACCACTTATCAAGGCTAAAGGCCACTCAAGCATAAGGGTTAATGAGATGGATGGATTGTCAGTTCATTCATTCATATCGTATGAATCTTCTATCGATTTAATGTCAGTTTGTTCAGAGGTCAGACGTTTTCTGATATTTTACAAGCTTACTCTACAATTGTCACGGTTCAGCAAGTCAACTGTCTCCAACTTCCATTCTATACGGTCTTGTCTAATCACTTGATTATAAGTTTTCCTTGGCCGGCTGCCAACTTTCCTGTGTTTCAAGTGATCTATGCTTATCTAATGGTTTATCAGGAGGATGAACACTTTACAACATAACTGATTCGTCCTTAGGATAACCTCTATGCTGGGCAAATGTAGTGCTTTCAGAAAATCCTCTGACCTAATTTGTTGGGTTTGGTCAGATTTCACATTACAGACCCATCTGACCATGGATCTGTCATTGGAATGGGTTAGGACCCCGAATTCACTGCCATATAACATGATGCTCCTGACACAGCTGCTATACAACTTACCCCAGATGTAGAGAAGAATAGCTCACGATGCTATCAGAGGCAATAGCTCAGAAACTTTCACCCACACAGCCTTCACCTTATTGGTTGTACTGAGTTCACATCAACCACCTGCACTCAGCATATCTCTTAGGTAGCAGAAATTTCCAGAGTATTGTAATCTAGTACCATCTCTTTGTGGGGACAACCATCAATAGGGTGTGCCTGTCCCATGCATCTGAATGCTGAAGAATATTATGAGAGGATTGAAAATGATAAATGGGATAAACAGAATTATGAGGACGGTTTGTGACAAGTATTTGTTGTCATTAGATTTGAAAACGACCATGTTGTAGTCTGCAAGGAAGCAGTCCATGATAATTTGTTCCACAGATGGGAAGTTCTTGGAAAGAAACTCTGTTCATGGAAATTCTGTTTGATGTTAGGCACACGGAGGAGGAATGGAAAATTCTTTGTAGTGGTGATAGAAAAGTAAGTTCTTGCTGTGAATGTCTTCCAAAGAGGACCAGAGATTAGAACTCAGTCGAGCACTGCTTTCTATGGAATATTGCAGCATGTTTTGTCTTGCTTTCATTTATTCTTTTAATTTTGTCATTTCTTTTCTCTTTTCTCATCTCTTTTTCTGTGCTCAGTTTGTGGAAAGGGTGTCCGGTGCAACTCGATTTTTTGTGGTACTTGCAAGCATTGAGTACACAAGAAGTGCAGTGGAATTACTGGTAGGTAATGATGATAACCAGTTTGTGTGCAAGAAGTCTAAGAGATTGGAGACAGATAAGAACTCAGATGGCGAGACTATTGAGATTGTTCAGAAATTTTGTTACCTTGGTGATACCATGGGAGCACAGGGTGGAGCAGGTGCTTATGTGATTGAAAGAATTAGTAGTGGATGGAGAAAGTTCAGCGAATTTTGCTATTACTAACCAGCAGAGGGATACCTCTGTTGACCAAGAGAAGAGTCTATCAGATATGGGTATGCAGTGTGATGGCATATAGAAGTGAAATCTGGCCAGTGAGGGTTGAGAACATGCGTTGCATGGAGAGAAATTATATGAAAAAGTGTAATGTTAGTCTTAAAGACAGACTTAAATTCGATGACCTCAGAGGAAGATTAAATCTGGACTGTATAGAGAGATGTGTGCATAACAGGGGGTTTTGATGGTGTATGGCCATGTTGAAAGCAGGGATGAGAGTACTTAGGTTAGTAGATGTAGAACAGTTGAGGTAACAGGGTCTGTTCACAAGGGAAGGCTAAGGAAAACATGGGAGAAAGTGATGAAAATGGACCTGTGAAAAAGACACATAAATAAAGATAGGTTAGTTTGGAAATCAATTTCTACAAACCGTTAAACACATGTAAAACTGACGTTAAACTGAATATGATGATTACTATTTTTGTACACCTACAAAAAGAAAATGGCCAAATAATTAAAAAAATAAAAATATGTGCAAAAAAATAAAAAATATTATTTTTCACATTGTTAAATAACGAACATATTATATTCCAATTTAAGTTTTACTCGACGACCCGTGACCTGTTGGGTCAACGTTGGTATATTGTATATGGTGAGCTTGTGCATAAATGCAAGCCAATCTAAAGTTATATCATAATTTTCCCCCTAGGCAGATAGATAATCAATTATGTGGGGTGAGCGCGGGTGCCAATTTTGAGAATGTGGAGACCTTTGTCCGCCTTAGCTCCACAGTGGTGCTGTTTCGACAAGGCACGGCTGAAGTTGAACACTGCATCAGTACGGTAAAACCTGCTTTCGCACAGCTACAGCTGTGGGACAGGAGCAAAATCTTGGTCGTCAAAGGGGATATCTACCAGGCGACTGTCCGGAGCGTCTTCCTTTACGGCTCTGAAACCTGGTGGATGAGGGTTGCTGACGAACGAAAACTTGAAATATTCCATAACGTCTCATCTCATAGCATCCTGCACTGCAGTTGCATAGATCGAGTGTCATTAAATCAGTTTGCTATACATCTATTTTCACATATACACTTTGTCGAAGACAAATGTAAAAAAGGGGGGATATGAAACATGTAAGTTATATGATACATAAAGTGTTGAGAACAACATACATAATTGTTAAAGGAAAGAATACATTAATTTCCCAATACAATCGATAAAGACATGTGTTGCCAGGATCAGAGAAAAGAAAATATGCATGAACAATGGTATAAATAAATATGTTGGTTTTGGGAGTCTGGGTGACTGCTACCAGAACTTGACAATAATGACTGAGAATTGCTACTTCTGGCTAAGAATGTGTTCAGCAGTCAGATTGAGTGTCGGTATCAAGCCTGCGTCATCGACTCTTCTCTGCTGTTTGGTGATTTAGTCATGCTGTTCATTGCCAACAAGGAGAATTGATCTGAAACATTCTCTTTCTGCTTCCATCACCTAATTTGTGCAAACGTGTTGGTGAGCAGCTGAAACCATGTGCAACTACATAAATAAATCTCCAGTTTGTCTTCGTTGACAGAATAGGGACTGGCTTGCCATCTTGACGGAGCTTTAAAAGGATTGTCATGCGTGGACGGCTTCAGTTAGAAATGTGGCTATTGCTTGTTTATTTGTTTGTTAAGTCAGACTTCTGCATAGAGCTCATGAAGATTGTGCCTCAGGAGTGTCTCGTATGCATGAAGTCCTCATTTTTTGTAGCTATTCGTAAACATGCCGGGGTCCAGATGTTTACCCCCAACACTAAGAACAGCAAAACTCAGCGGTTGTATGCGAAGTCGAGGAAGGTTTGGCCCAGAACACACAAAGGATTGCCACATAAGCAACATTGTTACTCTCACTCCATTGATTTGTGGTTCTGATCCTGATACGTCTTTGCTTGCCACATGCAGAGGCAGAGACGACCAGAGGACGATGGATCCTGATGCCGACTCCTTCTGAATTTTCACAAGAACCCTGTTAACTGGGTAGTTCTGACACGACCACGTTGCGACTGCCTGTACCACGGTTAGACTTTGGGGCCTGTTGCTGTTAATTTTGTGTGAGTTGAACCCGAATGCAGCGTTGAACATGGAGATGTCGATATCGTCTGCGTTCGACTGAGGTCCTTCTTGTAGATTTGGAGCATTTCATGTTTCTGAAGTATTTCATGTTACCCCTGACACTGAAGTTAACAAGAACCAACGATTGCTTCAAGTCAACGATGAAAGTTGGCATTGATTGGCAGATTTACATACACCAACGCAACATTGTTATTCCAACTGCATTGTGGTAGATGACTGAACATCCTTACTTTCCATAGATTATCCACAAATGTATTGGCAAAAACGGCCAGAGGCCACCAGATCCTAATGCAGATACCTTTGGATTTCACCAGAGCCCCTTTAGCTGGGCTGCAACTCTAATACTGCTATGTGTCAGACCAATCTGCCAGGAACCAAAGTTCTTGACAGCGTAGCTCTGACACTACCCATTGCCACAGCCCTGCTGCATTTAAGAGGGGTTGAACTTTAAGACCATGCTGCTGCAGTTGAATAAAATTATATTTTCATCTTCCAATTAAAACCCTTGTTGCCATGGTGACTGGCGTCTACAGTTTGGCCCATTATTTGTGTCTATTTATGTCATCCTCTTATTCTCTTTTTATGCTGCTGCTACTAATAAAATCCTCCCTGTATTCCCTTCTCACACTATATTCTAACATTGAGATCACTTACGAAAGACTCTAAAATTCCTCAAATGGTTATCTGGGACGTTTTTTCTTATGGTTTTCTTCATTGAGGTTGTCGAAGATTTGTTACCTTGGTAATACTATTTGAGCACAGGGGGCCATTAAAAACAAGTAGAGCATTACCATTGTCGACAAAGGGAAGTGTCTATCAGGCATGTGTACACAGTGTGATGTATGGAAGTGAAACCTGGCTAGCGAGGGGTGAGGACATGCGTTGCATGGAGATAAATGATATGAGAATGATACAATGATTGTGTAATGTGAGTCTTAATGACAGGGTTAGTTCTGATTACCTCAGAGGAAGATAAAATCTGGACAGTATAGGGAGATGTAGGCAGAAGAGTAGACTTTGATCTATGGCTATGCTGAAAGAATGGATGAGAGTTCTTTGGTTAGTAGATGTAGAACAGTTGAAGTAGTAAGTTCAGTTGATAGGGGAAGGCCAAGAAAAACATGGGATGATTTGATAAAAATGGAATTGAGGGATAAATAAATACCTAGCAAGAGATAGGTAAGTTTGGAAGTCAATTTCTTAAAGCCGTTCAACACATGCCAGCATGTAAAACAGACGTTAAATCCGAATATGATGATGAGGATACCACATTGTAGAGCTATGTACGTGCCTCGGCCAACCGTCTTAACCCAAACACATATGTTGTGGTTCTTCATCTTCTTATGGCCGTGTCAGGATTCACGTGTTATTGGTGGCTGGAGTGCAAAGCCACTGTCTACATTCATGATAAGAGTTTTTTTTTGTTTTACGGCATATCAACGCTTTTCGAGTTATTTAATACCGAATCCGGTCATTTTAGTAAAAGTTTGTATGCTTCAAGTTCTTTATATCTTCAAATATTTATCCATAGTGTTTTGTAGAGGAAGATTGGTTTTGTTTTTGGCTTTGCAGAACATGATTGAGTTTTGCAAAGGGAAAGGAAAAAAACAAATACATCAAAGTTTGATGTATTTTTGGTCATAATAAAAAAGACAACACACAGATACAGACATTGTATACAAGCGATTGTATGACACGGGTGTGTGTTGTTAGAGTCTTGTCGCTAGTGTCTATATCTGAGCCAACTCTCCATATTTTGCCTTCTAAATCTCAGCTAAGACTAACTCCGTTGTTCTCAACCCCTCCTTGTCTCGCCATGATTCAACAGCCAGCGTCCCTCAAATTCAAATTTTCCATTAGAAATCAGATATGTTCAGTTGTCTCTGAGCTAAGCGCTTGAAACCGGCTATGTCTGTTTCTACCTCAACTCACCTTTGCTATTGTTATCTGGCCACTCAGAAAGTCAACCACCAATTGTCATGGCGTCGCTGGTCTGTAGAGTTCAATAGATCTGTCGACCCTTTATTGTCATTTACTTTCTAGCCAATCACTGTCGGTGCACCTGGTTGTGGGTGGGTATAGCCTATAGTATCACAAATTACATAAAACTGAAAATCTGCACTTACTTGGTTACTTTGGCCAGGTGATTCGTTTAGCATTTTGAAAAGTACTTTCTCCCGCAGGTTTGATCACAAATGAAGACTTGAAACACAGGATTTTACGCTGCTTATTGTTCAAATATTTGAAATTAATATTTTTTTAATGTTTTGAACTTTGGAAAAGGTGTCGAGTGCAACTCAATATTTTGTGATACTTGCAAGCATTGGGTACACGACTGGTAGGTTGAGAGGGAATAACCAGTTTGTGTACAAGAAGTATAAGACAATGGAGATGGATGAGAACTCAGATGTGGAGAAACTATATCTAGATGGCAAAGCTACTGAGGTAGTTTAGAAGTTTTGTTACCTTGGTGATACCATTGGAGCACAGGGTGGAGTAGGTGCTAGTGTGACTAAGATTTAGGAGTGGATGGAGAGAACTTCCGTTATTACTAACCAGCAGAGCGTTACAACTGTCGACAAAGGGAAGAGTCTATCAGACATGTGTACACAGTGTGATGATGTATGGAAGTGAAACCTGGCCAGTAAGGGTTGAGGACATGCGTTGCATGGAGATAAATAATATGAGAATGATAGGATGGGTATGTAATGTGAGTCTTAAAGACAGGCTGAGATCTGATGCCATCAGAGGAAAATTAAATCTGCACAGTATAGAAAAATGTGTAGATAACAGGAGGCTTTGATGATATGGCCATGTTGAAAGAATGGATGAGAGTTCTTTAGTACTAAGATGTAGAACAGTTGAGGTAACAAGATCATTTCACAACGAAAGGCCAAATAATACATGGGAGGAAGTGATAAGGATAGACTTGAGAGAAAGAGTGATAAATAAATTCGACCTAGAGATAGGTTAGTCTGGAAATCAATTTCTAAAAGTCGTTGTGGCAGCATGTGTTTTACATGCTGCCACAACGACTTTTAGAAATTGATTTCCAGACTAACCTATCTCTAGGTCGGATTTATTTATCACTCTTCTCTCAAGTCTATCCTTATCACTTCCTCCCATGTATTATTTGGACATGATGATATTATTTTTTCAAACTTCTCAACATGTGTATTTCTTATTGCAATTGGAACGGTTGTATTTTTTGGTTAGTATTCATTTCTGGAGTAACTCCTTTGTTCCTATTTACTTGCCTCTCCACAAGGGCAGAGTTAAACACAATATAGTTGTGTTTACTGCGAGAAAAATCATGCTCCCCAAAAAGTGGCACTCTGGATTAGGACAAAAATTTTAATTGCCTCAGTCTCGAAGGAGTCCTCATTCGTTGACCGAGGACAGAAAAGAACTAGTGATGGGACGATTAATCGAAATTGGGAATTGGAAATATCGGAATGCTTTTGGATGTTGGATTCGAAAAAATGTTACCCTTATTTCTAATTCCAAAAAAGATTCTTTTAACTGTTTTTTGTTTAAAACCTAATTTTCCATTGTTGAAAAAAGGGATACATAGACTCAAGCATTAATTCTTGGCATGCCCCCCTCACTCAACTCTGACCCTAAGTTTTTAAACCTTGACCCCTTATTTAGATGTTATTATGATCTATACATTTTAGTTTTTTTGTTAGTTAAAACTAGATATTTACCATTTTATCATTAGTATAAATATTGATTGACTTTAAACTATCAGTAAAACTAAAATCAAATTCTATAGTTTTTTAAATGTACAGATCATAATAACATAATACGAAGTAAATTTATTTTATTTGCTAAAAAAAAATGAAACTTTGCATAAATTTGCTAGAGTCAGTGAAAGTAACGTGAAAGTGAGGGGAACACGATGAGCCATGTTGCTTGCTGTTTTTGTCTCTTTTTTGTGAATCACATCGTCAGTGTATGCATCTCTTTTTTTTTCTGCCCACGAGGAGATAATGGTCGTCAAATAACCTGTTTATTCACTTTACTCCTTTTTGTTGACTGTCAAACTTAGGATCTGGTTTCGGGGTTTTCTTCTTTGTTCTGTTTTTATCATTTCTTCTCGCTTTTTTCAATCTCTGTAAGGTGCTGATGAGTTGGAGCGGGTTCTGTCGCAGCACTCCGGACACTGCTTCCATGTTTACAAAATTCAAACACGCCGCCTTTAAAAGTGTGCGCGTTAAGTCATACCCCTAAAAACCAAGAACAACTTTGTGTGGAAAATTACCTGACTGTCCCTTAACGGAAAAATACGAGGGTAGATATTTTGTGACGCCCACACATTTTCACGAACACCCACACATTTTTGGCGTTGCATAATCTTTTCTCGGTTTTCAGTCAAGTCTAAAAATCAGTCTAAGTAAACACACTCAACCATCACCCCAATTATTTCAAAGCAGCATAAATTCGGCCAGGAATTAATTCCAAGCATTTGTTTATTTTATGGACCCACTGAATGTTGCATGCCCATTCAGAAATAGATTCAGCAGGTTTTTGGGACCAAAATATCAACTCAGGCAGGAGACTCTCAGAATCCGACTAAGACTCGCTCTTGTCTAGTTGTCGAGCCGAGAAGCAGAAGAACTCAACAGCAGCAGCAGCAGCAATCAAAGTGCTCTTTTCAGGGCAAACGCAAACTACTATATGCGATAAACTTTCACTCTTTGCTACTTTTTGTTCTCCTGAGACATTAACCTGACTCCAGTCTGCCTCTCCAGTTCCTACTCCGACTCCAGTGGCTCCTGCTCCAGTTCCTTCCTGCAGCAGCTGTTCTTGCTCCTTTCCAGGAGCCTCCTAGTACCTGCAGTTCCTTGTTCCAGTGGCCATCGACGTCCAGTGCCTGTTGACGTCTGGCTTCCAGTTCCAGTGCCTGTCGATATCCAGTCCACTGTCTTCAGTTTTCTGAAGATCCAGCTCCAGACCACGTCTACACGGATCGGACTGACCTGAGGCACCTCACTGTACCTCAGGGACGTCCAGATTATGTTGAAAAATAAATTATTTATTTCAATCATTAGTACCAAACCCAGCACATTAGGTCAGATGCATTTGTGCCGCATAGAGGTTATCTTAAGGATGAATCAGTTACTCTGGTATTATCATATGGATCATTTATCCTCCATGGATGCCTTGAATCGCAGGGAGGTTGGCCGTGTAAGGAAAACTTGGAAGCAAGTGATTAGAGAAGGCTGTACATAATAGAATTTGGGGACAGTTGACCTGCTAAACCATGAGCACTGGAAAGTAAGCTTGCATAATATAAAAAAATGTCTGACCTCTGAACAAGTGACGTTCAATGAATAGAAGAAGTAAAATGTGTTTACGTTAATATTAAAACGTAGAATTCCTTATTTCGTTATTTTTTTTTTGCTTGGAAACTTGCTTTTGGAAATGCTACCCTAATGTATCGTTTATTTCTATTAAGAAGCAAAAAATTGAAATATTCTATTTTTCTCGGAGATATTTTAAAAAATTCTTATAGTGAATAATAAAGAAAATTTTAAAAAGTGGATCAGTCTTTATTTATGTAGTAGTATATTTACATTTTCTTTTTAAATTTGATAGGTTGGTGTCAGGGGGCCATATCTCCACGTATCTTGAGTACACTGCACCACAAAATATGTATGTATATCTCCCAAACCATCTGTAGCAATTACATAATTACGATCTATTTTGTTTTGCGCTAGTATGTTCTCACTTGCGGAGTGATTGATACGTTGTTTGGTCAAAACAACCTTGTCATACGAGGCAACATCCGCCCAAACCTTTTTTCACACTCTCTAAAAACAGTCAGAGATTAAGCCTCTCGCCATTACTTATGCAAAATAAAAGCCCCGGACTCAATCTCACTTATGTAGTACATGCATGTCTACTGACTCAACACAGTTTCGTATTCCTGTCCACATAACTCTTTCCGGACCATGGCTGCTGTGTTGATGAAACTGTATGAATTGCAGAAGTTTGTCTTTTTAACAAAACTATGGTATCTCGTTTTTCTTCATACCCCACAAGATCAGAAGGATAGAAAATACAGTATACTCAATGGGCTTCACCGATAAGTCTATATGAAAAAAAAGTCAAAGAAGATCTGGGTTTGCGGCAAAATTTCGACACACTCAAAAACTATCATTATCCTTTACCAAGCTCAGAAGAAATATTCGCAAAACTAAACGAAGGAAAAGTTTTTTTTCAAAAATCGACCTCTGACGCATATCTTCAAATACCAGTTGAGGAAGAATATTCTAAAGTTGCTTTGTATTAGCACCTATTGTGGTTTATACAAGTTCAATCTATTTTCTCTATGCACAGTCAGATATTTTTAGAACCAAAAATGATAAATAATGGCTTATGGTTTGTCTGCAATGTAAAGTGTCTAGCATGAATGTACTGGTGAAACTTCATTATGGCAAAAATAATCCCTAATGACTTCTTTTCATTTTAGTAGTTCTTTTCCGCAGTGTTCTCGATGCGTGGGCAACTGCTTTGTGATATTAATCTAGCATCTTGTGCAGAACAAATGCTCTGATGCCATATGAGCTGGCGTTGCTGGTAACTATAATATCCAGGTCTGGGTTATAGTGGGTGAGAAACAAGTTTGATGTTAAACCTTTTTTTATTTTGATGAATTCTTCCTAACATTCAGATGTCCACTCATAGTCCTTGTCTTTTTACGAAATTCACGTATGTTGTGCATATTAGGTATGAACACTTGGTAGTTATTTGCCAGTCGTAAGAAACTGTAAGGAAGAGTGGTTTGGGGGTGGCTGGCATGTCTTTAATTGTGGTAGCCTATTCTGGGTCTGATCTTGTCATGTTTGTCTATTATGTGCCCCAAGTTTTTAATTTTCTCTATAAAATAGTCGCATTTGGATTCTTTCACTTTGAAACTGTGCTCCAGAATTCTTAAGACTTTATAAAAATGCTCCTTGTGTTGTTTTACATTTTGGCTGTTCATTAATATGTCGGACAAATATTTAACCGCTGAGTCAAGGTCGCTCAGCATAATGTCCATTACTTGTTGGAAGATAGCCAGTGAGACCATTGACCCAGAACAGGAGATATTTGAACTTGTATAAACCACAATAGGTGCTAATACAAAGCAACTTTAGAATATTCTTCCTCAACTGGTATTTGAAGATATGCGTCAGAGGTCGATTTTTGAAAAAAAACTTTTCCTTCGTTTAGTTTTGCGAATATTTCTTCTGAGCTTGGTAAAGGATAATGATAGTTTTTGAGTGTGTCGAAATTTTGCCGCAAACCCAGATCTTCTTTGACTTTTTTTTCATATAGACTTATCGGTGAAGCCCATTGAGTATACTGTATTTTCGACAAGACAATTGTCTTGTCGGTCGAGTTCTTCATTTAAAGAGACGAAGGACACGTTTCTTTTTTCTTAAGCACTGACTGGATGTCCTCTTTTAATTCGAATTTTTCCGTCATCTTATTACACCAAGGCCCCCCAGAAAAAATATCTGGAAAAGTTTCTTTTAAATCTTTTATTATCTTTTTTTATTCCGCCCTGGACAATCATTATACTAATGTAGTGACCCACACGAGTTTGGGGCAAGTTGTCCTGTTTCTTTTTCGATTGTTTTATTTAGAGGGAGTATTAGATTGTTTTTTCTTCTGGTGTACCTTTCTTATGTGTGCTATGCAAAATTCCTCAATGTGTTTTTTATCTTGGCATACGTTTATGAATCTCTGACAGTCTTCCGCTATTTGTTGGAGAGTAGCGTTTTGCTCATTCTTCAATTGATTCAGAACTCCATGTTTAATTTTAGCATCTTAACATCAGACATTTGAAATTATTCGTACTCAATTCTGACCGTTTGAAATCATTGCAATGCTTGTTCACGACTGACACGAATTTAATGTAATCATCCTTTCCTGTTAAATTGATGTACTTCCATCTCCTCTGAAAGAGTGAAGTTTTAAAACTAAAAGGTTCTGCTTCACTAAATGTCAGTTCCCTTGTTTTACAGGGTAAGATATAGTTCATAAATTTGGTGTGCTAGCTTTCCAAGTAGTAGGCAAACCTTCTTAGTTGGACAAATTCATGCAGTCTGTGGTGTATAAATCCTCGTACCTTCTAAAATAAAAGGCGAAGCTTATACCTTCGTCCGGAGAATATGCAAAATTGTCTATTATAACCAGATCGTGGTTTGTATTTTCGTTTTCACTAATTTTACCCGTTTGTCAGTTCAAGTAAGTTTTGTTGTTGTTTTTAGTTTGAAGTGGAATTTTTTTCACGTTTCTTGTCTAATTTCCGTTTGTTTTGTATTGCAAGCTTTTCTTTGTCAACTCGCTTTTGAAATTCAAACCATTCTTTTTGTATATCCAGCTGGAATTGATCCATTCTTTTTTTTGCTGTTCTGCTTGGAACTTTAAAAAAAATCAAGCATGACGGATTTAAACTCGTTCATGTTTGTCTGTCTTTTTTTAGGATTAAACCGAAACAAAATTTAATTGGGGTAAAAGACTTTTCTTTGAATAAAAAAGAACTCACCTTTTTTTTCGCTTTCCTTTTTTTTAGATTGTCAAGTTTAGTGGAACAAAGTTTGGCAAAAACACAATCTAGTGGTCCAATGTTAAACCAATATTGACAATTTCCACATAGAGTTTTTGGGGTCATCAAAGGTCCTCATCGCCAAGTTGTTATGGCCTTGTTAGGGGCCAGAAATAAAGACACAAGAGAGAAATTGAGTCAACAAACATATACAAATGAGAGTGTCACCAGCAAGACAGTTCGGTCCGACTGTCAGAACTGTCTTCTTTAATATTGACTTCACTTAAGAGCAGAACCTTCTGCTATTTATAGCTGGAAGATTTCATGTGTATCGGTAAATTACCATAACACATACAGCAGGTTTCACTTTCATACATCAGATTTTGTACACATGCCTGATAGACTCTTCCCTTGGTTGGCAACTGCAACGCTCTGCTGATTAGTAATGGCAGAACTTCCTTGAACTTACTCTATCCACACCTAATTCTTGCAATCACACCAGTTCCCCACAGTGCTCGTATGGTATCACCAAGGTAACAAACTTCTGGAAACCTTAATGGCCTTGTCACCTAAACATACTTTCTCCACGTGAATTCCTTTTCAGTCTCCATTGTCGTACACTTCTTGCATGCAAACTCAATACTTAGAAGTATCACAAAAATTGAGTTGCTCCCACCTCTCTTTCCAAAAACTGAGCATTAGAATTTTCCTCATTTGGAGGCTTTCCAACATTATAACAACCACTGATTTTCACTTTACTTTCTATAGCTTTCCTCCAAGTCTTCAACTTAACGAGTAGACCCCTCATAGAAAAAGAATAAATTATATGATCCTTTTGTGTCATCTGGGAAGTAACCCCGTGGTTCGTATACCACAGATGGGAAGCTCTTAGAAAGAAACTTTGTCCATGTAAGTTCCGTTTAGTCTTAGGTACACAAAGGAAGAAATGAAAATTCTTTATGGTGGTTGTAGCTTGACGAGTTTTTACTGTGAATGTTTTACAGGAAGGAACCAGAGATGGAACTCAGTCGAGCACCTATGTATGAAAATATGATAGAGTAGAGAAAGACTAGCAACATCTCTTCTGTGAGAAAGGGGCTGTAGGGAAGAAATCACCTTCCACTAGATTTCAAAGTCGATTTTGTATTCTGTCAAGGCAGTAAAAGGTGTTCTGAGCGGCAATCCGAAGATGTGGCAGCAGTAATCCATCTTAATTCAACTCTTATATTGGTTGAAGATTGTATCAGGAGTCAAGTACTTTCTGGAGCGGTAGAATGATCCAACCATTTTTCCAGCAACCTTAGTACATCACAGACAGGAAGTCGTTAGTGAGATGTTATGAATACACTGATCAGATTTTCTTTCTTTCTGGACAGCAGAATCGAATGGTGGGTTTTGTGACGGATGATATATAGTTGAAAAGAACGATAAAACTCCTGAAAGTTTTGTTATTTTGTGCTGGCATTTTTTAAATAACTTTGATCACCACCATTATTAATGATGAACATCCGGACCTGGGGGTACGGAAAAGGTAACCTAGCAGGAATAAATGTACTTGACACAGATATGCACATGGCCAGAAAAAGCATGATTGATGTCGAGAATAAAATAATTGTTGATTGACTTGAAACCATCTGGTTGGAAGAAACAAACACAGTGGATTATCGGAAATAAAATAAATGTTGATTTAGTCAAAACTACCTGAAAAGGTTAACCTTATTCAAAGGCCCACTGCAGACGGAAATACCTTGTCATTAAATAAACGCCCTAGGAGTGTGACTACATTGACAGCGTCTGTATCTGGATACATGGGTGTCACAAATTGTTATATATCAACCCGAAATTTAGATCATCAGTAGATTGGATCTGAGAAACGCACTTTGTCAAATTCCTGTGCATGTGCCATCTTTCCTCACTAAGCCGTACACATTCACCGCATCTGACAATATTACATTTTTATACATCAGTGTTGTCGTTCTTTTAAGCCCAGCAGAAATACCACAATAAGAGGAAGAAAAAGATCAGGACAATAAGAAAGAGGTGAGGAAATTAACTGCTGCTGTGTGCTATCTTTGAGCTTGAGGCTACACATTTTTACCTATTTTCACCAGTTTTTAATTTCTGTGACAATACGTTTTCTGGTAATCTCAGTATATTTACCCTTAGCTGTGGCTATTACACTCTTACACCTACAAATGTTTGCCTATTTTCAACTGACTTATGCCGGTTAAAACAGTGGAAGGCTTGCTGCTTCTTTGCATTAGCAGTTGCACAAGTCAAAGTGAATCAATGGGGAGAGTGTGACATACTAAGGTCGCTGGAAAAAGGGTTGGATTATTCTGTCGCTCCAGAAAGTACATGACTCCTGATGCAATCCTTAACTTGCTGTGAAATTTCTGCATCGGGACAAATGCTTCCATGTCTGCTTTGACCCATTCAGACAAATGCTTCCATGTCTGCTTTGACCCATTCAGACAAATGCTTCCATGTCTGCTTTGACCCATTCAGTTACTTCCTTTTATTCACTGTTCAGCAGGATAGAAAAGTTTTAGGTGAATCTGTAATGGAATTTCTGAGGATTTCCCAATCAGCACATTGGTAATCAAATCAAAACAATGAAATCAAATTCATTGGCAAACAATAGCAAAGTGCAATGTGGCAGATGTAATGATCCTGAACTCGGATCAAGCAGTGGAAGCGGCCCTGACTTGCCTTCTACTCACCATAAAAGGGTCTGTCTGTCTGTCTGTCTGGCATGTAGTTTGAAAATTAAGAAAATGTTGAAATCAAAGGTTACTAGTGAACATCGAACTCACGACCTATGAGTAACAAAATGACTGGTTATTGCACTACAATAAGCAAATTCAACTTAATAAGATAAAGGTGAGCCAACGAATTATCTGTATTCACATTGGTTAAAAAGAATTAACTTAGATTATTTAATGTCTGAAATCTGTTAAAAAGAAAGAAGTGAGAGAAAACGCCCATTGATCTGTGTGCCACCTTATTTTTGACTGAGGCAACAAGTTGATTATCATTTTTATTTTATACTTAACAATTATTATTGTTAACAATTATTATTATTATTATTATTAACAATTATTAAAGATAATTAACAAGTTGATTATCATTTTTATTTTAATCCAGTGAAATTGAGCTTTAACGCTCCCATTGAGTCAGATTGTAAACGGTTCCCTAATAGAGTTTCAAGCCTTTTTTCATGCAACAAGCCATGTAAAAGGACATTTGGAACTTATGGATCTGTATGTTTTTCCAAGGCGACTGTAATCATGGATAGACATCGTCACTACCTCTGCTAGATTGTTCCATGAAGCAGAAACATGTAGAGAAAATGCTGCCTTTCTTCTAATGAGACAGAAGCGACCATGCTACATCTTAGGTACTTGGTGTTGGGGTGAAATACTTCTCGAAAGGTATATTTACTTTCTGGTTGATAATGTTTAATGCCAGAAACGCGTCTTCATGCATCTTCCACTGCTCAAGTGAGAGGTCAGTGTTCAAAGACCAGCAGCCATAATGCATGCATCACTGCCTTCAACTGTTTGCTCGTCTTCAGGCTAAAAATGTAAATGTTTGGAGTATAAAAACAAAGCAAGAATCTAAGTATAAATTACAATGATATCTCGTTTTCACTAACGGTGCTTCGGTTTGGGTCGGAACTTGGTGATATCAACCATTATGGCAAGGTGATCAGCATTCTCGAGTGGGCTATGGGAAATGTAAACAAACATTTTGCTGTCCAACTTCCAACTTAGATTGAACCCCCTCTAAATCTGGCTCTTATCACAATAGTTCCTTATGTTTCAGTGGCAATATGTCTTGTTAAAAAACACAGCAACAGATTCCAACATCTTGTGTGTGAAGCTATAGGATGAATCTTAGTATAAATTTCAAGACTTACTCTATTAGGAAATATTGTTAGGAAAGAAGAAAATAACCATACAAAAACATTTATATAGATATATTAACAGTTGAATGTTCATGTTAGATGCCCAAATGTCTGGACAATAAAGTGTTCTTGTTGTAACCCATGTAATTTAGGTTATAATAATTAATAACTCGTAAAACAAAATGGATGACTTTTCAACAGAAAGGTTTAACAGATTTATTAAAAAGTGAAATTAGAATGAAATGAGTTATTTAGCCGCTGTAACGCGAGATGAAATATGAGACAATCTGATGTTAATGTTTACTATGTTTAATGGTCAATGTTTACTTTTCACTCCGGCAAGCCACTCGACAAGGGGAGATAACTCTGAAATGGTCCAAGGGACATAATTGCATTTTCTTTAGTTATCCTAACATCTCCCCGTTTTAGTCTTTAACTGTATCGAGCGCACCTGGGGTCAACTTGGAGGTGCTTTACTCTAGTGCGACTGCGCTTTGGCCAAGTCCTGGGAGGTCTTTGATAATTCTCATCTGAATTTGTCTGCATGAGAGGTGGTGGAGATGGCAGTTCAAATGTGTCCATTAACAAATCAAATGGAATGGTTGATCTGTTGTCCACTAAGTTGCCTACAGAGTATCTGAGACGCAACTGGTTTTTGTGCCATGCCCAGAATTGATTTCCGACTTGAACATCATACAGAAATTGTCCATTTATTTTGCGGATGATGCCTGGTACCCAGTTTGGCCGGCCAGGTCTGTAATTCCGAGCAAACACTGGTGTGCCAACTGAAAATGCTTTTGTTTTGTTAGGGCTTGGTTGTTACCTTTGTGGCTGGGGACGTAAAACGTCCAGTATGGTACGGAGTTTTCGTCCCATGAGTGCCTCTGCTGGTGATAGACCATTCTTCACAGCTCCATTTGGTGTTATTCTATATGAAAGGAGGAAAGCATGTAGTATCTCCTCTGTTGTTCCCTTCCCCTCTTGCTTTTAGTAGTGCCCTTTTGAATGTGTCCACAAATCTTTCGGCCTGTCCGTTGGATTGAGGATGATACGGTGGCGACCGAACGTGTGTTATGCAACACGATTTGCAGAATAGTTGAAATGACTCAGACGTAAATTGTGTTCCGTTGTCTGAGACGGGTAAGCCGTGTTGACTAAATAGCCGCCTAAGTACTGTTATTGTAGACTGAGTGTCAGTCTGTTTCATTGGAAAAACTTCTGGCCATTTGGAATGGGCATCAACAACCACCAGAAAACTAAGGCCATTGATAGGGTCAGCAAAGTCTATGTGTATTCTGGACCATGGTCGCTCTGGGTATGTCCAGTGAGAATCAACAATCTTAGGTGGATTCTTCTGCGCTTCCATACACTGGATACAATGTTTAACGGTATGCTCAATGTCTGTGTCTATGTTACGCCAATAGACCACGCTGCAGGCTAGTGATTTCATTCGGTTAATGCCTGGATGGCCCGAATGTAGTTGCTTAAGGACTGCTTGTCTGAGTTTAGTGGGAATAGCAACACGATCTGCAAACATCAAACAACCATCAATGACAGAAACGGAGCCACTGCGTCGTTTGAACAGTTGGAGGTCTCCCATGAGGTTAGGAGGCCATGTATGGTGAAGAAATCTGCACACTTTTTGTATCGTTGGATCCTGTTGTGATTCTCGCTTTATATCATTCCTTGTCACTGGAATTGTCCGGATACAATCTGTGAGCGTGCGTTGAAAATCGTCCTCGATGTTGATGGCAGCGATGACAGTGTCCTCATCTGTAACTGATTGTGCACTAATGAGTCGTGACAAGGCATCAGCTTGGCCGAATTCTGTTGTCCGGCGGTACTGTATAGTGAAATCGTACCCCAGTAGAATGATTACCCACCGTTGTAATCGGCTGGCTGAGTATACCGGAATACCCTTTTTTGAGCCAAATATTGACAGTAGTGGCTTATGGTCTGTCAGAAGTGTAAAGTGACGCCGAACAACATCTTATGGAATTTCTTTACTGCAAAAATCAGTGCCAGTGCTTCTTTTTCCACTTGACTGTAAATGCGTTCAGCAGGTGTCAGGGATCTGGCTGCATGCATGATTGCTTTCTCAGCTCCATCTGTGAATATATGCGAGATTACAGCTCCAACGCCATGATTTGATGCATCTGCTGCTACCACCATTTTCTTATTGGGATCAAAATGTGTCCGAGTTAACAGTTCTTTTGTAAAGAGAAAAATTAATTACTCTGTATGTGTATATATGTGCATTTTTCTGTGAGAATTTGTGTGCCACGTGGGCAACATTATAAGATAGCAGTCCTTTGGCCCTATTTGCTGAAATTCACAATGAATACTTTTCTACACATACTGCAACAAAAAAGTGACTTCCAGGTAAAATCTACTTCCACATATTTCACAACGATGTCATATGAGAAGTTAAATGTCCTTTCTCTCCAAGTGCATGCACTTTTTCAAGTTACTTCTTTTAGAAAACTCTCTCTCACATATTTCACAATATTAATCATTGCAAGAGTAAAAATAGCCACAGCTAAGAGTAAGTATACCGAGATGATCAGAAAATACATTGAGTCACAAAACTTAGGAATTGCGAATTTCTGGAAAATCTACAATAGTGTGGTGAATAATGGGCAATCAACAATTCCTCTGCTATGATGTCGCAGGGCAACTGATAAGGCTAAACTGCTTGCCTAGCAGTTCACCTTGAACTCCACAAATCACAAACTTTCCACTGGGAACTGAAGTCATACTCAATGATCACTCCTTCCCAAGTGCGGAACATTATAAAAAACCTTGACATCTCCAAATCTTATCTCTGTTATAGTTTTAAAGAAATGCTCTGCTGAACTGGCTCCTGTAACAAATGTCTTGTCGAATCTTGCTTCACAGATAGCTGGAAAATTACCTCTGTGGTACCAATGTTTAAGAATTCTGGTGAACGAACTAACCCACAAAATTATCCCCCCTATCAGTCTCCTCCCGCTTTTTGTTAAAATCTTTGAATCCTTAATCAATCTAACAATAGTTCACCACTTTTGTTAATGCTAAAATTCTATCTGACCAACAGTATGGATTAAGGCAATCCCATTCTACTGCGAATATCTTTACAGTCATCTCTGAATGCATTTAACATACATTGGACAAAGCTGGTGAAGTTAAACCGGTAGTGCTTAATATATCCAAAGCTTTTAATAAGGTCTGGCATGAAAATTAAATGTACAGTATTACTGGACAAATATTTAATATAATCATATCCTTCTCAGCCAAAAGAAGGATCTAGGTTGTCATCAATGGTCGTACATCTAAACAACATGACAGTAATGCAGCTGTGTATTTGGATCGTTATTATTGCTGCTTTGTATACACGACCTCCCCGATGCAATTGTGCCAAGATGGGTATATTTGCTGATTATACCAGGCTCTATTCTCGAAACATGGAAAAAATGAACACACACATATCCACGACAATGGCTGAATCCTTAGAAAATTACCTCCAGTCTGTAGTGAAATGGGAACATAAATGGATGGTAACATTAAATGCTACTAAGACAAAGCTCCTTTCCTTTAACAGCTATAAGAAACTTTTCCAACCACAAATTGCCATGGCTAATTGCACCCTACTTGAGAGTCCATCATTCAAACTCCTAACATTCAAAGCTAACATGAATTGGAACAAATACATAGAAGACATTGCCAAGGTTGCTACAAGGAAGATGGGCTCCATCTACTGAGCTAGAAAACTTCTTACACCTGCCAGTATCCTATATCTCTACAAAGCCACCATTCGCCTATGAATGAAGTACTGTTTTCACATCTGGCCTGGTGCACCAACCACTGGTCTCTCCCTCTTAAACAGGATCCAAAAAGACCCTCTCACCAGCCCCTGCCCCATCGCTGCAATGTTGCATCCCTGTGCTTGTTTTACAAGTACTTCAATGGAATATGCTCCAGTGAACTTGCTGCAATAGTGCCCCTTCAACGTAAATACCCCCGAGCAAGCTGTCAGTCAGCACCCCCCTTCACTGTAGATGCCCCCAGATGCCGGAGGACTTTCTACTTTAATAACTTCTTTCCTGCAACTGCTAACCTTTGGAATTCCTTCTCTGCTACCAACAAACATCCCGCTGCACAACTCCCCACTTAGGATGGCCCTAGTTGCTCCATACATCTCAGTGGCAATGTGCCTTGTTTGGGAGAAACGAAAGTTATGTAGTTTCCAACTTTTTTAAATTTTAGTTCAGTTTGTACTAACACTTGATTTCTTTATGATATCAGAATGTTTATTTAAGGTTCGTCTCTACTTATCAAACCTTGAGTAAGTAAAGCAGTTAGGAATATTGATTTTCCTCTCCCCACTCTGGACCACATAACTATTTAGTTTATTTTTTTGTTGTCTTTACTTGCTTGCTGGATTCCAGGACCAAAATCTCGGGAAGTATAAAGCTTAGTGTCGTTACTTGTCATAGCATCACTAGGAGAATGTGCACTAGTACTTTTCTCGTATGAGCTAGTATGTAACCATGCCAACATCTTATTTGGGCTTCTGATACTTTGTTATTTTGAATACTTGGTCAGAGTTTACTTATAGTGAAGCATCCTCATGTCAGGTTGTCCTGAAAAAAAAAACCCTGTACAGAAAGACCAGATACTCAAGGATAGTATCTAGTAGACATGTAATACTACGGGCTGCCCCCACCCCAGCCAATGCCCCAGAGAATGCTAGGGAAATGACTCACAAAAAGTTAAACTGATAAGGAAATAAGATAAGTAAGCGACAATAGAGTGACACAGACAGGATGTTACCTAAGTTTCTTTGATAGTTTCTGGGTGGGCAGTTGAGAGTGGTTGAGAGGGTGAGCAGATGTGGTCGTTTCCGGTGGTCAGTTCGGGGGCATCTGAGAGACAGACAGGACGTTTAGGATTTTCACTCAAAACTAAATATATTTAGCAGTAAGAGTTCGGCTTAGAGAAGACTTGACAGAGATTTAGATCAAGTCGAGCAGATGATGAGATCTGATGAGTAGATAACTTTGTTGGGCAATAACTTGCCTGAAGGAGTGGAACCTAACTCAGATGTTGATGCTAGCGGTGGAGTCCCAACGACACACACACATACATAAACCTATTACCAAAAAGTCATATACGCAATGTATATATCAGCGTTTGTATTTTTTTCATGTGAGTTCGCGTTGATTTTGTTTTGAACACAACTTGTAAAACAGTGCCCACACCTTCGGCGATCGCCATTATGAGAGACCAGAATTAGAACGAAAATATGAAGACACAGAGAAAACCATGGCAGACAAACGTTGGGGTGGACGATCGTCGGGGGACCGGCATATGGTCTTATAGAAATTCAAACTCTCTTTCCCACTTTTTTATTCATTTTAGTTCAGTTAGTACTCAGAGATCAAAGAGCCCTAGCACTGGATTTATTTATACATTTCTTGAGATACATAGATATCTGAGTGTTCATTTAAAGTTCTCCCCATATTTTCAAAACTGGAGTTAGTAAAGCAGAACAGAATATTATATATTTCCTCTCCTCAATCGACCACGTAACTATGTTATAGTTTATCTTTCTTATGGTCTTTTCTTAGTCGTGCTGGATTTCAGGACAAGAATTCATCTGGTCTGGTGCTGTTTTCTCATGTGTCTAACTAAATTGGCTTTCCGAGAATAAGAATTGCTGCACACTTCACACATAAAAGATAATTTTTCGGTGTGGACAGTCATATGCATTCTTAGGTGATTGTGTATTGAGAATGATTTCCCACAAATTCCACAGTAATATAGCATATCATTTATGTGAGATTTAAGGTGTTCATGCAAGTATTCCTCTTCAGTGAACCCTTTCCCGCAGTGTTTACAGTGGTGTAGAACTTGATTAGCATGACTTTTCATATGTATATTTAAGTACATACTTTTATAAAACACTCTCCTGCATATCTCACAACGGTATGTAGTTTCCTTAGTATGTATTGCCATGTGAGAAGCTAAATCTCCTTCACAAGAAAAGGCTCTGTCGCACACTTCACACTTCAAAGATGTCTCTTCTGTGTTGTTGGATGTATGCATTTCTAAGTGACTGTTAACACTGGCAGATTTTCCAGTATGAATTTGCACATGTCTTTTCAATTTACTGCTTTCCAAAAATGCTCTTCCACATACCTCACAACAGTGTAGAGTTTCCATTTTTTTTTCAATTTTCTTATCTTTTTGCTGAGGATGGGGCAGACATCCACCCGTTATTTCCCCAGTATGTATTGCCATGTGAGAGATTAAATCCCCTTTACAAGAAAAAGCTTTAATGCACACTTCGCACTTAAATGATGTCTCTTCAGGGTGGTTGGATGTATGCATTTCTAAATGACTGTTCACAAAGGCAGATTTTTCCCTTTTCTTTTTAATTTTATGAGTTTGCATATGTTTTTTCAATTTATTGCTTTCATAAAATTTTTTCTCGCATATCTCACAATTATATGGAGTATCCCCACTGTGTGTTCTCATGTGTACAACTAAACGGTCTTTACGGGTGTAACACTTGTCACACACTTGACACATAAAAGATGACTGTTCGATGTGGACAGGCATATGCATTTTTAAATAATCGTATATCGAGAAAGACTTCCCACATATCCCACAGTGATAAGGTTTATCGTCTCTGTGGGATTTCAGGTGTTCTCGCAAGTATTTCTTCTCAGCAAAACCTTTCCCACAGTGTTTACAGTGGTGTAGAACTTGATTAATATGTTTTCGTAGATGTGCTTTCAGTAGATTGCTTTCGGCAAATGACTCTTTACAAATTTCACAGGGAAACGTCATGTTTACAGACAATAAGAATTCTTTGAAATTTCTGTTCACTTGGATAAAATATGTGTACTTTTGCAGGCTGCAAAAATGAAAAAGATAATTATAACAAAACGAAAACAGGTTAGAAAATGGGGTTAAAGAAGGCATTTTCATAAAGATCGCTTCAAAGTATCCGCTACTTGAAATACTTTAACCATTAAAAATAATAAATGTTTCATTCATAAACTTTGCTGTAAACCCGAAACAAAATCTTTCTCATTTATTCATAAACAAACATTTTGGTAATTTTTATACAAATTTATCTTTTAAATGTGACAACAAAGAAATGAAAAGAAAAAAATCAATTTGCCTTTTAACGTGCAATTTAAAAATAGATCGCAACTTGGGTTAAAGAAACAAGTGTTTATGTATGAAACCCCAGTTATGAAATATGGCAGTTGAAAATAAAATGACAGAAAAACTTTATGAAATACTTACTTGTTATTGAAAACTATTAGCGAACACCGAAAATTACTATTTCCTGACTGTTAACTATACTGCAATTTTACCGACAAGTTTTAACTGAATTGAAGGAAGCTAAAAGAAGAGGTTACATAATATACTATAGTCGAGAATATAAAAATAACAAATAATGAAAAGGCGAATCGACACGACGAGTAAAAATCTGGGATAAGAGTTCAATTTTATATATGTTAAAAAGTAAATTTGACTTCATTGCCATTTGAGACCAAAAGAATGTTATTCGATATTTTGGCGAATAAAGAGAAGAATATTTCAATGGTCATTATAGTAAATTTGAACCGGATTTTTTGTAAGAAATAAGCTGGTTATCGAAAGGTCCCCTATAGTGAAAAGATCTTGCAACGCATCAATTCGTATGTGTTGCATGAGGAGGTTGGGAACTTGATAAATAACAAAAGGAACACCGTCATCGGATATTGTTGACTCATAATGGTATAAAATTTTGTGGGGAACTAGTTTTCGATTTACACCGAATTCCTATTTTAAACATGCCATTACGTCTTGCAAGGTAAGAAAGAACCAAGTACTTTTTGATGCATTGTTGAAAGGGCATGTTTTTATTTTAACTCGGGCATTTATAACGACAGCTAACAGAACGAGAAAGGGGTAAAAACCAAACTAATAAGCAACAAATAAATGTTATGCAAGGCAAGATAAGGTAATCTGCATCTAACACATGGGTTTTTGAAGGCATTTTGCCTCTTTCTTTAAGTTTAAAATTTTAAAGATGCTTTAAAAAGAATGAACTTTCCCAAATTTATACCTAACCTGGATAAGTTTATGTGTTTTAATTTATTTTAAAGCGTTTATTTGTTCAAAACAAACTTGGTATTCACCTGTTCAGTTAGAACGGGGGGGGGGGAATAACTGTTCATGAGTCCAGCACAGGGATCCTTGATAATGGCTGAAAAATCGAAAAATAAACAGAATAGCGTTAGAAACACATAAAATAAATGTCACCAATCGTGGGACAATATAATGTTCTACTAGTATTTTGCTTAATTTTCGTTTTTATTTATTTATTGCCTCTTTGTTTTTGTGTGTTTTACCCTTTTTTCGTTCTGTTAGCTGTCGTTATAAATGCCCTTTAACTTAATATAAGTATAGGTCTGGGCGATAAAACGGGTATAAAATTTATTGATCGCGACTTCAGCAAGTTTGACACCGCTGATTTTATATTTAAAAGTCCTCAAATTTATAATGAAATTAAAATAATTTCTGAAAATTTCGGATTTATATAAATTTTATAAAAATTGAGTATTTTAATTAGAAAAAAATATACAAAAGAATTCGTTTAAAACAATGCACTTTATGGCCGTTAATCTATATGTTTATAAATACATTTATATGGTTATATTGAAGATTTCAGCTTAAGATGACTGCCATTGGATTGATTATGTTCTATAATTACGGTATCATTTGCTCATTAAATTATTAATTGAAACAAATTGTTGTAAAACTAGAACTAATTTGGTTAAGATAATGTTTCAATGGCAGCCATCTTAAAGCTGAAATCTTCAATATAACCATATATATATATATATTAGTATGAAAATATATTTATCGCAAGTAGGCTACACAAAAATGTTCATGTTTCATTCCCAAAGGAAATCATCAGGCTAAATTTTCAGTATTTCTATGAAACCACAGGTATCGATGGCTGGTTAAATTAATGTATAACGCTATTTAGTAATAAAATAGTCTGTTTTTACATACGTAATTGAGCACTCTAGTCATTTCCTTTACATAAAAACACAACATTATACTATTTTACTAGTAAATAACGCTATACAATTCGATAGGCAATCAATACCTGCGGTTTCATGGAAATACTGGAAATCTCGCCCGTTGCACTGGCATTCTCTACCCGTGCAATTCGCTCCGAGACTTACAACTTTTACTCCTCTTTCACCTCACCCTTTTAAGCCATGTGGCTTCACATCCAGGAGGTCAATCAGGAGTACACTAAGCTGAAATCGACTGAACCGTATTTCCCGCTAAAAAAACTATATTTGCTTAATAGTTAACAATAAGACTTTTACATGGCGAACAGAACTTTGCTCATGAATATGAAAAAAAAGCCCAATATTTTTATAATCTTGTAATATAGTACTTAATCTTCTATAACAACTTATAGATAATGCTTTTATTTTTTTGAAAATTCAACTTATTTGGAAGGAGGTCAGTTTGTTATGTAAGTTTAAAGTCATTTAAGTTTTTATTCTCACATAGATGAAAGTAATTTGACAATTTTTTTACTTTGTTTCAAAAACAAATTCGGAAGGAGCTTACCTCGATATTATTTTACTTTGTTGCCAAAATTATTTAAATATTTGGCGGAATAAAATAACAACTTTTTTTCCTTATTATTTAATTCTTTGGATTACAATCACCAAATTTTTAGACAATAATCTTTTTCAAATAACTTGTTCAATTCTTATTAAGGGAGGAGGGATCAGTTTGCTATGTAAGTTTTATGTAAAAAAAACTATTTTTTACTACTTTCATAAGCTGGTGCAGCAGTTTAGGTCATTATTTAAAAAAATGTCTATTTTTACAATCTTCCTAGGCGGATAAAGTATTTTCTGAAAGTAATTAAATTGAATTATATTTTTGTTCTGAATAGCATGGTGACATAATCCACAGGAGGAAATGGCTATTCAGAATGAAATGTTGGTTTTGTAAGAAGGAAAATATTGATGACAAACTTTGAGAAATAGACCAGCTTAACTATATTATATAGATAGATGATCCCGCATAAATATTTTCTCAGTACTTGTTCCTCTTCCTCTGTTACATATTCTTTCATGAGGGAATTATATTCATAAACAAGGAGAGGAAAACTTAAATAAGACTTATACCTTCATTAATAAAGTGGGTTCTAGCTCTACCCACAGGTAATCTATGAAACAAAGAAAGAAGTAAAGAAACACGTGAAAAAAGATGAGGATAAAAAGAAAGTTAGAAAAAAATGAGGAGAGAATTAATTCAAAAAATAGAAAAAATAAATAATTAGAAAGAAAAATTAGACAATGAAATAAAAAAGAGGAAAAAGCGAAACAAAAAGAGTAAACTAGAAATAATTGGAAGAAAGAAAAAGCGATAGAAATAATGAAACACATGAAATTTCCTTAATATAATAGATACACTATTTAGTTTCATATTTGTCAAAGAGGAAAACTAAATGCTGGGAAAAAATTAATTATCAATAACGATGAGATGCATTTCTATACAGCTTTCCATCTGATTACTACTGAAAATGATGCAACAGGTGACAAGGAAGGGTCGAATTGTAACCATTATTTATTCTACTTTTATTTAATTCTAAAATTCATAAACTATGACATAGACTTCTTGCATAAGTAAAAATAATAAATCTCTTTACATATATATTATCCTTATTATTATTATATGGAAGTCTTATTATTTTTATTATTCTAATATAAAAGTAAAGAGACTTGTTATTCTGCTATTTAATTAACATACGTGTTTCTGGTGTTTATGTGAATTAGATGGACACACTGAAAAAAGAATAACTCTTTCTTGAAATGCTGACAGAGATATTAAAAACCATTAGAGTGGTGGAATGAATCAACATCCAGTAAAAGAGGTCGAAAGAAATATATAAATAGCTAAGAGAGTGATGGATGACTTCTTCAGTTAATGGCTTTTTAGAAGAATAAATATTGATTTTTTTTATAAAAACATAACTCAATCCCAGAACTAAAGTATATTTTAACATGCACTTTGTCTCATTAAAGTATATAAGAAAAAAAGTCTTAGGCAAAAAGTTTGAAAAGTGGAGCAAAACATCCAATGAAATCGTGGCTGAAAAAATTCAAGAATCTACCCTCCCTGAAGAAAAAAAAAACATCAGCTGCCCGCCTACGATCGCTTGTTTTCCAGATCGGCATATATATAACAGAAGATGAGAGCACCATCATAAAAAATGCAGCCATAAGAGAGGCTGAAGAAGACTACCTTCCTATCAGGGAAGAAGAAACTAGACGGAGACAAGAATCTAGATGGGAGAGGGAAGAAATGTGGACATTGTTATGGGCTATGAAATATGCTCAGGCAAAATGAGGGGCTATCTTTTGATTGTAAATAGACAGCTGATGGTTGTTGGGTACTTGTTGGGAAGCCCCTTGCTAAAGGGTATTCTGGTGTTAATGTGGCTGTATGGTGGGTTGTCATGGACACAGATTGTTTGAATGGCTTGATCCATGGGTGAATGGTAATGTGGTTTTGGCTGTACCTGTGGTCTGGGAATTTTGATGGGGCTTTCAAGTGGACATTTTTTGGTTCTTATGAGGGTTGCTATTTCTGATGTCATATAGTCCAGCTCAGCCTCATTGAACAGGCTCATGCTGTTATATCTTTGGCAAGTTAGTTTTTTGGGTGGAACATTTCTCTTGCCTAGACAGAAGTGGAAGAATATTTCCCTCCAGGTCTCTGTTCTCTTTTTTTGTTTGGTATATTTTGCCTGAGCATATTTCATAGCCCATAACAATGCCCACATTTCTTCCCTCTCCCATCTAGATTCTTGTCTCCGTCTAGTTTCTTCTTCCCTGATATGAAGGTAGTCTTCTTCAGCCTCTCTCAAATGACTGTTGAAGGATGGCTAGTAAAAGGTGATACGACACAAGATACAGACAGATCTGCTGCCTCACTACAACCTACAATCTCTTCAATGGCCTGCTTGCAGACAGCATTTACAAACACCTATCTTCTGGAAAAAGAACAAGCAAGGTGCAGGAGGAAGTGTTTAGGCACCAAGGACCAATTGTTGATCAATAAAACCATCCTTGAAGACTGTAGGAAGAGGCAGACAAAGCTAAGCATGGCATGGATCGATTACCAAAAGGCATACGATAGTGTGCCCCACACATGGCTCTTGCACTGCCTTAATCTATATAATATCCATCTGGTCATAAAGAAAACCATGACAGTACATATAAATATGTGGCAAACAACCATGGCATTAAGACACACTAATGGAACAATAAAAATCCTTGACGTAAAGATCCGAAGAGGAATCTTCCAAGGAGATAGCTTATCTCCTCTACTCTTTTGCCTGGCAATTGATCCACTAAGTAAATTACTAAACAAAAGCCGGAGTGCCTACAATCTGAGCTACGGCCGCCAACACGACCCAAACAATAGTCAACTACCTGCTCTTCATGGATGACTCCAAGCTGTATGCTAGTTCAGATGTTGACTTAAGCCGACTCTTGCAGGTTGTCCATACCTTCTTCAAAGATATTGGGATGCAGTTCGGCCTGGACAAATGTGCCAAGTGTTCCCTCAGAGCTGGGAAGAAGAACCAAACGGAAAACATACAGCTTGATGAAGATACTGACATCAAAGACCTTGAAGAACAGGAACAATACAAATACCTTGGCATAGAAGAAAACGATTCAATTCAACATGCCAAGATGAGATAAAAAATTGGCAGAGAATATATACGCCGTGTTAGAAAAATTTGCAAAACACAGCTAACAAACAAAAACAAAGTGCCAGTGATAACTTACAGCTTTGGAATTATTGATTGTCCACAAAAGGAAATTAACAGACTAGACACTAAATCGAGAAAAATGTTGACAATGTACAGAGTAATGTACAGGAACCAGTGTCTACCAAGGCTGTGTCTGCCAAGAGGAGCAGGGGGTATGGGTTTCTCAGAAATTGAGCCACTATTGTGAGCACCGGCCAATATCTGATGAGCTCCCAGAACCCAAACCATATGATGGTATGCCAACATCAAGAAACCAGAGCAAGCAGAACAACCTCTATCACAAAACTGGCCTAACATTTTGGATGGAACTCTTACAAATGAGGCAGAAACAAACAACAATCCTGCCATGGAAATAGCCTGCAAAAGCCACCAGAAATACACCAAGACCTTCCATTACAGAAAACTGGAAGAATGGGTCAACGAACAACGTGCTAAGTATTTTCTATGTGAATTATCCCAGGCATATATAGATAAGAGAGGCTCTGTAGACTGGCTGAAAAGAAGATCGCTTCACTATGATCAGGAGAGAATGATAATGGCTAACCAAGATCAAGGCTTGATGACCAATGCCTTTAAAAAGATGAGTGGTCTCAGCAACAATAACAAGTGTAGGTTATGCCACACAGAAGTGGAGAGTGTGAGCCACCTGACCTCCAGTTGTAAAAAAATACAATGCAACACAATGGAGTGTGTAAATATCTTCACTGGACTATTTGTAAAAAGTTGAATATCCAGTGTATCAGCAAGTCCTGGGAGCATATACCAGACAGAACAGTTGGAAATAAGTTATACATCATCCACTATGACTATGCAATCCCTACAACTACATATCTAGAAAACGGGGCTGTTAAACCTGACATCGTGATATGGGATAAAAGGGAAGAAGGTAGCAACCCTAGTTTAAGTCAGTGTCCCTAATGATGCAGGATTAAACAGAGCTGAAAGGGAAAAGATTACGAAATACCAAGGTCTTATGTACGACATGAAAAGAAACTGGAATCTTAGGAAAATCTCCATCATCCCAGTAATTATAGGAGCAACAGGACTAATGAAAAAGAATTTCAAAAACTATCTGGTGAATATACCTGGTGAACCGAGTGCAAGAGAGATACAAACAATTGCACTTAAAGGGACAGTTAGAATCTTAAAAAGATCTCATCCGGTAGGATACCCCATCTCCAGCAAAAAACAAAAAGATAAGAAAATTAAAAAAAAAAAAGAGAAACCTTTTTCCTGTGAAGTTTGTGGAAAAGCCTTTTTTCAAGATAAAAACTTACTCACATGAGAACTCATACAGGAGAAAAACCATTCTGTTGTAGTGAGTGTGGCAAATCCTATTGCCAAAAGATTACCTTGCAGACGTATATTACGACACATACTGGTGAAACACCTTTTCGCTGTGAAGAGTGTGGGAAAGCTTGAAGATCCACATGCGGATACACACAGACTAAAAACCATTTAATGCCAAGTGTGTGGAGAATCTTTCTCATCGAATTTTGTATTGCAAACTCATTTAAGAACACATACTGGAGCAAAACTGTTTCATTGTAAAATGTGTGGAAAAAATATGTTCAAAACAAGAACTTGCAGGCTCATATGATATTCCACACCGGAGAGATGCTCTTTTGCTGTGAACTTTGGTGGAAAATCCTTCCCCCGCAAAGCTTTCTTGAAAGCTCATCTAAAATTACACTACAATAGCTCAAGAGTGACAAATTTCCATTTGATGAGAAATGGATAGTTATAACCGGACAAGATCAGGGCCTACTCACAAATGGATTTAAGAAAATTGCTGGTCTACAAAAGAAATGCGGGCAGATACAAAAATAACAAGATCATAAAACCAGACATTGTCATATGTAACAAACCTGAAAGGACTGCTCTCATTATTAATGTAACCACCATATGGCCTCAATAGATCCAAATGTGAAGATGACAAAATATCTGGACCTCAAGAATGACTTGAAAACAACAAACATCATACCGGTTGTGGTAGGGGCAACTGGTTCTACTGAAAAAAAAATCTAGCAAAATATAAAAAAATACCTAGAAACAATCCCTGAAAGACCAAACTGTAGTGAAATACAGATAGAAGTCGTCGTACAAGGGACAACATTTATCTTTGAAAGAGTCATCTGATACAAATGTAACTTATAATGAAAGGGCCCCTTGATCTCTTAAAACTTTAAAAAAGACATCATATCACTGTCAGATGTGTGAAAAGAGTTTCAGTACATATTCCCAACTGAAAAAAACATGTTATATTTACACACACATTGAACTCCGCTTTCCCTGAGAGTAAAATATGGTTTAAGATTTTATTTAAATTCATGAAAAATATGAAATTATTACTTTTATATGTGCTGGCTCAATATACTCTGGAGTTATTCTCCTTGAATCGTATTCAAGTTATCTCTCCTGAATTATATTGGACAACAAGAGAATGAACCCTTCTATATAGAAGTACAAAAAAAACTTGCTCCACACGTATGCCAGGTTCAAATCGAGGCCTATCCTCTTTTTGGTCATGGGCTCGTTCTGCATTTTTTCATGGTTCTCATGACTAACATGTTTACCATCAGACGTCTTATTACAGATTGCAACTAAAGTTGTTTTGAATGTGGCAGCATATTTCGATTTGCAGAAAATGTAAAGTTTTTATGAAGAGTGTGAAAAAAGTAAAAAAAACTTTTTCGTATAAATTTCTTCTGCAAACGCACATTTGAAATTTGTTTTAAATTCAATATTAAAAAAAAATTCTTCATTAAAGTATGTTGTAAATTTTTATTTTATTTAAATTGTGTTTTTGCCCTAATTAATGATGACATTTATTTTTATACTATAAGAAAGAAAGAAAGAAAGAAAGCCGGCACCCACAGAAGACAGAAAGAAACCAACAGTGATAAATGGACACAATCAATCCTCACAATCATGATCACTGAGAATTTAACATAAGGCAATATAGATGATATACCTGGATAGTGAGTGAGTGAGAGCGTGTTACGGAGCAGGCTGATCTGCAAACACAAATTATTCACTGGAAATCTTTTTATTTAAATTGTTTTTAGGCTAGATATTTACTTTTTATTATTTTTAAAGTTTTTTGCACTAATGAGTCATTGCTTATCAAGGCTCAAAGGCAACTCGAGGATAAGGGTTAATGAGTTTCTCAGGTGGACGGTGAAACAAACTGGGCAGAATTTGATTATTTAAGAGGACAGAATTTGTTGTCATTGGACTTGAAAACAACCATGTTATAGTCAGCTGGGAAGCAGCCACATTGTATTGAGTTCCACAAACGAGTAGTTCTTAGAAACTTTGCTCATGGAAGTTCAGTTTAGTTTTAGGTACACAGAAGAAAGGAGAATATTTACAGTAGTTGTAGCTAGACAAGTTTTTGCTATGAATGTTTTGCGAGGGGGAGGGGGCTAGAGCTTGGAGCTCAGTCGAGCACCTACCATACTATGTGTTCCAGACCGGGGTTATCTGCAAATACAAATGCTGTGAAAGAGATGCGGTGAAATATTTTTAACTGAATAAGATTTTAACTCATTCAAGTTTATTTAAAGAGAAGATATGAAAATCTATCAAAACACATGTACAAAAAAGAAATTAGGGGGGGTGAATGCACATAGCAAAAATGGAATGAAATTATGAGCACCAGAACAGAGGTAAATGCGGTACTGCAATCAGTGAAATTTAACTTGTCCTTGGAAAGTCGGTAAGGCATGAATGTGCAAATATGTGCATATTAATTAGAACATTAAAAATGTTTTTAATAGGGTTACAAAATATATATATTATATAAAAATGGTACATAAAATTTAATTCTATAGTTGTCAAATGTATGTGGGTAAAAATGGTATATATGTTCAATAAGTAAAAAAAATAGTACCTTGAATTTGATATGGCAGAATTTATATTCCTTATATTTTATAAGAGTAAAAGGAATATGAGTTTTGTGGGTATTTTAGCAGCCGAGAATTTGTAAAACACCTGTCACCTTCTTGGTGCTAGAATCCAAACTAAATTCTCTTCCTCAAAGGAAGAAGGAAGCATCATGTGACAAAAATGTTCCCTTATACTAATTTAGAGAGTAGGAGGAATTCTTGGGAGAGGAATGAGGAGATTTTTTCTTGGCCATGACTTTGCCCCGGGTAGGCCAGCCATTAGCACCCACTGACCATAGAAATTGGAGGGTCAATAGCATTTGAACATTCCAATTTCTTTTATTCTTACAGACTTTGTAGCACCTTAACATATGTCTACAGCTGATGTGCCTTCCTGCTTACATCTAATTCCTTATTGACAAAAATAGATACAATAGGTACTAATTATTTAGCACATTTGTTACAATACCGCTTCTCTGAGGTGTGTATAATCTCGGTATACACACCAGTCACCCAACTCTCAATGATCATTATCAACTCACACTAATACCAAGGCTTATTTTAATGGAGATTTATTGGCTTAGACAAAGTGAAAATTACAGGGACAAGAGAGAGATATACTTTTAGAGGTGAGTTACTGTGTTAGGGAGAGGGAGAGGGAAACGGCTTATGCTATCACACTATCTAGTTTACATAATGTGTCCCCCCCACACACACTGGAGACAAATAAATTTGCATGACTATCCCACTCAAGTGTTCTCTAGAAAATAAAGAGAATTCCCTTTCTCTGAAAATCAACTTCGGTTCACCCATTGAGGTCATTCTTTTGAATCCTGATCCGTCAATCATTCTCTCCCCCCAAGCTGCAGGCTTTCGTTATGTAATACACTGATGATTCTTAAAAACTTAAATCTGAGAATTTCATGTTTTACTTTTAAACTACATTACCTGTTTCAACAAAAAATTATGTTACACTTATTGAATAAAAATCAAGAGTTGAAAAAATAGTCAAACTTTGTATGTCACAATGATGTCGCTTTCTGCTAGCTATATCTCCCTCTATCTCTATCTTTTGATTTACAGTTATGGATTAAATAATATTATTACTCCTGGTTATATATTCCTTTTGTTTATCAATTACTAACCAATCTTTTTATTCTTATTTTTTTAAATTACGTTTAGCTGTTCACCAACACACAGAGAAAGACAGAAACGAGAGTGATAGATACGCTATAAAATAACAGTGTGGGTCAAACAACATACAATGATAGATATTTAGTAAAAGAGTTACTTGTAGATTGCAGCTGGCACCAAACCCCAATCTAAGTGTAAAAGATCTCTTGGACATGCACACTCACTTGACTGCCGACCTTACACTGAGGTGAAGTTGGACAATGATTTCGCCGAAATGATGTACTCCTTTTTTATTTTGGGGATATGTAGAGTGCTGAAGGTGATTGCAAATTTAGCTCTACCATTAGAGTAAAATTAACTGTTGCCAGTACTGACATCGCAAGCTATCCCTCTCACTACCAGGGAGCATAGCGACTGTGTTAAGAGCATGATGCTAAGTGGGGGCTGAGCACCCACCCAGTTCTCACTCACCTGTCTTCAGTGTAATTACAGAGCAATTATCAGATGAATATGCAATGTCGGGTCAGATCATACCCGGCATATCAGCTCAGATACCCTGTTCGTGAAACTGAATAGACCAAAGCTTGATGGTTAGTCAGCTACGTTGGTTTGGCAACGTTGGGGGGGGGGGGCGATTCTTCAACAAGAAAATGCAGAGATCTTGAGTTGGAAGGCCGGAAGAAAACTTGGATGCAAACCATCAACAAGAATTTCAATGGAGTCAATCCTCGAGGCAGTCAAGTTTGGAGATTGGGATTGCAGGCTGCCAGAAAATGTCAGACTCCTGACCAAAGGAAATAAGATGATAAAATGGATTTGATGATGATAATGATTTGGGTGATTAAAATATATATATGGAAAGAAATGTTGATTAACTCAGCTTTGGTATAATAATAGATATGTGACGAATTGTTTCACTTAGTGTTAGGCACTGATCTATATAATAATACGCTAAGACAATTTCATGTTTGTATGTCCTCCTTTTTTTTAAAAAAGATTGGATTGCCCAATCACCTAAGATGTTATTTTAAAAAATGAATTTTAAAAAAATCATCTAATGTCACTGCTGTGTCGAAAGTGAACCTCGAACTAAAATACACTTTCTTGACCTTTGGGCTAGGATCAAAGTGTAGTAACAGTTTTGTCAAAAAATGGTATTGTGGGGTGGAAAATGGAAATGTCATAAACTCCTACACAGGTTTTAGAGATAGACCCCCATAACCAGATATATTCTGAAACTACATTAGCCAGAGTACTAAGATAACTTCCTTCAAATGCATTAATAATACTATATAACATTTGCTATTGATGGTCCTTCCTTTCTCAAGGTAATCGATGAACAAAATACCTTGCGTACCCCAAAAATACTTCACTGTAGAGTTTCCTAGACACTGGAAAATTTTCTACTCTATTTTCTTTCCTCGGACCACTTAACTTTGGAATTATCTCCTTGTGGAAATTTACAACAATAAATAATGCTAATAGTTAATAAAATGTCCTTTTTCAAAACCAATCAGGACGTTTCATTGGATGTCCTCCTGGCTTGGCAAGCCGAGTGCAGGCTCAAGATGCTTCCTCGAATAGTTGCGATAGAAGCGCTCAGAGAGTCAAGTAATTTCATGATAGTCCCCAGTGTGGCATGTCAGACCAAGGCTGTTAAGGAAGTCCCACATGGCGGGGTCTATTGCTGCCTTCGTTTCTACAGCAATCAGTTGGAACACAACCATACTAATCCTATTTTTCAGACACCTGTCTCATATCGTGCTACAAAATATGGTATCACCAATCAAATAAAAAGGAAGAGATTAGAGTTAAATCCCCCAAGTGTTATCTTGTGTCATACATGAAAATTCATAATCATATATGGCGTGTTAGCTGCTTGTGGGTCAAACAACATACAATGATAGATATTTAGTAAAAGAGTTACTTGTAGATTGCAGCTGGCACCAAACCCCAATCTAAGTGTAAAAGATCTCTTGGACATGCACACTCACTTGACTGCCGACCTTACACTGAGGTGAAGTTGGACAATGATTTCGCCGAAATGATGTACTCCTTTTTTATTTTGGGGATATGTAGAGTGCTGAAGGTGATTGCAAATTTAGCTCTACCATTAGAGTAAAATTAACTGTTGCCAGTACTGACATCGCAAGCTATCCCTCTCACTACCAGGGAGCATAGCGACTGTGTTAAGAGCATGATGCTAAGTGGGGGCTGAGCACCCACCCAGTTCTCACAGGAGTACATGCCCTTTTTGTTGTCTTTCCAGACTGGGAAATGCCACCTGCAAATAAGTTCTTTCATACCTCGAAAAAGGACTAAGTCGACCCAAAACTGATGGAAGACAAAAGAGGTTTATTCAGTTTGATCTTCATTCCAAATCACTGACCAGAGAGAGATTGATAATCATATCTTATCAGAATATCTTAATATGATAATCATATCTTATCAGAATATCTTAATATGATAATCATATCTTATCAGAATATCTTAATATATGTTCGCACTTTTAGGGCTTCCAAAGGATTGCCGACTTCTCTCACTCACTCTGTCTTTGAGCAATGTGAGGTCACATCTGTTTCTCTCAATTCCCACAGCCGAGTAAAACTAACTTTCGAGTTGACCCAGTCGACTCCGACTGACCTTTCATTTCCTGTTATTTTCAACTAACCAATTTATATACTAGTGGGTCTATTCGCCCAATATTTAACACAAGAAACAATCAAAGGCGAAAATTTCATCAAACTATTTGAGTTCAATTATTCTACTTGACCATTTTCAACTTATCACCTTTGGACATTGGATGGAAACTTTCAAGATGCCGATCTCGACTCTAATCCTAACATTTTTGACCACCAAATTAAGATTCAAGATAATATAAAAAACAATGTTTATATTGTTCACATCAATTCTAATGAGAATCAATTTCAAAAGCAAAATGAAGCTCAATATTCAAACCTTTAAAGAGTTATTTCAAAAATTGCAATAAATTAATAAAATGACAGATCAGAGTTAAACTATACTATGATCAGGGCGTTACGGAGCCCTCCAAAAAGGAGCGCGCTCTAGGAGCATGCTCCTTTTTGCTGGAGCGAAGTAGAGGAGGGCTCATTTTATATTCAGCGGGAGTGGAGCGGGAGCAACTCCATTTGGGACTAAAGAGCGGTGGTTTTATCACTCCACGCTCCAAAATTATTTGATTTTTTTCTTTTAAACATTAGTTTTTTATTCAGCAATAAAAAGGAAAAGAAAAGAAAGTCTCAGAGTTTACTCTGAGTTATTTAAAAAAATTATATCTGGTAAATGTATATGAGATAGGGAGAGAGGGAGAGGGAGAGAGAGACAGGGAGAAAGAAGGAGAACATTTGAAGTTCTCAGAGTTTTACATCTATGTGTTAAATTTTTGATGGGACAGTTTTCTTAAGGCAGAAGACAGACAATTTGGCACCAAATGTCTTTAAATGACAGTGAGTCTATAGATGTCTTGAAAACAGAACATTTTTACATTGACATGTTACATTTTTGATGGGACACTTTTCTTAAGGCAGAAGACAATTTGGGCAACAAATGTCGCCAGTGAGTCTATAGATGTCTTTGATGTTATTTTCTTACAGATTTGAACTTTTTTGTATTTATGAAAAGGATGTTTAAAAGGATGAAAATTTGACCCGATATTTTTTCAACTCCCAAGGTCTAGGCCAGATATTTTGTATGACATTTTAAGGCATTAAATGGATCTCTGAATTGTTTATTGACAATTTATTGATATTTTTGGGGCAACTTATGAAAAATATTATTTTTTCAATCTTTAAAAAATAAACTTCATTGGGTTTTTTTAGCCCCAAATTGTACTATAAAAAAAAATGGATAAATCGATTTGTTTGAAAGTACTTACGCGTTTCTCTGTTATACATAATAATATACATTATTCAATATAGTTACGTTCGTAAAACAAACAAATATTAAACAACAACACGACGAGTAATGTTGCCCTGGCTGTCTCTCCTCTTCCAGAGAAATGTTTTCTTTAAAAAGAAAATAATCACTAATAATGTAAAACTTTATTTACTTAAAACAAATCTAAATTCCCTTTCAAAATAAATAGAAAAAATATCGGGTCAAATTTTCCTTTCCTGAAAAAATAGGTTATTAATGTAATGAAAATTAAAATTGTTTTAAAATACTTCAGGGATTTATCTATTTTTATTTTATACCTCAGGAAACGAAAATTTACATATAATCCTATGCTTCGTCCGACATGTTCTCCTATAACTCTCAAAATATTAGCGAGATTTTGTCAAATATTATCTTACGGTCTTACACTTAAAGTGACATCCCCACCCATGTTGACGATATCCTTTAACGCCCACCCCTATCCTTCGACCACTCATTGGCAGAATAGAACGTTTATGAAAGAAGGTACATTTTCATTATGGAGTGCTGAAAAAGAGCCGCTCCTTTTTTATAGGAGTTGGAGCAGGAGCGGCTCATTTTTGAAAATGGGGAGCGTGAGAGGAGCCAGCTCCAATTTTGGGCATTGGAGCAGGAGCGGGAGCAGCTCCAAAAATAGTGGAGTGCGTAAAGTCCTGACTATGATTTAATATCGATTTCTTAGCAAAGAAAACTTATATGCGTTAGAGCATACTTGAACAAATTCAAGTTGCCACATAAATAGCCTATCTTTAGAGTTAGTTGTTATGTATATATATGTATATATATATATATATATATATATATATATATATATATATTCTAATTCTATCATCCTATTGTTGGGGGAGAGTCATGCATGAGTGTTGTCTACTTTCTGTCTTTTCCATGAACTTTAGGCACGATTTCTTATCTTTTATATATACCGTTTATTGTGATTTCTGAAGACTAGCGTGTAATTGCGTTTAACTGTAGCATATTGCACGTTGTGAAATAATTGTAAGACCATCGTCAATTCTGCCATTGCAAAAAATAAATGATTTGAGAAAATACTGAATTTTGGTCATTAGGATTTAGATAATAATTATATATATATATATATATATATATATATATATATATATATGTATGTGTGTGTGTGTGTGATAGTATAAAAACAATTAAATTATATAGTTCAAATCGATTCTTATGGAAATCAGATGCTAAAGCAAAAATAAAGCTCAATGTTCAAACTTTAAAAAAGTTATTTAAAAAAATTGTAATAGAGCTGTAAATATATCAAAATAAATTGATAGATTAGTAATGGCATACTGTGATTTATTGTCAGTTTAGAAGTGAAAAGAAAGCTAACTCGTGTTTCTAGAAGGATAAAAAACATACTTGAAAAAGTCCAAGTAATTAACAAAAGACGGTTTGCATGTGAAATATTTTCGTCCTTGATATAAAAGAGTGATTTTAAATGGGGAGATAATTCACACTTTTTTGTCAAACCTGATTTATTATTTTCACACAAATAGCAGAATTGTACCCAGTATAAAACTTTTTTCACTTGTTTCGTTCATTTAAACTTTACTTCATTTCAATTAAAATATATTTTAAAATGGTTTATTTATAATTTGATATTTAATTTATATCAATAAATCTATTTAATTTTAACGTTTCATCTGAATTTTTATAAAATTAACGTATCATTTGAATTTTTATTTGATTTTGTATCAAAAAGTCAATGCCGAACAGAACTGAGCGTATTTACATTGATTATTTCCAACTTCTATTTTTGGAGAATCAAGATTTGACAAAAACGTTAGAATTATCTCCCCCTTTCATGTCATTCTTTTAAATTAGAGGCAAAAATATTTCATATGTACACAATACTGCAGAAGCACCCCCCAAAACGGCGCTTTTTCGTAATGTTCCATCATACGTTTTTCTGAACTTTTTTAATAACCAATTTTAAATTTTTTTTCTATGTACAATTACCTATCATGTCGCTAGAGAATTCCGTGTTCTTTGGAAGTATTTTTCAAATATTTCCGATTTTAGGAGGGGGGATCAATTTCCTATATAAATTTAACGTAAACTGATGCCCCACTTTTTGACCATCAGAAATTTAAAAAATTAGTTTTTCTGTGTGCAATTACCTGTAATATCGCTAGAGAATTCTGGGATTTTTCGAAATTTTTTCCAAATATTTTATGATGAAGTACTTACTTTTTATTGAAAAATATTAAGGTACACCGAAAATTACGGAAAACGGGCAATTATTTTCATTTTTATTTAAGAAAATAAAGGCGCTTGTATATGAAAAGGCATTTGTGAAATATGGCAATTCAAAATAAAATGACAGCAAAACATGTAACCCTAATTTTTGCAAATAATAATTTGTTTTTAACAATTTATTTAATTATTAACAAATAATAAAATCAAACTGTTTTTTATGTTTGGAATTTTTAAAAAGTTTTCATTTTTAAAATACTTTTTTAAATAGTTTAATTATTAATTATTAACCAAATATAATTATATTACGAAGTAACAAACAATTATTAACAAATAATAATTTTTTTATAAATGGAAATTTATCTTAACAAATTTTAATTATATTACAAATTCACATTTTTATATAGCCTAACAAATTAAGCATCTTAGTAATGACATATCCAATACAGAATATTCCTTGTCCACCATTTTGGCTGCGAAACGACGAAATTACAAAAAATTATTCCAGCAAATTTTAATAAATTTTTCTTATGAAATCTTCCCTGAAAAAGATTTTATGTGACTTTTTTTGTTTCAATTATTTGGGTCATGTGAACAAGACAATTCAATATCGCCAAAGCACTTATAGTAAACTTACTAGTGGCGACATAGTTGGGAAATTAGTCAAAAACAATTTATTTTGGTTTACCTACCCATTTGCATTAAAAAATTAATATTTAATAGAAGATATAACCCTTTTAAATTACTGTAAATATTGGTTTTGAGCAAAGTAAGAGTCATACAACTTACTTTTTTTCAGGAAGTATTACTTTACTCACAACCAATATTTACAATAACTTCACAGGCTTATATCCTCTAGTAAATATTACATTTTTTTAAATACAAATCTGTCACAAATGAGTAGGTAAACCAAAATAAATTGTTTTTTTGACTAATTTACCAAGTGTATTTCTTTTAAAATAATTTGTCGCCAATACTAACGTTTAAGCATTTTGAACTCTTCCAAAGAAAAAACAAAAATCGAATTAAATTTAACCAATAGGTAAATTTATATAGATTCAATGAGTTTCTTCGCAAGTAATAATGAATCCTCCACTATATAATAAAGACCAGTGTGTGTGTGTATATATATAATATATATATACTTCCATCAAGTCACACAAAAGTTAGCAAGTAAAACACAGGCCTTTTTTAGCCTCCGGACGAAACTATTCCAGACTTGGGGGAAACAAAAATGCAAATAGCAAGTCATACAACCTCCTCAGACTTGAAATAGAATTCAGAAAAGGATCCTCCACACTATAATAATGTTTTATTCAGGTAATCAGAAATGATAATGCAGCATAACTGGAGTGTTCTCAAATCCTCACGATGCGTTCTTCTCGATTTCCCACATTTTGCCAATTTCATTGACGAGATTCACTGGTCGTGCTTCGGTGGTGATGTGGCAATCAATCTTCTCTCTGTCCTCTTCTCCTCAATAACCACTTTTTATGAATATTATTGAAAAAAAGACGCCTCAGCAAAGCTTCTGGCGGTTTTGAATGTGATGTCAGCACTTTCACATGGGTGATAATCCCCCCCAAAACGTACCCTAGATTATTAACGCAAAAAGAATAACTTTTAAAACAGTTTAATTAAAACAAATTGTTTCAGCTTATTTCATTAAGAAAAGTTTTTTTTGTTTCAGGTGATTTCATTAAGTTTATAAATGTATAAGCAGTTGACTGAGATCTACTTTCTTTTGTATTTACACGCAATCTCTTGTATAGTGATTAGTTTGTTGTTCGGTTGGCTAAAACAGGCATGTTAAAACTTACGTAGCAATACATCAGGTGAGTAGCGCATCACTGCACATGCACACTTTTCAACCGCTTCTGCCCAGCTTGATTTTGGCGACTTTTACAAACAATTCCTGTACAGACGCTGTGAAAAGATGCTAAAGACATCTCTTCCCCCCTTGCTAGGAAGTGGAAGGACGAGATGGAACTCCAGAACTCAATTCTCTGTCTATAGCTAAAGCCTCTGCCTGCCGAACTAACTTGTCTTACGGTTAAATAAAGTTGATTTAATTGTAAAGAAGATGTTGGTATTTTTATATGGTGATCCGAGTTTCTTCATTTCAAGTCAGTCAGATGAATACAGACACGGCCATCTCTACAAAAATCTCCAGTCTCTGGCGAGCGACTCATCAACCAACTCCTCTTTCTACAAATGTATTAGTATTCATGTACTTATGTATTAAATAAAAAAGACAACTTCTTAATTGACTGTTAATTTTGCAGCATTAAATTTGGGCGAATTTCTTAATTGATTGTTAATTTCAAATTTCTAGTATATTTCAAAAACGCCCGCCCCTGCAAAAAATTGAATAAAAAAATTTAAAAAGAAACTTTATTGTTTGTTAGATAAAAGTTTGCTTGTTAAATTCTAAATTTATAATATATTTAAAATCGATTCATGAAAAACACTGATTTTATTTTCATTTATATGAAATAATAAAAAAAATTGTAATATATCATTTTTTATCGCAAAAATCAGATAACAAATTATCATTTGACAAGTTACCACTATCCTTAATCCAAACAAAAAAAACGGCCAAAATAATCCAGGGTACTTTTAGAAGGAAGCGATGAATTTGAAAGTGAAGATTGATTTTTTTAATTTCTGAAACCGCGTATAATTCAGAAATTTGTTTTAAAATATTTTCGAAAGAAAAAAAATAACAATTAGTGGGTGCTCATAATTCCTTTTTTGCGGATATTTTTTCAGACTGTTTGCATGTAATTGACCCCCAAAATAGAAACTGAGTTTTTTGTTTGTTATTTTGGTGCTACGGTACGAAACGGGTACTCAGATTTTTCGTCTGCAAACAGGAAGTCGCGTCATATTGAAGGCACCGTTTTTTGTCCCCTTCCCCAAAAAGTTCCGGTCAACCGAGAATGTCGCAGAATTGGTATCTTGACCCCCCCCCCCCAAAGCCCATATACCGGGAATGTCGCAGAAGCGGTATTTTGACCCTCCCCCAATTTTTCTTGTAATTTCGTTTTTTTTGTATTTTATTGGTTTCTTTAAGTAAATAACAAATAAACAAATATTAATGAATAAAAAATTTAAAAAATTCCTCCCGACTAACTCTACCTGTTGTGGATGGGGGGGGGGGGCAGGGGAATACATTAATTTAGTAACTTATTTTGCAACATGTACATATCCACCATGACTAAGATTTGGGGAACCCATAATGAAGCAAAAGCTTTATTTAAGGGACAAAAATATACTTAAAACCGAAAGTCCGCTGTGTTCTATTGTTAGAAATCACAGCACTTGCTGACCCTTCCTTGTTAGAAATCACGATGCCAGCAACGCACTTGCTGACCCTTCCTTGTTGGAAATCACGATGCCAGCAACGCACTTGCCGACCCTTCCTCCTTCAGAGGGAAGGAAAAGTGACCTTGACAATGACCCTAAACTTCGGCGCCTCTATGTCTGGAGTGAATCTTCGAAAAGGGTTTTTGCGCGCCTTTTTCCACCCATGCGGGTCTTTTTCGAATCTGAGAAACAGTTGAGTTTTTGCGAGGCAAGAGAGAACCTCGTGTATCTAACCCTTGGTATTTTACCAGTTTCTAATGTTGTGTTTTGCGAGGAATTAACCACGCACCAACTTTTTAAAGGACCCCTTGTAATTTTACAAGTTTTTAGTGTTGTGTTTTGCGAGGAATTAACCACGCACCAACTTTTTAAAGGACCCCTTGTAATTTTACAAGTTTTTAGTGTTGTGTTTTGCGAGGAATTAACCACGCACCAACTTTTTAAAGAACTTAACGACCGAGCAATTAAGTAACCTCGTGTCAATAATTATCCCTAATCGATGTTCAACTAAAAGGCTGAACACGCAGTTCGTATCGTTTCTGCAACCACAAGAAAAGCATCCCCCATTTGGAGTTCTCTTGGAATCAAGGTAAGTGCTTGTTGGCGTTACGAATCGTGATTTGGCCATCTTCTATTTGAGGAGAAATTCTCACATAGAAGATTTTGCAGAAACGTTATCTTTGTCTACTTTTATAGACACTATTTATTGTTCTTCTGTCTGGTCTGGCTTCGTTAAAAAAAAAAAAAAAAAAGAAGTGAAGTTTTTTTTATTAAAAGGAAAATTACATTACGTATATACGTGTATTTATGTATAACCTTAGAAAGTAAATTTTTTTGATAAATAAATAAATAATAAATTAGATATTACTTGTTAAATTAAACAAAGGAAATATTTATTATTAGTAAAAAACATTGTCAAATTGAACTTAAGGTTTAGTTTTAATTGAAAGTTTAAAAAAGAAAAATATTCTGCCTAGTTATGTCTCCCTCCAAGAAAGAGCTTGAGAGTAGGTTGGAAGGAAAAAAATTTCGTATTTCCTCAACTCTCGAATGGGTGGAGAATGGTTCGATGTCACAGTCAGTAAAAAATTCCCACTTGGAAAATATTAAAAGGTGGATTTCAGACTGTGATGATATCGTTGATCAGCTTTTAATGAAGTGCGAGTCCAAGGACGAGCGGAGTTTGGTCTGTGAAGAATCCAACAGATTCTCGGACACGATTCGTGAGGGAATGATTAATATCGAGGGGGGTGTCTCAGACGGGATAGTGGGTGTTCAGGAGAATGTCAGGAAAATTCCTCTCATGAGACTGGACTTGCAGTGTTCTGTTTTCGACGGCAGCTCTTCCTCGGACAAATTCGAATTTCGGACCTTCCTGAAGCGATTCGAGTTCTGCACGGCTTCGATGGATGATAAAGCAGATAAATTGCTTTATTTGAAGTCGAAACTCATGGGCAGAGCGTTTGAGCTGGTGGCGGATTTTGACATCACGTCAGACAATTATAGCAGAGCTGTGAACTTATTAAGGGAAACGTTTATGAGCCCTGATATTATAAAAAATAAAATATTTGAGGAAATCCTTCCTCAGCCCGACCCTATTACCAACATTGAGAGGCTGAAAAATTATATTCAGCAAGTAAAATCAGACTTGACGGAGTTGGATAAATCGTTTAATACCGATTTTTTTGCCGAAGACTCCACGTCCGGTAAACTCATCGCGCATGTCTTGTTCCGGAAATTTCCTTTAGAAATTCGGAAGGAGTTGATGTCGAGAAGCAGGGAAAGATATCCTTCTCTCCATACCATCATGGAGAATGTCCCTGAAATTATCGACTTCATCACTGCAGCGCCATTGCGCCCTAATAAAGTGCGGGAGTTTTGCCCGCCAAAACAGGCGTCCTCCTTGTCCGATAGCCGCGGCAGTATGGCGGACAGGTCTCATGGACCTGTACATATTAAAAGGGAGAATTACTCCCTCAAAAATAATGTTAATGAAGGTAGGGGGAGGAATTGCAAGCTATGCTTGAAGTCCGACCATGGAATGAAAGATTGTCATAGATATTCGACGTACGAATTAAGGATCGAACGTGCTAGGGAGCTCAGCCTTTGTGGGAAATGTTTGGGTGCCCACAGGGAGGAAAATTGTCGTGGTTTAAAGGGATTTCCTTATCCGTGTGTATCCTGTGGTTCCAAATCACATTTTTCCGCGATGTGTCCCAAGTCACCCCAGGCCTTCGTGGGCAATACCTCCGTACTCTCGGGACATGACGAGTGCATTTGCCCGGTTCTTAGTGTCTCTATTAAGAGAGATGGCCCTCCTATCCATCTAAAGTGTCTTCTTGACACTGGTAGTCAGAGCTCCTTTTTCTCCGCTGACATTTTAAAAATATTGTGTGCACGCGAGGAGCTTTCTCCTCGTTCTGTCATTATGCCTATAAACACTTTCATAGGTACTAAAAATGTCAAGCTTTCACAACTTGGGGTGTCTATTAGATTGGGAAATCAGATTCCCTTCATTTTTCCTGCCTTATTCTCAGATGGTTTAAATCTGAAATTTAAGGTATCTCATTTCGTTGAGATTGTGGCTAACATTAGGGAGGCTGGATTTCGCCTCAACCCAGGGTATGAAAATTTGAATTATTCCACCTTGGACGGCCTCATAGGGCTAGATATCATTCAGCATCTAGAAAATTTCCGTCTGGTTAGCTGTCTCAACAGATCGGCTTGGCAAACTCCAAATGGGATTATTCCCTTTGGAGATATCAGCTGTTTCTTGGGGGAAGGTTCGAGTTATGACAGTGATCAACTTGAATCCCCTTCCTTCGCGGAGACAGTCCGTGTTTTACCCAATTGTTCGAGTTACCTCATTGAGGGAGCTTTAAATCCGATTGCTTCATTTCCGGACCCCTGGGGTCCCTTCTTCGAAGATTCTTCTGTGGAGCGTGGGGTAGAGAATTTTTTTTCTCTCGACTCGATAGGCGTTGATAGCAATTCTGATTTGTCGTCATATGATGAAGACAAAATAAATGAATTCAAGAAAAATATTGCCCTGGAAAATGGGAAGTATTATGTGGACTTGCCATGGGATGAAGAGAAAATATCTCTTGTTGAGTCAAATTATGTGCCTTCCTTGAAAATTATGCAAAGAGTGGCAGACTCCTTAGAGAGGAAGGGCATATATAAGGAATACCTACAAGTCTTCCGAGAATACGAGGAATTAGGTATTATTGAGCCTGTTCACGTTTCTCCAGGGGAGTTTAAAAATTATTGCTGGGTCCCGCATCGCCCAGTTATTAAGGAAGGGACCGGTGTTACCACAAAAATTCGTCCCGTTTTCAATTGTTCCTTCAAAAAGCGGGGGGGTGTCTCCTTAAATGATGCAGCTTATGCGGGTGTCAATTTGACGGCCAAGTTGTTGGATCTATTATTGACCTTTAGGAAGGATGATCATGTACTCTTGGGGGATCTTAAGAAGGCATTTTTACAAGTTCGTCTGAGGACCGATAAAGATAAAAATCGGTTTTGCTTTTTCTTGAAGGTGGGTGATCTCTTACGCACCTTCAGATATAATTCTATTAACTTTGGCTTTAATGCAAGCCCATTCATCTTGAGTTTTATACTCAAGTATCATGCGGAGCAATACAGTTATGACGAAACGTCATCTGTACTTTGCAACAACTTTTATGTTGATAACATGGTCAAGACCAGCAGTAATCTCGAATTACTCTATTCAACTTACCATTCAGTACGCGACAGGCTGAAGGAAGCTGGGTTTGACTTACAATCTTGCAACTCGAATAATCAGAGCTTGCAGGAGGAGATGATAGAGGATGGGAGTGCATCCTTCCCTCTTCCTGTATCGGAGAAAGTGTTGGGATACCGGTTTTTCCCACAAAAGGATTCTGTGAGCCTTGCACCTACAGTGATTGATCCTGAGGCCTGCACTAAGCGCAGTATATTGGCTCAGTGTTCAAGGGTTTACGATCCGCTATCCTTGTGCCTCCCAGTTACTGTTCAGGGTAAGGTTTTGATTAGCAAACTCTGGAAAAACAATTTGTCTTGGGATCAGAAAATCCCAGAAGAATTTAAAGAAAATTGGCGTTCATTGGCCAATGATTTGAATTCATTGAGCGAGTTGGAGTTTCCTAGAAGAGCGTTGAGGGAACACATTCCTACTGAATTCCTGTGTTTTTGTGATGCTTCTAAAGCTGCTTACGGCTTTGCTCTGTATGCTAAGCAAGGGAACGAATGCATATTGATATTTGCAAAGGCCAAAGTGGCCCCCCTTAAAAGGAAATCCCTACCAACTCTGGAACTTATGGCTATATATCTTGCCGTTAGAGTTATTCCCAACATTTTGAAGGCATTGAGCCCAGTAGTTATCCGGTCCCTATATCTCGTTTCGGATGCTCAAGTGGTTTTGTCTTGGGTCCTTAACGGGAAGGCAGCCAAAGGGAATATATTTGTTGAGAACCGTATTAAGGACGTTAAAAGGATGGTGGAGGAGATAAATGGTGAACTTGGAATCTCCGTCCAGTTCAAGTATGTTCCGACTAATGAGAATCCAGCGGATTTACTTACTAGAGGTGTTTCCTCATCAAAATTCAAGCATCATTATGATTTATGGGTTTACGGCCCTGAATGGATACATCGGACCGACATTGGTTGGCCGAATGCTCCTCTCCCCTGTCTGAACAACGCTAATAAAAGGATTGTTTCCTGTATGTATGTTGATGATTCTTCAGCTGAGAGCAACGCTTTACCCATAGAGGTATCCAACTTCTCTTCGTTGACGAGAGTGGTCAATGTTTTGCAGAAGGTTTTATTGTTCGTTGACAAACTAAAACGTCGGCAGACTGATTCTGCTAGTAAGGCTAAACAGCTGCTTTTCGCAGCGATGCAGAGGGAGGAGTTTCCTGAGGAACTTCAATATCTGAAGTTGCCATCTGGAAGAAATATTCCGCCAAGAGTTGCTGGACTTGGGTTGTTTATGGACAACGAGGGTTTAATTCGAGCTTCTGGTCGTATTCAGAGCTCCAACATTCATCCATATCAGGTAAAGCACCCTATTCTTTTGGGAAAGCATCATCACCTGACTGAGCTAGTAATTAAGGAGGCACATCTGAATTGTTGCCACCTCGGCTCAAATTCCACTTTGACCAAGTTAAGGTTAATGGGGTTCTGGGTACCTCAAGGAAGACAGTCTGTTAAAAAAGTAATCCAGCACTGTGTTGTATGTAAAAAAATAAACTCACTGCCATTCGAGGCACCAACTGGCTCTCAATTGCCTGTGCATAGGGCTAATTTTATTCACCCCTTCCAGCAAGTGGGTGTAGATTTCACTGGGCAATTTTGGGTGAAGACAAATGGAGAGGATGTCAAAATGTATATTTTGTTATTCACTTGTATGAGTCTACGAGCAGTGCATTTAGAATTGCTACCAGATATGAGTACTCGTTCATTTTTGCTGGCATTTTTCAGATTCACAAATTTGTTTGGAGTACCTACTCATGTTTACTCGGATAATGCCAAAACTTTCTTGGCCTCTGGGATAGTGTTGTCTGAGATATTTGTCTCAGATGAATTTAAGCAGCATTTTAGATCTACGTCTATAACTCACGTTACCATACCTCTTTATTCTGCCTGGCATGGGGGTGCGTGGGAACGTATGATCCAAACAGTTAAACAATGCTTGAAAAAACTCGTAAGAAGAGAGAAATTGGAATATTTCGACTTCCTGACAGTACTTTCGGATGTAGAAAGAGCTGTTAATGACAGGCCTCTTACTTATGTTACTTCTTCGGATATGGGACTAGATATTCTAACCCCGAACCATTTCCTGCAAACCGGTTATAATCCACGTTTATTGCTAGGAAATCATGAGGTCGATGACCTCTGTCCTGACCCCCCAAGTAGGATTGAGTTGTTGGAATCTCTTCAACTAAGAGAGAGCTTTGTTGAGAAATTCCGTAAATTGTGGCATAATGATTATCTCCTATCCTTGAGAGAAAATCACAAGAACTTGTTAAGTCATTGCCCAGAAAGGATTTCCGTTGGGGAAATTGTTTTGGTGAAAACGCCAAACCGAACGAGACCCTTTTGGAGCCTAGGTAAGGTTCTACGTCTCATTCGAGGAAGGGATGGACGAGTTCGTTCTGCATGCATATTGAGAGATAAATGCGAACAGATCCATTCCTTGAATCATTTGTATCCCTTGGAAATCAGGGAGGTTTCTTCTGCAACTCAGGCAGTTTCTGATTTGGAGGAGGAAGGAGGACCTTTTTTCTGTCCTACATGTTCCATTAGGAATGACGGCTCTTCACCAATGGTATGTTGCGATAAATGCAACAGATGGTACCATTTTGACTGTGTCGGAGTCTCCGTGGAGGTAACTGATGGAGATTGGGATTGTCCGGATTGTACGGAACAAACAACATCTCATGTTGATCAGCTTCCTGAGCATGATTAATTCAGATCGAAGGATCGCTCTTTATCTCCGTCTATGATAGAGAGCTAGGTATAACAGAAAAAAAAAAAATAAATAAATAAAATAAAAAATAAATTAAAAAATTTAACATTTTAAAATAAATTTTTTTTTAGTGGAATTAGCTTGTTTCTTGGATAACAACTATTATATTGTTCTTTGAAAAATCACGATTATGTTCTGAAAAATAATATTGTAATTACAATTATGCCATACCAGACAGAATAACATAACTACTTGAAAAAAGTAATGATTATCCATTACTTTTTTGCTCCTCTCTGGGGAGTGTGTTAGAAATCACAGCACTTGCTGACCCTTCCTTGTTAGAAATCACGATGCCAGCAACGCACTTGCTGACCCTTCCTTGTTGGAAATCACGATGCCAGCAACGCACTTGCCGACCCTTCCTCCTTCAGAGGGAAGGAAAAGTGACCTTGACAATGACCCTAAACTTCGGCGCCTCTATGTCTGGAGTGAATCTTTGAAAAGGGTTTTTGCGCGCCTTTTTCCGCCCATGCGGGTCTTTTTCGAATCTGAGAAACAGTTGAGTTTTTGCGAGGCAAGAGAGAACCTCGTGTATCTAACCCTTGGTATTTTACCAGTTTCTAATGTTGTGTTTTGCAAGGAATTAACCACGCACCAACTTTTTAAAGGACCCCTTGTAATTTTACAAGTTTTTAGTGTTGTGTTTTGCGAGGAATTAACCACGCACCAACTTTTTAAAGAACTTAACGACCGAGCAATTAAGTAACCTCGTGTCAATAATTATCCCTAATCGATGTTCAACTAAAAGGCTGAACACGCAGTTCGTATCGTTTCTGCAACCACAAGAAAAGCATCCCCCATTTGGAGTTCTCTTGGAATCAAGGTAAGTGCTTGTTGGCGTTACGAATCGTGATTTGGCCATCTTCTATTTGAGGAGAAATTCTCACACTATATGCAGCAGACAGATGACAGAGATGAGAAGGCCCCCAAAAATTAAACATTTGTTTGGAGATGATGTGCAAAAGCAGATTGAAAGCCATGTTTGGTATCTCATTATCCACATTACAATCCCATTTGGATGAATTTATGTGGCGCCAACAATACTGTCGCACTGAGACCGAATCATTCAATAATAAATACCATATTCAACAAATTCAATAAAAAAAATCACATTCCGTCGTTCAAGAACATTATTTCGTTGCTCAAAAACATTGTTTATTTTTTTATATATTACTTATCTATTATTATTCTCAAAAGGAAAAAAAATCACATGCCACGTTGCTCAAAATATGTCACTTGTTTCTTAAAAAAAAAAAAGATTTATTCTATTTTGTTTATTTTTTTAATAAATTACTTGTTTCATGAAAAACAGATTCGTTCGTTGCCGGTATTTTTGGGGAAGGGGACAAAAAAACGGTGTTTTAATATGACGCGACTTCCTGTTTGCAGACGAAAAATCTGGGTACCCGTTTCGTACCGTAGCACCGTTATTTTATTGGGGGGGGGGGGAACTACGATTGATGCGATAATAGAAAAATACCAAAATTGCTTGCATTTTGTAACAGTTACTTGTTGTCTCTTTGTTTTTGTTTTCTTGTTAACTATACCGCACAATCGCTATATTTTCTTTCCATCATTTTTTTACGGAGGTTGTGCGTTCGCAAATAAAATTAAACGGGAAATGTTTTCAGGTATCCAACACAGGGCCATATTCGATAGGGGATTATTTACCGATTCACCGCCGGTGTATAAGTGTATTGTCAGTATATGTAAATTAAATAAAATATCTTCGTCAATCTCTTCCGATGATTCGTTATCCAGTGCACAAATCCCTAGCGTCTCGATGTAACGTTGGTCTTTAGTGAGATTAGTAAGTATTAATAATTGAACAATAATTATTTTCGGTAAAGGTACAGAATAGTTAACAAAGAATGGGTTTCTAAAGAATAACGTTATTTAGAATCTCATTTTTAACGGAGGGGGGGGGGTATTATTGTAAATTAACACACTCCTAGAATTTCATTGTGGGGATGAATCCCCACAATGAAATTCTACTTTTGGAAGCGATTATGTGTGAAAAACTTGGCGAAAAAGAAATAATAATGGTCCAAAGATCTGTTGAATGCTTCATTCAGTGATGTGTGTGGATACAAATAACGAACAACCTGCAGACACGGCCACCGTGTCTCCAGTGTTAGAACCTGCAGACACGGTCACCGTGTTTGCAGTGTTAGAACCTGGAGACACTTTAATTTCGTTTTCGCTTTCGTCAGACACCGTTTTTTTTTTCGCTTTCGTCTTGTTAAGTTAGTGTATTTCACGAGTTTTAAATTAGCGTATTTTAATCGGGCTATTTTATGAAAATGAAAGTTGGAGATACATTTTTAAATTATGCGGAATATAAGGCACAACTCAACGCATATGAGGAAGAAATATGCATAAACTATTTCGTAAGTGACTCCACATCCATAAAAAGAGCTAAAGTAAAACAGGCAAAACAAAAATTCAAGTAAGTTAGCTATATACATTTATTTACTATTACTTAAAGTAGGTATCCCAAACTACCCAGTTTTAAACATTGATGTGAACTCGGCAACGGAAAACTCGGCAACGGAAAATTACGTAATATGGTATCTTTTGTTTATTAAATTGTTAGGTGAAAGTACAGAATAGTTAACAAAGCCCCCTCACCCCATGTTAAGAATGGCTTTCTAAATGATGTTATTTGTAAATCACTGTGAGAAAAAGTGGTTAATCCACCGTTTCACAACTAAAATGACAGACAATGTATTTTTCTGATTTCTTTTCCGACCATACAACGATTTATTTGAAAAAAGAATTTCTTTTTTTTTTTTAAGTATTAAATAAAGTTGTTAGATAAAACAAGTTTTAGGCAAGATGAAAAAAAAAACACTGAATTAATGACCATTGGTGCTTATTTGTTTTATGGTGCTAATTTACTGTAGGACCCGCGCTACCGTTTTTTTTTTCTTTACCCCCTTTTCGTCTGTTAGCTGTTATTATAAATGTCCTACAGTAAATTAGCACAACAAAACAAATAAGCACCAATCGTCATTAGCAAAAACTCAAAATCGCACTGAAAAAAAAAAAAAAAAAAAAAACAGCTAACAGAATGAAAAAGGGGTAAAGAAAAAAAAGGTAGCGCGGGTCCTACAATAAATTAGCACCACAAAACAAATAAGCACCAATCGTCATTATCAAAAACACAAAATCGCACTGAACAAAAAACAAAAAACAACAGCTAACAGAACGAAAAAGGGGTAAAGAAAAAAAAAGGTAGCGCGGGTCCTACAGTAAATTAGCACCATAAAACAAATAAGCACCACTGGTCATTATCAAAAACTTACAAAAAACAAACAAACAAACAAAAAAATGACTACGAAAAGAAAAAACAAAAGCAGAATTATTCCAAGAATTTTTAAATAAATAATTTCCTAATTCTTTTTTCTTCAATAAAAGTTCTATGAAATGACAAAAAAATCCTTTTCGGAGAAATTACGTACTTAAAAAAGAGCGAAAGAGAGCGTTAGCGATTTTCTGGAGGTTTTCTTTCCAGATTTAGCGGGTTTTCAAAATCGCTAGCGGGTTTTGAAAAGTAGCTCATTTACCGATGACTATTCTATACAATTACCAAAAGTTGTCATTCATTGTGTAATTAGAAAACCGCGTCATATTATTTCTGCAATGTTATTTAATTCGAGAGCTTAATTTTTCTTAGAGTTATACTGATTTAATCAATGCGGAATTAAGGGATTTCTTTTTCATAAAATATGATAACTATATTTTAAAAGATATTTTTTTACGAAATAATACATTTGCACTGGGCTTTCTAATAAAGTAATAGGTTAACCGGGTATATGTTACGACGCTCAGCAGAGTAAAAACGCTAAAAAAACAAATATACAACAAATAAAAGTAACTGTTGTCGATAAAAGTTAATTTAAAACTGACCTGTGATATTTGTTTGTATTTTTAAACCGTTCCAACTGCTATTTATTAGAAATCAGTAGTTTTGTCACACGAACTTGCAAAAAAAAAAAAATGGCGCTTGCTCGTAAGGAAGTGAGCACAAGACGCCATTTTGTCTAGAAAAAAGTATGAGTTAAAATGTGATGGTTACTGAATAATTTTGATTATTTTATTATATAAATAGATAAATTCATAAAAAATAAACCGTATTCTAATATAATATCTGCTAATATAACACGTCTATGTCTTTTATAGCAAGTCTTCTTAAAACGCGTTAAAATACGCTAAAGAAATACTGGCGGTGTCGTAAACTGAATGAGTTTTATTTTGTGTACATGCCACCGTGTCTCTAATATATAACGCGGCTGACACTGCAGACACGGTCACCGTGTCTGCAGTGTTTGAACCTGTAGATACGGTGGCCGTGGCTACAGGCTCTGCCTACAAATAACACAAAGACAGAAAGTGGATCTATTCGAAGCCGTCTTTATTTAACTTGTTCGTTGTGCGCATGACAACACCGTTTACGAGTAAACGGTGAAACCATCACTTAGTACCCCATGTAACATATTCCCTCTTGTGACAAAAGACGTCACCACAGAATTTGCCCAATGGCCGGGTCGTAAAGGTTGAAGGCATTTCACCTTCTTATTGAAGTACCTCTCCTGCCTCATACTATCATACCGCTTTTAAAAAAAAAAGTTATTGTGGATTTCCGGCTTCAGCAAATCTTCCCGGGTTGGAATGAGTGTTTTTGTTCTCCTTGACATCAGCTTCTGTGCTGGCGACAGAAGACCTTTAGCTGGTGTGTTTTTGTGATCCAGCATTTCTAGATATGCCTCAGCCCTATCCTCCCTGGCTTTGCAGTTTTAACTGCTGATTCTGCTTTGCCATTTGCTTTGACTTACTGGTGTGTGTGTGTAAAACACCACTTCCGTGTAAAAGTGGCAAAGTCCTGACTATTGAATTGTGGCCCATTGTCTGTGGTGCTTGAGCTTTGTAATTATTGTCTTCGTTTGTGTGTCCGGAAGATAATCAATCTCCAAGAGATTACTCATATAGTCCACTGTGCATAAATAGTCTTTACCAGCAAACATGAACAAATCGACTGCAATTTTTGCATATGGTCTTTCGGGGACTTTGTGGATCATTAAGGCTTCTGCAGGGTTAGCCACTTCATACTTCCTGCATATGGAGCATTTTGCCACATAGTCCCTAATGTTGTTGTTCATGTTGGGCCAATATAAATATTCTCTGGCTCTTCTGCAGCATCCTTCTACTCCCATGCGTGAAGAATGTATTTTTTCTTTTAAGAGCCTCCGCTGGCTCGTGGGTACCACCCCACGGTTTCAGCTAAAAATCAACCCATCTTGCGCTGTCATTTCACTTTGAAAGGTGAAGTACGGTCTCACCTCTGAGTCGAGATGTATCTTTTCATCTGCCTATCCTTCTAATAAGACCTTCTGTAACTGCTGCATATTTTCCTTTGTAGCCGATCGCAGTACGAGCAACCTTGTTTCTGTAACAGAAACATACTCGGCTTCTCTAACGTCCTCCTCTTCATGTTCGTAACTCACCCAGTCAACAAATGCTCTTGACAATGTATCCGCAAGGTACATCTTCTTGCCTGGATAATACAGAACCGTGGCATCATACCTTTGCGATCGCATCAGCATGTTCTGCAGTCGCTTTGGGCACTTCCCGAAGTCTTTCTTCATTGCTTCCAAGGGTCTATGGTCACTTAGCACTGTGATAAGCTGGCTGAATGTATATTGATAAAACCTCTCACATGCGTAAACTACAGCAAGCAGTTCTTTCTCAATTTGGGCATACCGGGTTTTCGTGTCTGTAAGGGCTCGACTAATATAGATCAAGGGTTTTCTCTCCTGGAGCAGTGCCGCTCCTAAACCCTTTTCACTTGCATCACACTGGACAACTAAAGGTTTACTGTGATCATAGTACCCCAGTACCGGTGTCTAACTCACCATCTTCTTGATCTTCTCAAAAGCATCTTCCTGGGTCTGGGATCAAGTCCAGGGTAGATCTGTCTTGATATAGTTGCAGATGGGAGCCATCACGTCTGAGATGCGTGGCAGGAATTTTGCTAGATAATTCCCAAAGCCGCCTAAACGTTGTACCCCCTTTACATCTGTTGGACATAGCATCTCCCTTATGGCCTTTACCTTCTCTGGGTCAGGCTGAAGGCCCTCACTGGATACTATATGTCCCATGAAAGACAAAGCAGTTTCTTGTAACTCCAATTTTTCAGCATTCAACCGTATGCCACCTTTGCGACATCTCTGCAGAAGCGACTCCAGTTTTTTATCATGATCTGCCCTGGCTTCCTCCATGGTTTTACCTTTCCTTACCACGAGAAGATCATCTGCTTTGTTGACCACTCCCTTCCAGGTCAGAGACATTGTTGTACAAATTCTTTTGGAACATCTCTGAGGCTGGTGATATTCCAAATGGTAGCCTCTTCCATCGGAACCGGCCAAAAGGAGTTGCAAATGTTGTCAAATGGCTGCTTTCTCCATCCAATTCCAGATGCCAAAATCCATCCCTTAGATCCAAGGTAGAGTACACTTTACTGTCAGACAGTTCTGGTAGTAGATCCTCCAGTACAAGTAGCTGGAAATGTTCCCGTTTCAGCGCCTTATTTAATGGTCTTGGTTCTATACAGACTCGCAGTTTCCCATTTTTCTTAACTACTAGTGCTAATGCACTCACCCATGGTGTTGGTTCACTGATTGGCTCAATCACTTTCTTGTCCACTAGTCTGTCCAGTTCTGTCTTCAGTTTTTTTTTTTAGAGCTACAGGTACTCTACTTGCTGCTGTCACATGAGCTGTTATGTTTGGATCAACCTCTAAATGTACTTTTCCCGGTAGTCGACCTAACTCATCCTCAAATACATCCTTGAATTGATCCAAGATCTCATCGGGTTTCTGAGTGTTCAATTTATCTACTTGCTCCATTTTAGCAACCATCCTGAACTGATCCCTGTTAACAGTAACGAGTCTCATCTCTTGGATTGCAATTGCTCCAAGTAGAGGGTGGAAGCCATATTTCTTTCCATTCTTGGGGTTTCTCATTTTAACTCGACACTCCCGCAATGGTTTAACCTCTGCACCGTTCCACATCACCAGAATTTTATTTGAAGGTTCGAGAGTTTCCTTTTTCACATGCTCCACATTCAGTATATTCACTGAAGCTCCACTATCCAACTGAAAAGCAATTGGTTTTCCTCCTACCAGCATTTCTGCCTTGATCATTTCCGGCATAACCCTCTTTTAATGTGACACTGCCCATATCTTCCTGTTCCAAACTACTGCCTTATTGACTGAACTCGATTTTTCTCTACATCTAACCGCAAAATGGTTCCTCCCTCCACACTTATAACAGGTTTTTCCACGTGCCGACCACAACTCTCATCTGGGCTCATGTCGGAATGTACATGACTTACACTCTCCCAGTCTTCTCTGTATTAACCCTTTTCTCTTGGGCCTCATGTTAATTCTGTTCACCGTCTCCGATCGTAAAATTCTAGACTGTTGTGCAGCATTTTCCGACAATTTACAGATGTCTATGCACCGTTTTAAGTCCAACTGTCTCACTTTCAGCACTTCTGCCTGCATTTGAATTCCTAGGACTATCTGATCTTAAAGAATTGAGGCTGCGCACTTATTGCAAAATTTGCATGTTTTGCTCAACGCCCGCAGCGCGGTGATAAACGCTTCATTTTGTTTTAAACAGGTTTTTATTTTGTATAAAAAATGTTCAAAGTTTATTTTGTATCAAAAACTTTGTTTTTTGTATGTAATAAAACTTTTTACGTCGTGAAAATATTTTTGGTTCATGGAAAAACAATAGGCTGCCAGCGATTAAAAACATTGAATTAAAATTTGATTCTCAAAACTTTAAAAAGTAAATTAAAATTTTATTTCAGGACAAGAAATATAATTAAGACCAATAATCAATTTTATCCAAAATTTGAGAAAAAATAGACGAAATGAAAACGAAGTTGTTTACATTTCTTTGTCACATAAACACAGTTTTTTTTTTATTTTGATGACGACAGGTGGCAGTGCATATCACATATGTTTATTGCAATACTGGGCAGCCGTACATTTCAAGTTAATTGTGAGTAGAAATTATTCCATTTTTTTAATTAATTTTTCAACAGCCCGGTTTCTCAATTTTTGTATTTTTTTTATTTTCAAGATTATAAAAAAAATTTCTGACACTGATGATTACACGTTCATGCACGAGGGGAAATATAATAATCTCGCGTTTCACATTTTCCCGGAAAAATATTTTATGTGATTTTATTAAAATCACATAAAATATTTTTTGCAATTATATTATTTTTTTGGTAAAAATATTGATTAAACAATGCTTTATTCAACGATTATCGTTACTTTGAGAAATGAATTTTTCTTCGAATTATATTGATTTTATTAACATTGAATTTACAAACCTTTTTCGTAATATATAAGAAATATTTTTTTAAAATCTAAACTGTTTTATTTTTATTAAATAATTCAACTTGTGTATTTTGTTTTCAGAAAATAATACATTTTCACTAAAATTAAAAAAAAAAATGGGTTCATTATATTCCGTGATCGTTGATTAATAAATACTGAAAATTTCATTAAAATTGGTTGATTTCCTGAATTTTGGTGAATTTTTAAGTGAAGGGAGGAGTGAAAATGTTTTTACATTTTGGGGATCGGCTATTCATTTTGCACGTACCTAATTTATTGGATGTGTTTCTACCAATATTTTGTTTAATTTTCGCTTTTTGAGCGATTATCAGGGGTACACGTGCATTGCTTATCGACACCATCTTTTTCGTTTTAACTGAACACTATGTTTTTATCAAAAAACAAAAATCGCTTTAAAATAAGTTGAAACACAAATACACTTATCCAGGTAGGTAGAAGAGTAACTTATCTTGGGTTTGGTAATATTTATTTGTTGCCTATTTGTTTTTACCCTTATTATTTTTGTTCGCTCTTGTAATAAATGCCTGAATTTCAACTTATCTTAAACAAATTTTGGCAGTGGTACATTATAGTTAACAAAAAAGGGGAAAAACAAATTTACAACAAATAACGGTGCTTATCTAGAAGTCAACTGACATGAAAAAAAATTAAGAAATATCTTTATGATGTACATATGTAGCGGTCATAAACATAGACCTATTTTCTCTCTCCGAAAAATGTCCCCATTGACTGAGTGGGTCACACACTGACCAATCAGCCTGCAGGGTGCATGGATTCCTTCTGTCGGCTGAAGAACTATTTCAGCCCCTTTGGGAATCACAGGCGATCCCCAGAGAGACCCCGGCAAGCAACGAGAAAACACTTCTTTCACTCTCTCTCCTGCCCCTGTCCACTGGACGCAAATACTATCTTCGCCTGAAGACAGTTGCTGACAAACCTCAGGCAGCTCTAAGAACTCTCAATTTTCTTTTTCTCTCTCGGACACTGTCCAAGTTTCTTTCTACCTATACCAAACAGTATAGGTAACCTTTGTGAATAAATCCTTTTCATTGTTGTTATAAAGAGGTGTTGTTAATTAATTTTGTGTCTGAAACCTAAGATAGGGACAACGTCCATTTCTTTACACATACCCATGACGGAAAGCATATATTGTATCAAAAAATCACAAATTGATGAAGCAGTTTTTTTTTACAAAAAGAAAATCACGTTTTATTTCTAAAAGACGAGTGTCGATCTCTCATTGCCATGTTCTTGTGTATAATTACATTTTTTTGGCGTATTTACTTTAGAGTGTTATGTCAAGAAACAGCAATTTTTTCTTTTTTTTTTTTTTTTAGAGACCGACTTCTATAAGAAATGATTTCTTTCAGATCTTTTTTCCTTTGAATGAAAACAATAAGGGACGATAATGGTATTTTTATAGAATCACTCCCGTCTCTAAACCAGTTTTTTTTTCTATGTATTTTGGGCCATTACAAACGAATATATTTGAAGAAATTAAAAAAGAAGAAAGAAAAAGGGAGGGCAAAATGGTTTCTGTTGATGGAAACAACGTACTTGCCACCGGAACTTTGTTACATGGTAGACTAGTCTCATAAGACACAGTATTCATGCAACAAGGTATTTTCCACTAGATCTTTATCATGTAGTAGACTTTTCTCCAACAACACTGGTTTCAATACTAAACTCTGGAACAATGCGCTCGCCACTGATATGCTTTTCGCCAACAATACCGATCTCAGCAACAATGATCTTAGACCTTTGAGTGCTAAAATATGACAATCAATCTTCTATTAGGCTCGTCTTTTATGGATGGTAAAGAATGCCGATCACACGTGGTCGATATGCATCTCGTTCCAGTTGGCACTTGTTCTTTCTCACAACGATGTTCTGCATTTCAGGTAGAGATGAACCCTTTATGGTAGCGATAAGTCAAGACCATTTCCACCACTCGATTCAAGTTCTGGCTCATTGCGTCTGCCACAATGTTATTTAAATCCATTGCAAATTATTAGTTTACAAGATATTTACATTTTAAATTACGACCTTTTGCCTGTCTTTTTCACCTATTTTCCCTGTTATGGCCATGTTTTTTATGCACACACACTGAGACAAGGGTAATTCTATAAAATTACCACAAAAACTTAACAGCTTCAAAGCGTATCAGATGTTTTACATGTCAAACGGACATTTTCCAGAGAGAAAAGAACTTGTGTTCATAATGGTAGATTTTTATAGTTGGAACTAATTTGCATGCATGAACATTTGTAGAGGCCAACTGACTTTAAAAAGGAGTGCGATTTTTGACAATTCACAATCTTCACTGACGTTTTTCCATCACTGATAGCATCTATTAAAATTGTTTACATTTTCACACATTCCGTCTCCACGGGGGTAGCATGCTCTCGTTCCATCTGCCTTGACCAGGAAGAAGTCTTCAGTAATTCACAATTCTTCGTATGGCCCGCACTGAGAATTGAACCTTCAACCTTCAGATGACTGTCACTTAGAACTGAATTATACTTAGTACTATATCCACTGCACCACGGGTCCGTGTGGACAATTCTAGTATGAACCTATTCTTGTTTTTGACCTAACTACTTATCACTATAGATCACTACTTATCTATTACTTATAATTATAGGTTCCCATGGATTAATAAAGGGTTCCGTTCGAAATTCTGTCCAGATTCCCGAGTTTGTTGAACTTGGGAATCTTTCTGTCAAAGTACACCTGAAGAAGGCCGGAGGTTACATTGGTCGAAACGATGTGATAAAAAACACCCAAGATGAAAACAGTAGTCCGAATATACCAAATTCTACGAATTATCAACCCTCATCTAAAAAATTCTGAAGCAATTAAAATATTTATAAAAATGTTTCACAACATAGATAAAATAAATTAAAAGACTTCACTTCTTTTTGTTTGATTTGTTATACAAAATGGAATCAAAAGATTCTGTTTTTGAAGCAAATACTTCAAAAACTTCAAATGTGTAAAAATATTCTTATCTTAACTGATGGAACATATTTTCTTGAAACCCAAATGTACCAGTCTTTTGTTTATTAACTGTTTTGATTATTTGGATTATTCTCACGTTTCGACCAATGTATTCTTCAACTTTCTTGTCGAACTCAAGAATCTGTTTTTAAGGACCTGTGGCACAATGAATATAAGTTCTAAGTAATAATCAGTTTGAAGTGACAGTCTTCTTGGGGTTGAAGGTTCAATCCTCAGAATACAATTACGAATTACTTAAGACTTCTACCTGGTCATGGCTGATGGAACGCGAGCAAGCTACTCCCGCGAATTAAATGAAGTATTCCAGTCGAGAATCCATAGATTCCCAAGAACGACAAGATGCACCTGAAGAAGGTCAGAGGTTACATCGGTCGAAATATTGTGAAAATAACATCCAAGTAGTCCGAATAATTCAGATAGTTTAAATTATCAATCATCATCTAAAGAATTCTGAGTCATAATATTAACCGTTTCATTTTTTTTTTTACAGCCAGCAAAAGTTAAAAGAAGAAAACAACCTAAGAGAAATCACCACCGCCCCCAAAAAAGTAATTTTAAAGAGTTCATATTATCTGCAAGCATGATATTTACGTGTGAAACTTGCAGAGAGTCATTCGGTAAATATTATCTACTGAAAGAACATCTAAGAATACATGCTAACCAAGTTCTACACCACTGTAAGTGTTGTGGGAAAGGATTCACTGATAAGAAATACTTGTATAAACATGTGGAATCTCATGAATACGAAATACCTTTTACCTGTGGCATTTGTGGAAAATCTTTCTTGATACACAGATACATCAGAAGGCATATGCTCACTCACACTGAAGAGCTATCTGTTACACATCGAGCATGTGGAAAAGCTCTTTCTTGCAAAGAGGGTTTAACTTCTCATGTGAAAAGGCACACTGAGATATGTGGGAGAGAGTTTTCTAAAAGCAGTGAATTGAAAAAACATCAACAAACTCATACTGAACAATCTGCCTCTGTGAACAGTCACTTAAAAATGCATACATCCAACCACACCGAAAAGACATCTGATTCAGGGGAATTAACTTCTCCAATGAAAAAACATACTACGGTAACTATATACCGTTGTAAGATATGCAAGAGTATGTTTTCTACAAGCCGGCACTTAAATATACATATGAAAAAGCATGCTCACCAAGCTTTACACCACTGTAAATACTGCGGGAATGGTTTCGCTACAAAGGAATACTTGCTTGAACATCAAAAATCGCACACAAAAGAAAAACCTTATCCCTGTGGCGTATGTGGAAAAGTTTTCCTGATGTACGATCACCTAAGAATGCATATGCCCATCCACAACGCTTTTAAGTGTGAAGTATGTGGCAAAATGTTGAAAGGGAGTGTACATTCTCACATGAAAATACATACTGCAACCAAGAAAACAAACTCTACATCATTGTAAGATATGTGGAAAAAACTTTTCTCGAAGCTGTAACCTGAAAGGACATGTGCAAACTCATGTTAGAAAGAAATGATTAGCATCCTAAAAATATCTCTCGGTTAGAGTCTCTGAAATAAACAATAACAGTCAAGTGGTCCATAAAAATCATTATTCTTCACTTAAATGAACACTCGAATATCTATGTATCTCAAAGAAATCAAGTGTTAGCCACAGGAAGGGGCCCCCTTGATTTCTGAGAGCGAACTGAACTAAAATGATAATAAAAAAAAAGTAAGTAATGGAAATTTCTAAAACCATCTTCTTAGGGGACGCCAAGAAATGTTGCTCCATCCTTTTTGAATGTGATTGCCAACCAGTCAACAACCATAGGACCATCACTTTATTTTGAAGCAGACGCATTCAAGTGAGCCATTTATACCAACGTTAAATTGACATATTTCAGAGTTGGTCTTTATTCAAGACGCAAAATAAAATCAGTTTTGTAATGGACATTTGCTGTATTTATTCAATACATATCCTTGTCTTACAAGCTTTATTTCAGCATCCTTCCCCCAACTTTGACAAGTGACACTTTAATCGTTCTTTGCGAAAATCACTTCAATATTAACTATAGGATGAGTCTTGTGATTAACACCAAGATTCATTCCTATAATATCATAATAAGCATTATCAGCAGCTAACTTTAAGTATTAGTTTACATTGTTAAGATATTAACAAAATGTCTCAGCCATTTTTCTGTCATATTCACCTGTGTTTTGCTGAAACACTTTTAAACATTCATAGTCATAAGTGCATGGCCATTCTTTACCTTCTTTCCCTTGAAAATTTTGACAGCAAAATTTACTAACCTATCTTTGTATTATCCATATCTCCCCTTCTCCCCGTGCTTTGTATTATTCTTTGTATTATCCATATCTCCCCTTCTCCCCGTGCTTTGTATTATTCTTTGTATTATCCATATCTACCCTTCTCCCAGTGCTTTGTATTATTCTTTGTATTATCCATATCTCCCCTTCTCCCCGTGCTTTGTATTATTCTTTGTATTATCCATATCTCCCCTTCTCCCAGTGCTTTGTATTATTCTTTGTATTATCCATATCTCCCCGTGCTCTGTTGATATTGGTGGCTGTTTGCAAAGCCAGGACAATAGCTGGAAAATCTTTATTTGCTGCAGAGACCATTGTTTGTACATTTTCCTTTGCCTGTCTTTGTCTGTGTGCAACCATGCAGCACCCCAACTGACTGCCGTAATCCAAACGCATGTGCTGTGGTCCTTCTTCATTTTCTTATGGGTCATATCGAACTGACTTCGTTTGTTTACTTTGTTTTCTCAGTTCTGACCTAACCCCTGTTTCTCGTTTTCTTTGTCTCTTCTCTCTCCTCCCATCACCGGAACTGAAAGACTTCTGTTTCTTTCAACATCTTTCCAAATTCCCTATTTTGATCATCTAGGCTGTCAACATCTAATTGTAATGGCGTCGCTGGTCTGCGGAGTTCAATGAAACCATTGTTTTTAATATCTTTTTATTGTAATTCCTTTCCTAGCTAATATCTCCTGGCTGTCGTAATTGTGAGGGGTGGGTGGTAGGGGGCCATTCCATAGTATCACACTTGTATGCCCGAAAATTTAGTTCAACAAGAGAGCAAAGTCGATAATTGGCAAAACTGCCTTCAACCTTTCTACCAGATAAACTATAAATCTTCAGAATTGTCTGATTTATTCCCTGCTTCTTTTGTACCAGCTTGTTTGATTCATTTGTCTAGTGGTCTTCATCAATTCGCTGTTCAGCTACATCATTATAATACATCTTGCTATTCCAGTAGCTTCTTTTCAAGGACTGCTGACTATTTTCCTTTGTCCTATAACCTTGATCTTTTCAAGACTAAGATAAAGAGGTATCTTCTGTCTTTTTTAGCTCCTTACATAAAGTGGCTTCATGCCTTGTCTGGAGCAACTTCCATAAAGAAAATTAAAAATTCATGATCCCAGACAATTCCTCATACCCGAGAAATATTGAGACTTTTGGGTCTTAAAAGATTGATGCCTGTAGCAACCATGTCCATGCCCCAACTGACCATCTTATCCCAAATGCATGTGCTGTGGTTTTTCTTCTTCACCTTCTTAGGGGCCATGTTAAACTGACTCTCTTTTCTTTATTTCATTTTCCTACATAACCCTACACCCTCTTCTTCCTTTTCCGCTTTCCTCTTTTCTTTGTCTTCATTTTGCCTCTTATCTCTACTCCTGTCACTGGAATTGAAAAACTTGTTTTTCAACATCTTTCAGAAATCACGATCTTGACCACCCAGGCTATCAATGGTTAATTGTAATGGCATCGCTAATCGGTGAACTTCAATTGACCCATCGTTTTTGATGTCTATTTTTAATGTCATTCTTTTCCTAACTTTTCCTAGTGGTTCTCGTTGGGGAGAGGGGGGGGGGATTTCATAATATCACACCTGTATGGTCCAAATTTTAGTTTCACCAAGAGAGCAATGTCGGTAAATGGCAAAACTCTTCAACCTTTCTACCAGATAAACTATAGATCATGAACCCAGACAATTCCTCATATTAAAGAAATATCAGGAAACTTGAATCTTAAAAGATTGATGGCACTGCTTGAAAGAAAACCTGAAATATTTGGAAATAAATGATTCATGGAGATTAGTTAGAATCGTTAACGACAGACGAGCTAAATAAAAAATGAAAATTTAATTAAGATGTTTTGTTTTTTTGCATCAGCGAAGGGAAAATAATCAATATTAACTTGCCTAGGTCCATCAGAACCCTCTGACAGCAGTCTTCATTATTAATGATAATAAAGGTGTTTACTCACTTCTTCATGTCTGTATGAGTGTGTGTGTATATATATATATATATATATGATGTAGTTCCTTAAATATAATTAAAGTAAGGTTCCCTGTCTTTGTGAATATAATGCTCAAGGTGCTAGAGCTCCAAAGTAATTTTAGAAAAAAAAAAAATTTATTTGTATATTGACCTGCAGCAATTTCGTGTTAATACTATCCTCGGAGATTGACTGAACGAGTTAATTAAAAACATTTTTTTAATCTGATTAAATTGAAATTTTTGACAGTACCTCTGATGACGTATGAAAACACATGTTTCTGCGTGCTTTTCCTCTTTTACGATAATATACATGTCTTCGTTGACTTCACTTTCTTATAAATGATGAAGAGGGTCATCATTTTCTCTCACCACACGGATACTCTCAGTTTGCGGATTTAAGCTTGTTCATTCCATTCATCAATTTCAATCCTCTCATAATATTCTTCATCATTCAACTGACATTCCATCTTATTAACACTTATCCTCGAGTAGTTTTTAGCCTTGATAAGCAGTGACTCATTAGTAATATATATCTCTCTATATATATCGAAAATCGGAATGTTGGCTCTTATATATAGTTGATGGGAATATATACATATTAATAATGCTACTATATATATATATTACTAATGAGTCACCGCTTATCAAGGCTAAAAACCACTTGAGGATAAGGGGTAATAAGAGGAATGGAATCTCAGTTGAATGATGAAGAATATTATGAGAGGATTGACATTGATGAATGGAATGAACAAAATATGATTACTTATGAGGACGGTTTATGACAAGTTTTTTTTTACGTTATTATTATTATGATTTTCGTTTTTCATCGTTTTGTCTAATGCTAAGGTTAGACGTTTCATGAATGACTTCCAACTTTTCCTGTCTGTTGCCATTTCGTTTGTGCTGATTCCTTCTATGTCTTAACCAGCCTACAATATGGCTTTGGGCTATCAACGGCAATGTGGGACAAACTTTGGAGCATTTTGGATGACTGATGGTGAGTGACGTGACCATACCAGTTGAAACATTGTTGTGTGACATACTTTCTCATGCAGGCCTGTAGAGTGAGACGAGCAATTTTCTCCATCTGATGCGCTGCAGCCAGGATCATGTTGTTTTGACATTCCATCATTGACCATGTTTCGCAGCTATATAAGAGTACACATCAAACATGTGTTGTATGCTGCCACTCTCGCATATGATGGGATCTCTGCGTTTTGTAAAATTGTTGACAGCTGCCTTAAGACTCGACATGTGGCGGATATATGTCATCTTATAGTTGTGTCAGTTGTCCCACAGGAATCAATTGTTACCTAGGTAGGTGAATTTATTGACTCTTTCGACACTTGCAGTAATTTTTCTTTCCATGGGAGTTGGACCTTAACAGGTACTATAAATACAATTATCTGCATCTACTACACATAGCACCATTACACATTTATTTATGGAGAAGAGGGGTCATCCTTCATTTCTCAAAAATCATTTTTTAAATTTTAAGTGGTGTAACCTTTGCATGCTCCAAATCAATCATAAATGTGCTATGGTGAACTCTGAGAAAATAAAAATAAAAACAGTATTTTAAGTGGAAAATTCCATTAAAAGATTAGAATTGGGACATATTGTGTCATGGACAGAAAGTCGCTAGAGATATGTGGCAGATAAGCTGATAAAATCTTTCTCTTTTTTCTAAACTGTGAAAGAGAGTGGTCACGTTTGAAAGAGCTAAAACATTCACAGCAAGAACATGTCTTCCTACCACCATTTTATTCCTTTGTGTGCTTAACATGAAACAGAATTTCTATAAGAAGTTCCCATCTATGGAATATCTATAGAATACATGGCCACAACATTGCTTCCCTCTGGGCTACAATATGGGCATCTTCAAATCTAATATCAATAAACATTTGTCAATAAACCATCTTTATAACTCGTTAAATTTTATTCATTCCATTATTTTTCAATCTTCTCATAATATTCATGATTATTCAACATTTTGTTTACATGTTTCAATGATTCTACCATCAATTACTGTGATGTGCCATTGTCTTACCAGAATTAGTTCCCCTTAATAGGAAAGATTTAGCATAGAATAAATGTATCTTTATTTATATCAAATTAGGTATGTGTATATGTTTATATATTTATATGTACAGAATTCACTTCTAAACTAATTTTTTTTTTTTTTTAAGATATTTCACCCCAAACAAGGCAGGACGTAGAGGTAAGGGGCTACTGAGAATTAGGGAGTAGGTTTGTCTGTTTACATTAGTTGTAAACCTCTGCATGTCAGTAACGTCCGGGAAACAGGGAGCAGAGAGGGAGTTCCAGAGGCCGGCAGCACGATGAAAGAAGCTGCTAGAGTAGAAGGCTTTCCGACATCTGGGGATCTCCACAGTGAATGGATGGGACCTAGCTGATTGTCGGGTTGTTCTAGTGTATTTGCGTCGAGAGGGCACTAGAGCAGCTAGTTTATCGGAGCACAATCCATTTAAGTATTTGTAAAACAAGCACAAGGATGCAACATTGTGGCGATGGGACAGGGGCTGGAGCTTGGTGGATAGTGAGAGACCTATTAAGTTGGCGACTTTTTTTTGACTTTGTCTAAGAGGGAGAGACTAGTGGATGATGCACCAACCCAGATGTGATAACAATACTCCATACATGGTCGGATGGTGGCTTTGTAGAGTACAGGATAATGTCAGGTGTGAGGAGTTTACTAGCACGGTAGAGGGAGCCCACCTTCTTTGCAGCAGCCTTGGCAATGTCTTCAATGTATGTTTCAATTCATGTAACCTGTGAAGTAGTTTGAATGTTGAACTCTCAGGTAGGGTGTTATTTGCCATGGCAATCAGTGGTTGAAGAGGTTTCTTGTAGTTATTAAAGGAAAAGAGCTTTGTCTTAAAAGTTACTAACCATTTATGACCCCAATTCACTACAGCCTGAAGGTCACTTTCTAAGGATTCAGCCATTGCCTTGGATATGTACGCGTACGTTTTACCCATATGACGAGAGTACAGTGTGGTGTCGTCAGCAAATATACCTAATCTCAGACACAATGTCACCAGGGAGATCGTTTATGAAAATCAGGAACAATAAAGGTCCAAGGATCGATCCTTGGGGCACACCTGCATTTATGTCATGTTGTTTGAATGAACGGCCATCGAGGACAACCTGGATCTTTCTTTTGGTAAGGAAGGATCTAATTATATTAAGTAATTGCCCAGTAATACCATATGAGTAAATTTTTAGGAGCTCCTTATACCATACCTTGTCAAAGGCCTTGGATATATCAAGCGCCACTGCCCTAGCTTCACCTGCCTTGTCCAGTGTATGATATATGCGTTCAGAGATGTCCGCAGTAGATCGTGCTTGTCTAAATCCATACTGGCGGTCAGAAAAACGTTTAGCATTAACTAGGTGCCGGACTATCACTAGATTGATTAAGGATTTAAAGATTTTAGCAAAGATCGGGAGTAGACTGATTGGGCGATAGTTCTGAGGATCTGTTCTATCCCCAGAATTCTTGAAGACTGGTACCACAGAGGCAATTTTCCAGCTATCAGGGAAGCAAGATTCAGCAAGGCATTTGTTGGAGAGGAACGGGGCCAGTTCTGCAGAGCATTTCTTTATTACTATTACTGGTGTAAGATCAGGCCCACAAGCTTAATGGGATGGGAATATCATGTATTGCAAAAGAAAAAACCTTGAAAGAATTGTTAAACTCCAAATGATTGTGATATTATTATTAATAACTTTTACAACCGCTGCTATTAAAAAAAAGATAATGAAAAAGAAGAGGAGAGAGAACGAATTACTGCTATGTGTCATTTACACAGGGCTTTACGTGCTCCACTACTTTTGGAGCTGCTCCCGCTCCTGCTCCAACGCCCAAAATTGGAGCTGGCTCCTCTCACACTCCCCATTTTCAAAAAGGAGCCGCTCCTGCTCCAACTCCTATAAAAAAGGAGCGGCTCTTTTTCAGCGCTCCATAATAAAAATGTACCTTCTTTCATAAACGTTCTATTCTGCCAATGACTGGTCGAAGGATAGGGGTGGGCGTCAAAGGATCTCGTCAATATGGGTTAAGATGTCACTTTAAGTGTAAGACTGTAAGATAATATTTGACAAAATCTCGCTAATATTTTGATGTCGGACGAAGTATAGGATTATACGTAAATTTTCGTTTCCTGAGAACAAGAGAACAATTTTGCTTTTTTAAATACATGGAAATTTTCTAAGAATTTAAAGCCAGTTTAAATGACTTTCTACTCGATAGTTTATAAATTCCTTTCAAGTTTTGCACACACACGAAGCAATTGATGTTTTGTCAATTAAAATGGCTGACTTGTTTACGAAGAAATCTAAATGAATTATGATGGATTTAATTTCGTAACTTGATTACGAACCGGCTTGAAATAATAACATCATTTAGACAACGATTTTTTACATGGGGAGAATGGGGAGTGGTGCTTTGTTAACTATTCTGTACTTTCACATAACAATTCGAAAAAGATATCGTAAAAATTGAATTTAACTTGAAAATTTTATTTAAAAAATAACCCGGTCCAAACCTTTAATTTCGTAACGTAATTACGAACCGGATTGAAATAACATTATTTAGAAAGCCATTCTTAACATGGAGTGAGGGGGGCTTTGTTAACTATTCTGTACTTTCACCTAACAATTTAATAAACAAAAGATATCGTAAAAATTTAATTTAACTTGAAAATCTTATCTAAAAAAATAGCCCGGTTCGTAAACTGCACAAGTACCAAAAAAATAATATAAAAAATATTCTTCACTGGGGAGGGGGTAGGCCCGTATTTACAAGTATATATCCTGTAAAACCGGTTCTAAAATCTATTTTCAATCGATGTTTATTCGATAATTGCCGAATTTTCCTACTTGGCCAAAATTGCCGAATTTTCCGTTGACGAGTTTTCCTAAATTGTGTATCATACTTACATACTTCTATCCAGTCAAGCAGACTATCTAGTCTAAGAGAAGAAAAACAACATAACTTTCACTAATACACTTAGGAACGGTATAAATCCACATATATCCTCCCCAAAGTTATATGAATTAAATAGTAGGGTAGACTGTACTCTGAAACCTTGATTGGGCAACTTACCTCCCCTATCTAGAGTGCTAATTTTCGGAGTTTTTATTCAACAGAAAGATAGCAGTGTACTTTTTAAAAGAGCCTTAGTAATTATCTCAGGTCAGCTAGTAAACATTTTGAATTCTCTCTCTCGCCCCCACCCTCCTCCCGACATGCACTCAGATGGTGTCAAAATCGTCCTAACTCAAATGTATTTCAACTTTCTTTAATCTTTCCAAAGAAATAGAACGCTCAAGTCACTGACTGCAATAAAAACTTTAATGACGCCTTTGATCTGTCTCATCGCTTGATAGCAAGTCGACGGGGTTGGGGGGGGGGGGGTAACAAATAAAACAATAAGAAAAAGATTGTTAAAAACATTACAATTATATCGTCTTCCGCCTGAGCCCCCTCCCTCTACCAGAGATATAATTTTAAAAAATAATTCAGAGTAAACTCTGAGATTTTCTTTACTTTTCCTTTATATTGCTGAATAAAAAACTAATGTTAAAAAAAAAATCAAATAATTTTGGGGCGAGGAGCGCGGAGCGATAAAATCACCGCTCTTTAGTCCCAAATGGAGTTGCTCTCGCTCAACTCCCGCTGAATATAAAATGAGCCCTCCTCTCCTTTTTGGAGGGCTCTGTAAAGCCCTGCATTTACGCAACAAGACTCCAACAGTCGCCGTCTGGATAATCTGCTAGGATCGAAGTATACGTCAACCATAACATTAAAAAAGGTAAAAATTTACTCCAATTTTGAAAATCTGTATAATTTAATGAAAGAGACATTTTCTCAGTTTTTTCTGTGTATTTATGTATGATTAGGTGATAACTTCTTTAAATGACTAATTAGAAATCTATTAAAATGATTCATTAAAAACCATTAAAATGGCTCATTAAAACCACATTAAAACTCTGCATAAAAATCGATTAAAATTATGCATTAAAACCGCATTAAAATCAGGTGAAATTTGTTCAGTAACGGTTTAATGCTTCCTCAAACATTTTGATGAGAAAAAAGATAAACATGTTATAGTCTGCTCAAATTTGATCACTTTCTAATTTAAGCTGCATATGAATATCACCCTACCATACATAAATACACAGAAAAAATTGAGAAAATGTCTCTCTGCGTAGGGGCTCCGCACACCTCTACCAATCCTCACATAAATAGTTAAAAGAACCAATAACAGACGTCCTCTTGGAGAAAAGAGATAGACACAAAAATTGCAGTCATAATTCGATTTTCTTTAACTAGATAGGACTCTTTCATGACCAAATTCATTTTTCTTCAGCCTCAACTAGAAACACAGTTGTCGAGATAAAATGCCTGCTCAGCCGACCGCATCTTAACTTTAACCTCCAATGAGCATGCAGCTACCTCCTCTTACCAGACAGACTGGCACCTCTTTAATCAAAAGGACACACTATACGTCATCTAATGTATAAAGTAATATTGCCATTTCTGTGTATCTGTAGAAGTTCTAAAAGCATCTGGTCCCATTAACATTTCTGTTTCATCATCGAAACCTGCCAGACATCTGAGTTTTTATCTCAACAAAAATGTACTTTGAATAAATCTCAATTACGAAAATATCTAATTCGGATTTACATTTCTTTTTTCATATTGCTACAACGAGAAAGTAGGTGGTATTAATCCCCTAAAGAAAGAGTACTCCCCCTGCTCCTTTCTCAGAATATGTTCAAATCGAGCCGATTATCAGATTGGCATCCATCTTAGAGAGATAGACAGATGTAGTCAATTTTCATTACTTTCTCTCATGTTTTCCTTGACTTTCCCTTGTGAACTGAACCTACTACCTATATCTACTAACCCAAGAACTCTCATCCATTCTTTCAAGGTGGCCATACCATCTAAGTCTTCCCTTCCACACACATATCCTTATGCTGTCCAGATTTAATTTTCCTCTGAGGTTATCAGAACTAAGTCTGTCTTTAAGACTCACATTACACATCCATCTTATCATTCTTATATCATTTCTCTCCATGCAATGCATGTCCTAAACCCTCACTGGCCAGGCTTCACTTTCATTTAAAAAAGAAAAGAGATAGTTTAAAAAGAAAGAAATCTGACATCTCAATGATGGTGGCAGGGAAGAGAGATGTAGAAGAGAGAAAGAGGCTTATCGATGACACTTCACAAGAAAAAAGAAACATGTAAGTACTCGGACATTTTTATGTTTAGAACACGCACACACACACAAAAGATACACTTTTATACAGAACGTTAGAAAAAGAAATAACATTAATATATAATCTATAATATAAAGGAAAGTTGTGTGTGTGTCCAGCTAAAAGTAAAAAACAAAAACACCCACAAAGTTGGTATTTTCTTGAGTGGTAATGCCTCGCATGAATAATCTCTAAGATTTAAAAAAATGTATTTATTCCTTGACGGTCAACTGGGCCAGGTTTCGTCAAGCAGTGGGAAGGGTTTTTTCAGGCATTTTCAATCTTATTATGTACAAATTTGGAAATAAAATGCCAACTCATTTCAAAATTATTAGACGCTAACTCTGGATTTTATTTATGTTTTTTTAATGTTATCTTCAGACTATTGACATTATCAACATCATTTCTCTTCAAAGAGAGGAGGTGGTGGCAATAAACCTGGATAGATTGGTTTTGGTATTGCTCTAGAAGCCGCCTTGATTTTATTTGGGTGGTTTCAGTAGTACTCTTGAAGCCTCCTCAGTTTTATTTTTTACACTCTATATGGTCAGAGGCGAAAGAAGGAGGGGGGGGGGACGGTGGAGATGGAAGAGAGAAAGATACAAGGACAGAAATATGTTACGTTTTTAACATCTTCTATTTTGTTTTTAGTGGCCCCAGGCAACTTTAGGTAACCCTGCTAGTAAAAAATAAAAGAAAGAAAGGAAAAAGGACAGAAAGAACATTAGTTATATATAAAACAACGAATGTAACTATTACATGCACGCACAAACATTTAAAGAACAAAGAAACAATATTTGTTGATATTGTTTTTGGTTATTATTTTTTGGTATTCTGGATTTTAATATGTGTAAGGGGACATAAAAGTGGTGCAAAACTGTTCTGTTCAGAGAATTAATTTTACCTGTCCTAGGAAGCGGATTTTTCTAGTTATTTATAAATTTAAGAGTTAAAAAAACAATGTAAGAGTTAAAAAAAAATCGAAAGTCATTCTTTGATGAAATGAACGTCATCTAATTCCACCATGAATCGTTTCATGTCTTATAGTCTTCATGGCAAAATTAACATTTTCAGAGAGAAGTCTCATAAGAGGGAAAAGGAAGGCAAGACAGCACAAGACAGAGAGAGGAAGAGAAAGATGAATTTATAATGACATGTTCTTTGTCTTGACTCAAGGACTTTCATCATAACACTTTCCCCGTTCAATAACTTCTTCAATAACACCTGTCTTTTACTTGTTGAACAGATATGATCAATAAAGTTGATAAAATATATTATGTTAGAATAAGACTTTGTCATTTAATTGATTTGTGATTAAAGTCTTGTTTTACAAGACTTATGCCCATGATATTAGATGTATAAACAATTATTAGATTTAAAAAAACAGGTAATTTTTTAAAGTTTTAAGATCAAAACTCATTTCTAAAAATAGGTATAATAATTATGATTTACCTGGAGTTATTTGATTTATTAGTTTTGCATAAACAGGAATACCCCCCTTTTTAGCACTATTGAATTCTTAATACTAGAGGATAATATTAACTTTAAGATTGGGACTTAATAAATTTTGGGATAAAAAAAACGAATTTTTAACTGCTATCTTAAATAATAAAAGAATACATTATACTAGAATAGTTTCTTTCAACCCCCTTGGCTTAAGATATTATAAAATAAATGTGTCTCCTATCACCTATTAAATAAGATGCTAAATGTAAATGCTTTTAGATTGAGTAAAGTTTTTTAGGGGGTGGGGTATTTTATTTTCTAATACATGAATTAAGATTTAAACTAGATATACTCATCGGCTCGGTTTATCTAAAAATTGAATTCGATTAGTAAATATTGGCATGCGTTTGGGGTTTAATTATCTCCTTTGATTTTAGAGAGTTCCATTGGTGTTTATTAGTCACATTTGCATTTAATGACCATTATTTTCCTACAAAATGAAAAGATGTTTTGTGGTTCTTTCTGTACCTATAGGTATTTTTATTTACTGTTTAAATTATTAATTTTTCAGAAGAAATTAAGCACCATTTATTAAATATGATCTTTGATAGAACTATTTGAAAACTTGCACTATATATCTTCTTTGAAGACTGAACCGATCTTCTTTTAAAAATATATACATTTGACCTTTGAATCCAATTATTTTAGTCTGCCTTAAAAGGAAACAAAAAAGGAAATAAAAGAAAATAAATTTTCTAGATTTTGTTGGCTATTTTTGTTTTATGTGTTTGTAATCATTTAACAGTAACATTGCTATTCTCCCTGTAACTAATTGATAAAAAGTTTTTTGTGACAATAAAAATCTCTGAAACATATGTACACAATAATATTTGTTAGTGTCGAATTTTTTTCGGAGCATGATTACAAAATATTGATTATATCATAAATTTTGTATTCTACTGAGTTATAATACATGAGCTCTGTTGGACTTAAAGTTTTAATCATTGAGCTAATTACCTGCAGTATTCACTTATATCATGGGGATGTGGAATATTTCATTTTTTATATTTATATAATACAATCGATGTTTTTTGTATCCTTATGTTATAACTAAAGTTATAATCATTGAACTTGACTTTTAACAAAATATATATAAATAAAAAAAAAATATATATATAATGGTAAGGGTTTAATCAAATCAAAGACTAAAAAAAAAGTACTTAATGCCCCTTACTAAACACTCAACCTTGATTCTCACCTGTGAAAGGAGTGGTGCCCTCCCCTACACTTTGGTGTAGTACCAGATGAATAGGGGGCCTTAAGGTCGCCCTATAGGTCGACCACTTTACGTACACTTCAACACCCTGGATATATCTGGAAGAATTAAAAAAAAGTATTTCAGACTTTAAAGTGGGGGTTCACTTTCATCATCATCATATTCAGTTAACGTCCATATTTACCTGCTGGCATGTGTTGGACTGCCTTTAGAAAAGTTACTTCCAAACTAAGCTATCTCTGTCCAGGTCATTATTCAAACTACATAACCTGAAATGCAACAGATTTTCTTTCAAAGTCATTTCATTAGTTGACGTAAGATGCCCTTTTTGACACAAACCCAGTGATGTGATGGGGACCAGTGCTTTTATTGAGACATCATCTCTAAGGTTTCAGAGCACTTCACTTGCACTAAAACTTTACAAGAAGAATACTTGGCCCAGGGCATGTAAAATGAATTATCTGAACAGAACAGTTTTACAACACATTTATGTCCCCTTATAAAGATTAAAATCAAGATATAAAATCAAGATACTAAAACTTATGTCTAGAATCCTTACTCTAATTTTGATCAAAATCCATTACATGATTTTAAATCTAGAAAATTTCTAAAAGCTTAAAGAGTCTTAGGAAGAAACTGAAATTCAAAAAGTAATTGCTTAATTGGTTTCTAATGACTTTGGATCAAATTCAATACAAATCTGAAATACCTGAATTTTCAAATGGGAGGTTGTGCCCATATTATGCCGTATCAAAAATCCATTTAAAATACTTCAAAGAAACTGAAATTTGGGTAATATTTATTAATTGATATCTAATACATATCGTTAAAATTTCATAAAAATTGAAGGTATCTTAATTTTCCCCGAAGAGCTTTCACCCTTTTTGCCCCTTTGCATGAAACTAAATTAAACTAAATATAGTCCCGATTTGAACCCCTTATGTCTAGCAGCTATGTTCTAAAATTCATAATGATCAGTTAATTAGTTTAGAGGTGAATCTTGTACATAGAAATATATAAACATACCTAACTTTATAAAGTTATAAATGCTTAATGATCACTCAGTTCTTGACCATAGGATGGAACGAGTATCTACATTTTATATATTTCTAAAATGGTCACCAATTTAAAATAAAAAAATTAAGCAGATCCCTTCCCCCCTCTCTTGTATTTTTTTAGCAAAATAAAACAAAAAACAAGAAGCTGAGTCCGTATAAACAAGCACAAGAAAATATGCCTTTCTATAATCTCAATACTAACCCTAATTCTGGAGTAGCAATACAAGAAACAAATCTAAAATATACTATGCTTTAGAATTTTTGAGATGAGGATAATTTGTATTATTCAGATTACTATTCTCATCTTGGTTGTTAAACTCACGTTTTGGCAAATGTAACCTCCGGCCTCTTTTGGGTGCATCTTTTCCAACTTCAGAATCTATAAAGCTTCTCAAGTTCGAAAATATGCACCTGAAGAAGGTTACATCGGTGAATATACAAGATGAAAATAGCAGTCTGAAAATTTGAAATAATGGTGGTCATTTTGGAAAAAAAAAGTTACCTATTCTGTCCTATGTGATCAATAAGTGGGCGATGAATAAAATCTTTTGGTCAAGAAGTGGGTGATCATTTTACGCTATATTTAGATAGTACGGTTAACCCCTAGTTTTAATTTTTTTCATTTTTTAACAATTTTTTCCAGGTATTTTCCCCAAAGGAGTTTTGTTTCAGAATTTACTTCAACAGTGCTCAATATGAGTAGAACTTAGTAGTAGTATAAACGTGTACTTATAGCAAGTAAGCTAAACAGAAACGTTTCTTTAGAAGTCAGGTTTTTAATGTGTTTGAAACACTCACCATGTTTAGGTACATTGAAGAGCCATGATATTGTGAAACAGCTGTTCCTATATGACTATATATATATATATATATATATATATATACATACACACCTATAGAGTCCGCCATAAGTAACTATACATTTTCTTTTGTTAGTAACTTTTCTGATACTTAAGCATTTCTTCTATTTAAAGTATAAATTGTATATTTTCATAGTATAAATTGTACATTTTCATAGTATCATTGAACTTAAGGAACAAATCCGAGCTGCTATCACTCAAGTGCCATTAGAGATATGTGCCAAAGTATGCCGCACAGTCCCTCAAAGTTTATCAAAATGTATTGAGCTCCATAGAGAGCACACAGAGATTTAATAAATGTTTTAATAAAAATAATGTTTTATGTTGCAAAAAGCTGAAGTGTTTTACCCTGTGTTAGTTTCTATATTGCAGTTGCATATTTCTTCCATGTTATATTTCTTATGTTAAAATAAAATTATATAGTCACTTATGGCGGACCTTGTATATATAGTCTTTATTTGGGTAACCCATTTAAGTCATCAAGCAATGTAAGCAAAAAATTACACATATCTTTCCATCTTGATAGAGACAATAGTTCTGGAGGTACTGTTTTGGATGGTGTGGGTAGCCGTTCCCATTGGCTAATCTCATGCCGCAGCAGTCTGATTGGTCTTCCTGGCTGGTTCAAGAGCTAAATAACGTTTGTGATGCATCACCATTAAATAGTGTCTTCATGTCAATTGTAGTGTCATAGTTTCCATGATTACTTGGGGGGGGGGGGGTAGAAATGAAATATTTTTCCACAAAAAAGGACTTCCTTAGATTTGAAATAAGATTTGTAAATACATCCACAAATTTCTAGAAGGAGCTCTGTCCATCAATAAGTTTTCATCGCTAAATTTACAAATTGAATGGATCTGTCGTATTTTTTATGTATCCATCAGTCCATCACTCGGCTTAAATTTGGAATAGAAGTTTTGTCGGTCTGTAATGCTTACTTTGAAATAACTAGTGTTGAGACGATGATTCAAAATCGGAAACATCGAAACATTTTGGGGTATCGAAATCAGAAAAATTTGTGCCTATTTTCCGATTTTTTATTAAAACTTAATTTTCCATTGCTGGTGATGAAATGATAAATATTTAATGATTTTTAAACTCGTAGTGAAACAAAAATCTATATATCACCTCCCACAAATGTATTTTTTACGTTTGCAAAAATATATGTACATATTACATGGGTTTTTACGGTAATTCGCAAATAAAAAAAATATAAAACAACAACTCTATAACTAAATATTTAGAGGTTTTTAAAAAATCGGAATCGGTACTTGTATCGAAATCTGGAAAAACATTTGAATCATCGCATCACTAGAAATAGCATTTTCTTGGGTTTGTCATGCTTAAGTTTGAAATAGCAGTTTTATTAGACTGTCACACTTGAATCTTTAGTTGATAATAGCATTTTCAATGCTAAACACACAGATGGTCATACAAAAAAGTATAACGGTTTTGATTTAGATGTAACCACAACAACGAATCAATTAAATTTGTAATTGGTTCACCAGAATCAAAACCAAATCAGCCAGAGTTTTTATAAACATAGCTTTCAGATAAATCTGGTTCTAAACTAGCAGGAAGACCCGACATTGCCCGGGATTGAATGAGGAACACTACTATGTCTTTGTTTCGGAATTTTTTAGATGAGGATTGATAATTTGCATTATTTGGACTACTGTTCTCATTTTGGATGTTATTCTCACAACGTTTCAACCGATGTAACCTCCGACCTTCTTCAAGTGCATCTTGTCAAACTCTGGAATCTTTCTGTCGAACTTAGGGTCCTTGCAGACCGTGGTGTAACGGATAAAGTGCTAAGTAATAATCAGTTTTAAGTGGCAGTCATCTGGAGGTTGAAGTTTCAATCCTCAGTACACACGATACTAAGAATAAAATTACGAATTACTTAATACTTCAAGGCTAACGGAACGAAAGCAAGCTACCCCCATGGTTTAAATAAAGGGTTCCAATCAGAAATCAGTACAGATTCCCGAGTTTGACAGAAAAATTTCAGAGTTCTACAAAATACACCTGAAGAAGGTTGGAGGCTACATCGGCTCAAACGATAATAATATCTAAGATGAGAACAGTAATCTGAATAATCCAAATATATACTATGTTCTTTTTCACTCCTACTCCTAATGCCATATTACTTTCTTTTTTACTGACTCCCACCCCCCATTCGCCCTTAATATAGTTGGAAGAAGCTGAATTTTAAAAAAATTCTCTGAATTAATGTCTTATACATATGATTTAAATTTCATTAAAATCAGATATACGTATTCAAAGTTTTATATAACTCACTTAGTGGTGGGGAGGGTGGCACATAGAGGGGAACATAGAGATTCGGGACCACTTCTATTATTTTCCCCAGAAAATTTTATACATATGATATAAATTTCATTAAAATAGGATATGTTTTAAAGGAGGTTTGGCTCCCATAGCTTCCTTAGGAGAGGGCTTAGAGATTTAGGACCACTTCGGTTGAGTTCTCCAGAAAATTTTACATATAAATACTTTTTACTTTTCATGTCGATTTTCTTTCTGTAGGGAACACACACACAGACATTGACATTTCTTTATATAGAAGATAAAGTAAGATAAAAAAAAAGGTTGAATGTAAACATTTATTGAATTGGTTTCTTTTGAAAACCGAAATTTTGTGTGGTTCCCATCATTGTCTGACCTCTTGGGTCAGACAGTTTGTTAGGCAAAATTGTGATTACCATGGATACAACTTAAAAATACTCAATGAGAAAATTACTAAAAATTCTGCTATTAATATTCCAATATGATAAAAAAATTTGGAGGAAAAAAACAAAAACAAAAAAGAAACAAGGTATAAATTTTCCGTTTTATTCAAAATATTTTTTTTGCTTTTGAATGACAAAAAGAAATGATATTATTTTGAAATCCTCATTGACTTGACACAGAAAATTCACGATTGGTAAAGCATGGGTTGCCTTTCAGCAGTTAAAAAATGTCTGGCGAGCCTCGGATTTGTCGACAAGCCTCAAGATTAAGATCTTCAATACGATGTTGAAACCAGTTGTGCTTTATTGAACAGAGACATGGAGGACAAATGCCTCTGCTGTGAGAAAGATCTAGATCAATACTTGCCTCCAGAGAATCCTAAGAATTCATTGGCCAATTAGCATCAGCGGTGCTTTGTTACATTAGTACCCGAGCTAATTTTGACCCTGTCGTTAGGGTTAGGGTCAAAGTTAGGGTCAACGTTAGAGTTAAGGTTTAGGGGCATGGTCAAAGTTAGCATGGGTCCTAATGTAACAAAGTACTGCATCAGCAAAGGGGACCTGTGGCAAAGAACAGTGCAGTGACTGATAAAGGAAGAAATGGATCAAATAGATTTGAGGCACCCCAGTTGAGTTGGCAGGGGAAAGCCAAGGAAAACACAGGAGGAAGTGATAAGGACGGACTTGAGATAAAAAGAGATAGATAAAGATCTTGCCAGAGATAGGCAAGTTTGGAAGTAAATTTCTCAAAGCCGTCGAACACATGCCAGCATGTAAAACATGTTGAACCAAATATGATGACGATTATGCTATGAGAATGATATGATGAATGTGAAATGCAAGACAAGTTTAGATCTGATGACTTCAGAAGAAGATTAAATCTGGACAATATAGTGAGATATGTGAAGAATAGGAAACTTTGTTGGTTTGGTCACATTGAAAGACTGGATAATATTGCTTGGATTAGTCAATGTAGAAGAGTTGAGGTAGAAGGGTCAGTTGGCAAGGGAAGTCTGAGGAAGTGATAAGTATGGATTTGAGAGAAAGAGGAATAAATAAAAACCTGGCCAGAGATAGGTTAGTTTGGAAATCAATTTCTAAAAGGCATCCAACACACGCCAGCATGTAAAACAGACATTAAACTGATGATGATGAAACCCTGAGTATTTCTTTTGATCAAGAAAACAAATAATTATTGGGTATTAGTTATCTCCTTATTCCTGTTGATGTGAAGTGCTATTAGAAATTTTAAATTAGAAAGTATTATACGTAAAAATTTCTGGAGAACTCAATCGAAGTGATCCTGAATCTCTAAGCACGGGAGACAAACCTCCTTTAACACTTTAAATATATCCTAGTTGATGAAATTTATATATGTATAAAATTTCTGGGGTAGACAATAGAAGTGGTCCCGAATTTCTATGTGCCATGAGCTATAGAGGCAGAAGCCCCTTAAAACTTCGAATACATATATCTATATGAAATTTAAATCATATAAGGACACTAATTTAGAGAGTTTTCCAAAATTTCAGCTTCTTCTGACTATATTAAGTGGTGAAATAGGGGAGCACTAAAAAAGAAAGAAAATAAAATAATATGGCGTAGGGAGCATAGTGAAAAAGGACATTATTAAGTATATATTATTTAGATTATTCAGACTACTGTTCTCATCTTAGAAATTATGCTCACAGCAGTTCAGTGTAACAATGACAGGAAGTCTTTCTTATTGAAAAATATCTTATTTCTACGCCTCCTCCCCACAAAGTAAACATGGAAGACGATGAAGCTAACATTGACATGAAGACACTATTTAATGGTAATACATCGCAAACGTTATTTGGCTCTCTAATCAGCCAGGAAGACAAATCAGACTGCTGCAGCATGAGATTAGCCAATAGCAACGTCTCCTCTCACCCCCACCCCAAAAAACAGTACCTCCCCTTGACAGATGTATGCAATCTTTTGCTTACATTGCTTGATGACTTAAATGGGCTTGCCCAAATAAAAACAAGCCACTGTGGAAAAACATGAAAACCTTAAATAAAAAAAACAAAGAAAACTAATTGTGTATACTAATAGTTTACGATTATTTCGGTTTACACAACAGACAATTATTTCATTCTTCTTTTCTTTTCATGTCATCTAAATGCTACTTAGGCACCATAATACTAATTAGAAACACTGTGATAATAACAATCAAGATGTCTGAGAATTGTGAATAAAAAATTAAACTTTTATAAAAAAAGAAATTAATTTCTTGTAACTTGAGTTGTAACTTGAGTTGACCATTAAACAATTGCACTATGTTACAACAAAAGTTTTCAATCCAGTCCAAATCTGTGTGCAAGTCCATGACTCCTCACTCCCCACGAAAATCTCATTTCCAAATAAAAACCCTTTGATATACTTACATATCAGGCAAAAATAAGTATCCTCACCAAAAATTATGAAAAATTATCGAGTAGGATTTTAATTAAAATTAAAAATTTACACCCAGTCTTCTCTTGCCCAACTGCAGCACAAGGACAAATCCATGGTTAGATGGATTTGCAATGTGAAATCTGACCAAACTTAACACATTAGGTTAGAGGATCTGCTGAAAGCACTACATTTGACATGGTTATGCTGGTATGGTCATGTAGAAAGTTCATCCTTCTGGATAAAACATTGCAGGATGTCTTGAATTCCAGAAACGTTGGTCGGTCAAAGAAAACTTGGAAGCAAGTGATTTGACAAGACTACAGCGTGGAGTTTGAAGACAGTTGATCCATTGACCATGAGAACTAGAGTGAGCTTAAAAAAATATTAAAAAAACGTCTGATCCCAGGACAAGTGACATTAAATGAATAGAAGAAGAAACATTTAGGAAAGATCAGAGCTTTATGGACACCTCCGATGATTTGGGGCAAACCGCATGTCACTACTTGGAATCTGGGTCAAAGACAGCATAGACCCTGCACCACTCTTCTTTTTGTCAAAAACAAAACAAAAAAAATATGGTGACTAGGTATAAACAGATGTGAGATCCGAGCTGGGCAGGATGGAATCCGACATTGGAAGAAAGAATGGTTCGACATCACGACTCAGGATGCTATGAACCGGTCAGGATGGAAGATAGTAATTCATGATGTGAAAATAACCAGGGTGGATAGTTGTATGCAGACATTTACATTTACAGATGACCCAAATATATGTGGGGCAGATAGTTCGTAAGTGTGGCAGAAAGACTCAGTGCTCTGCCATATCAGCCGGAAGACCCAAGCCCGGCCGTCAGAGAACTTTGTCGACCACACTTTATCTGACATCTGGCCTCCTAGCAACTCCCTTGTGTGGGGCACCGTGAAACGAGACATCAGCAGATCCAGCTGCAACATGAAAGACAAGCTAAATGCCAAGATCACCAAAGCCTTGTGGAGGCCTAAGTCAGGAGACAACGATGACTGCATGTAGCCGATTTGAAAGTTGCCTCGAAACAGTCACTAAAGCCAAAGGCCGGTTCATCGCGTTTAATTGACAGAAAAAGTCATGGAGACAAACTCACCCAAATTTTAATGAATAAATCCCAAAAATAAAACTAGCGTTATTTTTTTTCTAGACAGTAATCTTGTGAACACCCTGTAGTTACAGATGGCTCAAATAACCTATAGTTTTTCTCCCTCTCTCCTCAACACACCCAGTCTAATAAGCATTTTTGTTTACAAAAATCACACTAGTATAATTATGAATGGTCCAAAATCACAATTTTTCATCGTCTCTTCTGAAAACTAACCCAGTCTAACAATACTAAATCAGAAGTGACAATGGGAGTATGGGAGCAGAATGTCTATTATTATACTATATGTGTATTAATCAACGTTTGTTTCTCTAAGGCCTTTTTCCTTTGTACTTTAACAAAAAATACATGCTAAAATATACCTTAGTTCTGGGATTGAGTTATGTTTGAAAATAAAACAGTTTTAATTGCTCTAATTAGCTGTAATTTAAATTAACTAAACAAGCCAGCCATTTCTCTTAGCTATCTGTGTATTCACCTCGGCCCCTCTTATATTTATTCAACCAGTCTCTAATATTACTTAATGTCTCATTGAGAATTTAGAGAAAGAGAAACTCTTTTTTTCAGTGTGACCTTCTAATTTACATACATGTGTCTATGCACACCAAAAAACATGTACGTAAAGTAGATGAAAAAATAGTAAGTATCTTTACTTCTATGTAAGTAAAATAAAGAATGATAACAGTTTTATATAATAATCTTCTTCTATCTTCTATTATATAAAGGGCAGTTGTCTGTGTGTATGTCCAACTAAAAGTAAAAAACGACAAAACAAATACTCACAACGTTGGTATATTCTTGATCGGTGTATAATATCTAAAAATTTTGAAAAAATGAATCATTCTTTGACCCTAAACTGGCACAGATAGTAGAGATCTTTTTTTTCAGCCAATTCATACACTAAATAAAGGGAAGTAATTATGATTTTTTAATCAAGGAGTTACTTCCCTTATTCTGACTCATTCTTAGAGAAATCTATAAAAAAGGAGTTGTGTGTGTCCGTCCAGAGAGAGGAATGGGCTGTGCAGAGAAAAAAATAGAGGGGGGGGGGGGTAGGAAGGGGAAACCGGGGGAGGGGGGAAGAGAGAAAGATAGAAGTTTTAATAGAAATATGTTACACTTTGGCCCCGGGCTACACTGGGTAGTCCTGCTACTAATAATCTAGAAGTAAAGAGGCTTATTATTTTTTATTATGCCAGAATATCAACATATACGTCACAGTTTGTTATTGCAATGGTGTTCACCCTGGTCGGATTGTGCTAGCTTTTTTCCTGGCCTGCACCACATCCCTAATCATGGCGGCCCACACATGGTGGTCCCAAGCATGGTCAAACAGAATAACTAACCAATTTTATTCCACTGACCACCTGTGGACCTGAGAGCTCAGCCAGGTCCTCAGCTGTCAACCAATACATTGTACCACCCACGCAGAGAAGTAGGGAGGATTACATCACAAATTAACTCTCCCTCCAAGTGATCAGCTGCCTGCCAAAACCATCAAAGACATCGCTGCAATAGGACAGATGGCAGAGATTTTAGATTGAGGTGTTGGCAGAGAACAGCAGTTGGGATGTGGTCAACCCGCTGGTAATGCAAGATGCAGCAAAGGCAGTCATTGTCAAAAGCTTTCCACTTCCACCAATCAACTACCCTCAATGGCCATGTCTCACAGCCATAGAGGAGGATTGACCGGACTACAAATTGATAAATATACCTCTTTGTTTATACTGATATCTCCTGAGTAAGAAATGTTAAGAATGGACTTGAAACAAAGAGGGATAAATAAGACCTGGCCAGAGATAGGTTAGTTTGGAAGTGAATTTCTAAAAGTCGTCCAACGCATGCCAGCATACTAAACTGAATGTGATGATTATTATAACAAGGAAGATCATATTTGGTTTAACGTCCATATTACATGCTAGCATTTGTTGGATGCTAAAAAAGGCGCGAGTTGATTTTATATATATATATATATATATAATGAAAACCTTAGTTTCCCAGAGAAAAACACTCCATATTTCCTTCAAAAACACTTACAGTTGTTTTGCCCATTTCAAGAACACCTATTTTCATAATATACAAATTATGAAATTTTGAAATAGTGTATATATCCTAGAGATGAAAAGCCCATAATTTGCATAACTATTTTTTAAACAGTTCGTAATAAATTAATGTTTAGTGTTATTCATTCGTAATTTTATTGTCCTATTTTTTCCAAATATTTGTAATAGTTTTGTCAAGATTAACAGTAATTAAAGTTATTTAATAAAAAAAGGATAAATTACGAAAATATTTCTCAAAATATTTGTTCATTAATTTTCAGGGGGGTAATTTAAATTAAACTAATTTGAAAGAAAGATATACATAAGCAAGAGTTCAGAAAAAGGAGTCAGTGACTGACTGCCCTCTCTCTCTCCCCTCCAGTTAGCGACGCCACATTTTTTTGTTTTTGAATTTAATAAAAATAATTGTAAATTAAAAAAAACGAGCACACACACCATCGCTTGATTTCTTCTTTCTTTTCATTTCTTGACCATCTTATTTTTAAATAAGATAAATGAATTTATATCAAAATTACCAAAAATATTAATATCTAAATGATTCAACGAAGAATCGAAAACGTTTGTGATACTTATGGAACATACATTATTTCTTTTGATTTTAACACAAAAAAAAATCATTAGAAAAATTGAAAAAATTAAAATTAAGCAGCAGAATTCTGTTATTTTTAACAATGTTTGCTTGAATTTAAAAAAAATGCCACCTAAATATACATATATATATATACATATATATACATATATATATATACATATATATATATATATATATATATATATATATATATTGTATTAAAATTGAGTTAATCAACATTTCCTTAAAGATGTTTTTCTATATATTTTAATCACACAAAATACAATAAAATATTTCTGGCACAGCTTGAATAGGTGTGTTCTTACCATCCTCGATATCAGTCCGACAGTGAGGTATCGTTCTGTTCAGTATTAGGTGGTCCACTCTCCCAGGCTTCACCTTCTCTCTGAGAAGGGGTTAGTTTATTATAAATTGCCTGAGGCACCTCTACCGGGGGATGTCAATGGGGCAGAGTAGCTATTTTTTGTAGGCCAGAGCGTAATAATTCTAGTGCACTGGCTTTTCAAAACCACACCTGACCTTGTGTCAAACCTCCTGGAGAAGATGTAAATCAACATACTAAAATATGTTTTGGTTTTGGGATTGGGTTAAGTTTGAAAAACAAAAATCCATTTAAGTGTTCTAATTAGCGTTAATCGGTAATTAACTCAACTAGTGACCCATCTCTAAGTTTTTGTCTATCACTCTCGTCTCGTCGTGTTTGACCCGTGTGCTTATCTTCTACCACTCTTGTTTCCGTCACTCTCTGTTTATTAGCAGTCGAATATAACAAAGAAAGGAAAGAATAAAAAGATTGGGATAGTCCGATTATAACTTAACAGGGAATAGCACCATGAGTAGTAAAACTATTTAACCCGTAGCTGTTCTTAGGAAGGAGAAAAAAGAGAAAGAGTGAGATATAGCAAGCAAAAAGCAACTAATTTTGGATTTTTGTCTTTTTATTTTTTTAAATATAAAACTGGCTGCAAACTCACTTTTTTTTTGATTCAAACAATGTAATCTGACTCAACAGGTCACGTTTTTTTCACTATATATATATATATATATATATATATATATATATATATATATATATATATATATATATTGCTAATTTTGTTTCATAGGAGAAAAAAAACCCCGAGTGTTCAATTATTTGTGGAAGAGTATGTATATTTTATATTTCAATTGACAGTATACCTTAGTTAGATCTTCCATCGATGCCTTTGGTTTCACACAAACACTAGAAACTCAGCCCACAGGGCTAAATGTACCAAATGCAACAAAGGAATTTCTCATACAGATTGTTTTTCGAATTTAAACTTCTTCATATTAGTATCAATTAAGTACCAAATTTTAGATTATCAGAATTCATTTTAATACTTAAAAGGTGGGTTCAGTTTAATTTTGTAAGTTTACCATTCAACCGCCTGAGAACAGGAATGGGGCAATCAAAAGTTGTTATGACTAGATGAGGTTACAAAACTGACCCAACCATCTGTGAATGTGGGAAGGAGAACCATACAATGCAACACTGCCTTGTCTTCCTTCTACTGTCCAACCAGTGCAGCTTGAAAGATCTTGCAGAGTACAACAATAATGCAAATAACTGCGTAAAAAAGTGGGAAACTGTTGTATGATCACATGCTTGAAAAACATGCAAAGAAAGAAAGACAATAAATCGATCAGCGACATTTCCAACTGCTGTTTCATACCAATGAAAATTTAATTCTGGTTTTATGTGTGTATAGAATGTGAATTCTCGTTAGAATTAAAATTAGGATGAAAGTTGGGGGCTTAAGTTGCTGCTATAAAAAGATGTCTCAAAGAAATGTCAAATTGAATTGGGTGTTTTATGAACACATTCTCCTTAACCAACATGAAAATATCTATTCCCTAAATGGAACTTATCTAAAAAATCTTGATAAGTTTACCTATCTTGGTAGAAAAGTCGCAAAGAAAAATTACACAAAGAGTGAACTAAATGTTCGAATCAACAAAGCCTGGGCTGGACAAGATGAAAGCAATTTGAAAGTCAATTCTTCCTACAAAGATGAAATATGTCTTCTTTGAAGCCATTGTTACATCACTTTTCGTATCTAGAAATAGCACCCAGAGTTTTACGGAAAGATTGGAGAAGAAACTTGATAGTGTGTACACTAGAATGCTAAAACCTGCTTTTGTCTGGGGGCAGCACTCCACAAAGGAACAACTCTACGGACACCATACTCAGATCCCACCTTGATCAGAGAGAAAGAGAAGAACCAAATTTACTGGTCACTGCTGAAGGACTAAGAATGAAATCATCAGCGATGTTCTTTTGTGGATGCTAAAACAGAGATGTAGTTCAGTGAGGAGACTGCACAGAACTTACATGAAGCAATGAAGAGAGGATTTGCAATGCACTTATGAAGACCTACCTGGTGTACTGGAGTATAGAGCAAAGTGGCGTGAGAGAGTCAAGAAGATCCGTGACACTAACAAGACTGGAGGAGGAGGAGGAGGAGGAGGAGGAGGAGGATGATGATGATGATGATGATGATGATGATGATGATGAAGTACGCTGTGAAATAGTTGTAATGCGGGTCACAGAATTACAATGAACTTACATAACTAAGGGATTTTCAGAGAGGTACTACCTTTCCAAGTTGGTCTCCATGCATGTCATCGACTAGTCTCCATGCATCCCATGTACTATGCAACATGCAAAATATAGCCTCTCCATAGTGAATGACTGTCTGTGTGTGGTGAAGAGGCTACATCCTTCCCGGGGTTACCCGATTAATATGCATGGACATAGACAGATCTAGAGGAGTAGACCATGATCACAAATCCTGAACTAGCAAAAATAGTTCCAGTTGCACTCATCAATAAACTGATGATCTAGGTCTGAGAACAGCATGGCTTCACAAATTATCATATTTGACTATGGGAAAGCATATACGATCAGCCATTAGAGATACATTATAATTTGTTTCACTATCAATTGATTGATGACTCAAGGCAATGCAAGACGTAACTGAACCCCCTTCATAAATTTTATTTGACAACATTTACAAGATGAACTATTGTTATTTAAATCATATAAATATCGTCCTTATCTTGGTTCTTTCAGAATTTTTTGGTTTTAAACTCAAAAATTAAAATTTTAGAAGTGCGTTGTCATCTGAAATTCCACAATTTTTTTTCCAACTCAGAAAAATATTGAAGTAATGGGTATCCCGTTTCAGTACTGATATGCTTTTTGATTTTTTGTCTGTTTTTGCTTTGGAAGGCACACCAGTAACAAAAGAGTATTACAATGCGTTCGATATGTAAAATATCGAATGATGATTATGCTAGACAAGGAAAGTCTGCATGAAAAAAAAATGTATCTATTCTGCCTCAGGAAACTATTCAGCCAGGCATTACCTCTTTTCAGAAGAAAGAGAGGGGGATATGGGTTTATTGCTTGTCACCTGACGTCGCCTCATCCGTTATGGAGTGAATACCAAAAATATAACGATTATTTTTGTTTTCAAGATTTAAGATTTAGACCTTTTTTTTACTAATAAGTCACCGCTTCAAGGTCCGGATGATAAGAGTTGAAAAGATTGCCAGTAGGACGATGTACAACGCGGTGAGAGGATTGGAAACAATGGGTAGAATGGGAAGAATTTGATTATCCAAGAGGACGGCTTAACATGTAATTGTTAACATTGGATTTGAAGACGACCATGTTGTAGTCAGTTGGATAGCAGCCCATGGTATTTTGTTCCACAGACGAGAAGTTCTAGGAAAGAAACTTTGTTCATAGAAGTTCCATTTGGTTTTACGTATAGAGAGAGAGAGAGAGAGAGAGAAGAAAGTTCTTTGCTGTGGTTGTAGATAGATGAGTTGTTGCTGCAAACGCTTTACAGGGAGAAACCAGAGATTGGAGCTCAATCGAGCACCTACTATGAAAATAACAATAGAGTAGAGAGAGACTAGCAACGTCTGTTCTGTGAGAAAGGGGGTATCGGGAAAGGAGACAGGATTCTGAAGTCGATTTTATATTCTGTCAAGACAAGAAAGAATGGTCGGAGAAAGCACCTCCCCAGATATGGCAGTAGGGTGCTTGTTTAGAATTCGACTGACATGAAAAAAAAAAAAGAAAGAAATATCTATGATGTATGTACCCGTGACGGAAAGCATATATCGTATACCAAAATTCACATAAATTGATCCAATAGTGTTTTATTTACAAAAGAAAAGAAAATTTTATCGGTAAACAATCGTCGATATATCAACACCATATTGGACATTGTAGTTGCCGGACATTGAACTAAAATCGATTTAAAATAAGTTAAAATACAACAAAACTTATCCAAGTAAGTAGAAGAATAACTTATCTTGCCTTTTGTAACATTTATTTGTTGTATATTTGTTTTGTTGGCTCGTGTTAAAACTGCCCTTTCTTTCCAAGGTTGCTTCTGAACTTCGACGATTGTTGTTTGCCAATAAAATTTGATTTTCTTTTGTAAAAAAAAAACTACTTGATCAATTTACGTGATTTTTTGGTATATAATATATACTTTTCGTTACATCATAAAGATATTATTTTTTTTCATGTCAGTCGAATTCTAAACAAGCACCGGCAGTAGTACTCCATCTTAGGACATTTGGCTCTTATACAAGTAGAGGATAGCGTCAGGAGTGAGATATTTTCTGGGGCGGTACAATGATCCAGCAATTTTTCCAGCAACCTTAGCAACAGATTAAATGAAAGCCTACCATTTCAGGTCTGGGGGTGAAAGTCAGTTCCAGGAGCTCATCAAAGCAGAAAGAGAAAGGAAAGTTCTTTGCTATAGTTGTAGCTAAACGAGTTCTTGCTGAGAATGTTTTACAGAAAGGAACCCGAGATTTGAGCTCTGTTGAGCACCTACTATGAAAATAACAATAGAGTAGGAAGATGCCAGCAATGTCTCTTCTGTGAGAAAGGGGGGGGGGGGCTGTAGGGAAAAAGAGAGCATCTCTCACTAGATTGCGTAGTTGATTTTATATCCTGTACAGGCAATCTTCCTAAGCATTTTAATATTTAACAATTATACCGTGAGAAAGATGGTTTTCTTTGACACCCAGATACACACTGTAGTAACATTGTATTTGTTTCAACGGATCAAATTGAGTTGAGGCACTCTCTGGAGTGAACAACAACCAAAAGGACACATTTTGTCTTAACACCAATTTTTTTTGACTTCCGATTTTATCACTTATAATAAATTAAGGATTCTTATAGCAAAAAATACAATATCTAAAAAAATATTTGGTGCTTATACAGATGAAGGCACATATGAAAAACGCATTTACAAATAATAACTTGTTTATACTTACATAGCAGGCAAAAATAAGTATCCTAAAAAACAATTAGGAAAAATTATTGAGTAGATTTTTAATAAACTTTATCGTATTTTGCATCGGGCAAATTCGTTCACATCCATTTTCAGAGAAGTTGTGACCTGTGCCGAAATGTATTACTTTACCTGCGCTACACTAAGGTCCATGGATTCAGGAAAATATGCTAAAATTGATCTTTACGTTTATTAAAAATCTACGTGATAACTTTTCCTAATTTTTTTAGGATACTTATTTTTGCCTGTTATGTAAGTATAAACAAGTTATTATTTGTAAATGCGTTTTCATATATAAGCACCAAATAATTTTGTAAATATAATTCAATATTATTTTTAAATTCATTTTTCGAATTGTGTGACACCATTTCTGCACACATTTTTTTATATAAATGTTTTTTAAATATTTGTTTATACATTTTACTTAAATAAATTTAAAAAAAAATAAAATTATGTATTTTTAAAATTTCTTATGAATCTGCAAAGTTTACAAAAAAACCGTTTTCTAACTAAAACTGTTTTAGTTTTAATTAAAAATGTGTGCATAAAAAATGTAAAACTATATATTTTTGCAATTTTTTTTTGTTTTCTTTTTACATACGAGTCACCATTTATCAAGCCCACAGGCCACTCGAGGATAAGGGTTATTGCGTTTGACAGGCAGACAGTTAAACAGCGGAAGGATTAGTAACGATGGTTGTAACAGGTAACTATTTAAGAGGATAGCTCAACAAAAATTTGTTTACATTAGACTTGAAAACGGCAATGTTATAGTCAGCTGGGAAGCAGCCCCGTGGTACCGTGTTGCACAGACGGGCAGTTCTAGGAAAGAAACCCTGCTCATGGAAGTTCCGGTTAGTTCTAGGTACACAGAGAGAGAAAGGGAATTTATTGACAGTGGTTGGAACTAGACAAGTTTTTGTTGAGAATGTTTTACAAGAGGGGGGGGGGGCATAGATTGCTCAGTCGAGTACTGCCATGAAAATAACGATAGAGTAGAGAAAGACTCGCGATGTCTCTGCTGTGAGAAAGAGGCTGTAGGGTGGCGAATAGAACATCGGCCACTAGATTTCGAAGTCGATTTTGTACGCTTTTTTTAAAGATTTGTTGTATTGTTTTATTCGTAATTGAACCGGAAGTAAAAAAGGGTGGTGTTAAGGCAAAATGTGTCCTGTTGGTCGTTGCCCATTCCATGGGTGCCTCAAAGCAATTTAGCTTCAGCGAACATTTTTCTCAAATAATATTTTTTAAAGCTCAGTACCTCAAAAATGTTCTGGTAAAGCTCAAAGACGAAAAAATATCCATCACTAATGATTCTTTATATGCTTTCTCAAGTTAACATCTTGAGAGAAGAATTTGTCACACACATCGCAGTGATAGGGTTTCTCGCCAGTATGTGTCCTCATATGCCGTTTTAGATGCTCGTTACGGGAGAAAGACCTTGCACACACCTGACACTTGAAGGGAGTCTCGCCCGTGTGAGTTCGAAAATGTGCTTTCAAGTTACTTTGAAGGGAGAAGGATTTACTGCACATTTCACACTGATAAGGCGTCTCTCCCGTATGCGATCTTATGTGGCCGACCAGCAGGTGTTTTAAAGAGAATGCTTTGTCGCACATTTCACACTGAAAGCGAGTTGCTCCAGTATGCGTCTTCATATGTGATTTTAAGAGGCTCTTCAGAGAGAAAGGTTTATCACACATATGACACTGATATTTATTGTGCTTATGCACCTTTCGGTGCTTCTTTAAGTCGACCTTCCTCGAGAAATCCTCGTTACATATAGAGCATGTGTATGGCGTCTCCTCGGTATGGGTTTTGACGTGTCGTTTTAAATCAGAGGTATTGACAAAAGATTCATCGCACACGTCACACTGAAGCGGCATCTCTACATTGTGCTTCTTCATGTGTTTCTTTAAGTCGGAGTTACTGTAGAAAGTTGTGTTACACAGTTCACATGTTTTACTTGTATGCGTGGCGATGTGACATTTCAAGAGGTCTTCGTTGTCGAAGACCTTTCTGCAAACGCTACATTGAAAAATCGTATTTCCAGTTTGGACATTCAAATGGCTTTGTAATCTAGTGAATTCAGTGAAAGTGTTCTCGCACATGTCTTGAGGGTAAAGGTCCATCTGCATTTTAATTTCATCCAGGTAGTCTATCTGGTGATTGCCGAAGTTACTCAAATCCATTGTCATTAGAGGGTCTTCACTGAAGATTTCCCCAGAAAACTCAAACGGAATTTCCATCTTTGATGATGACAGTAATTTTCAATTCCTTCAAACTAAGTTTCCCAGTTGTCCAGTTAACTTGAAATACTGTGAAAATTTTCACCTGCAAAAAATTAAAATCTTTAAAATAAATATTGTTATATCTCTATTTATATAAAATTAGGTATGTGTATATGTTTATATATTTCAGTAAGAAATATCGAAGCTCTTTCTTGCTGAAATATATAAACATAGAAAGAGGAAGAAAGGAGGAGATAGACGGAGAGAGAGAAAAAATAGCGACAGGAGAGACACAGAGAGAGAGTGAGAGAGAGAGAGAGAGAGAGAGAAATAGCGACAGGGGAGACGGAGAGAGAGAGAAAAATCGCGACCGGGGAGACAGAGAGAGAGAGAGAGAAATCGCGACCAAGGAGACAGAGAGAGAGAGAGAAATCGCGACCGAGGAGACAGAGAGAGAGAGAGAAATCGCGACCGAGGAGACAGAGAGAGAGAGAGAAATCGCGACCGAGGAGACAGAGAGAGAGAGAGAAATCGCGACCGGGGAGACAGAGAGAAATCGCGACCAGGGAGACAGAGAAATCGCAACCAGGGAGATGGAGAGAGAAATCGCGACCAGGGAGACGGAGAGAGAGAGAGAGAAATCGCGACCAGGGAGACGGAGAGAGAAATCGCGACCAGGGAGACGGAGAGAGAGAGAGAAATCGCGACCAGGGAGACGGAGAGAGAGAGAGAAATCGCGACCAGGGAGACGGAGAGAGAGAGAAATCGCGACCAGGGAGACGGAGAGAGAGAGAAATCGCGACCAGGGAGACGGAGAGAGAGAGAGAGAAAAATCGCGACCGGGGAGACTGAGAAAGAGAGAAAAATCGCGACCGGGGAGACGGAGAAAGAGAGAGAAAAATAGCGACAGGGGAGATGGAGAGAGAGAGAGAGAAATCATGACAGGGGAGACGGAGAGAGAGAGAGAGAGAAATCGTGACAGGGGAGACGGAGAGAGAGAGAGAAAAATTGCGACAGGGGAGACGGAGAGAGAGAAATCACGACAGGGGAGACGAAGAGAGAGAGAAAGAAAAAGAGCGACAGGGGAAATGAAGAAGTTCAAGCCAAGGAGTTTAAAAGAGGGAAAGTTGCTATTGGCCATAGCAATTGGTAGTTGGAAAGGTTTCTTATAGCTGTTAAGGAAAGGAGCTTTGGTAGCATTAAATGTGACCAGCCATTTTTTACATATAAAGTAAAGTCCTGATAGATGTGAGCGTTTAAACTCCTGGTAAAAGCAAAACAATCTACTTAATGATGGCTTTGAAATCGGAAATTGACAAGCAGTGTTCATCAAAAAACAAGTTCCTCATCATTTTCGTCCACTTAGAGTTTACCACAATTTTTAATTTCACGAGTTTGCACACGTAGGAATCAGTCACGCAGAAAATTTGCGAAGAAGTCATTCCAGCATTAGGTATTTGTTTTTTTAAACATTTTGTTGAAAGAGTTAGCCCTCGAATAAAAGACAATGTTTTCAGGAACTATGATATTTAAATTTTGTTAAATTTCTATTTATAAAAAACTATTAGACTATTTAAAAAATAAAAAAAAATATTTAAAGAATATTTTCAATACAAACTATTCGAAAAGTATTTTCAAACAAAAAAAAAACCATTGCAATTTTAAAAAATAGTAAATAAACTATTTAAAAATATTTTCAAACCCCCAAAAAATCTTCCAATTATTAAAAAATGTTATCTGATTATTTGTAATATAAAAAAATAAAACTTTCCAATTATAAAAAGCAGTGTGATTGTCTTATGTGTTAGTAATTAATTTTTTTTAAATGGTGAAAACAAATGTTACCCCCCCCCCCCCTAAAAACCATCCGATTTAAAATATAATGGTTAACAGTTTTCTGATAAACACTGCTTGTCAATTTCCGATTTCAAAACCGGAAGCTGTTATCAAGTGGACTGTTTCTCTTTTACCAGAAATTTTAACTTTTTTTCTTTTTATTAATGTAGAATTCTTTCTTTTGTGTCATTAATGCTTTTTTATTTTGTGCTATTCAACTTTCTTGACTCAAGCAACTTTGATTTGGTTATTCTTCATTTTATATTATCTCCTCTCATCAATGTTAAGTCAAGTTTGTACCCGATAAGTCTTTCTGTAGCGATAAAATCATTTCGATAAAATTTGCAACGACACAGCTACATTTCACCCTCCTCAATCAATTTCTTTTCAAAACATTCTTTCTCCTTAATAAAATTACTATTGTCAAACATTGCAATAAATTATTTTTCAAATAACCTCATCCTAACTGGCAGCCACTTGGACTTAGTGATAAAATATTTTAATAACTGCCCTAAAATGCTAAAATGTCCCGGAAATTAGGAATGATTTTACATTAAATTTAAATACGAAACTGATCTCCCACTCTAAATTCTAAAACAATTGTTGTTTGTTTTTCTTCTTCTTTCCGCTAAGTTTTTCAGGATGTTCACACGTAATTAGCTAAATTAAGTGGTATTTATTTTTTGAGGGGGATTCAGCGGATGGTTTTCCTATTTACTTGACTCCCCACAAGAACAAAGTTAGACACAAGGTCGGTTTTTAATGTGGGGAAAATCAGCTGCCCCAAAAAGGGGCACTCTGGATTTAAACAAAAATTTAAAATGCCTCAGTCTAGAAGGATTTCTCCTTCACTGACCAATAACAGAATAGACTTAGTGTAGCATCAGAACAGATACTACACTTTCTTCCTAGCCAAAAGGCCAGACAAATGTACCAAAAAAAAACATCTTTCTCGAAACGATTTTATTTTTTACGGTAAAGAAATAACGTAATATCATACTAATAGGCAATACGAAAAAACGCGACGTAATCGAAACGTATTTGCTTCATGTAGATGGGAGCGTTTAAACCTCATGTATCTCCACTGAAGATAGTCCATAAGCAACTCATAGTTAAGAAAATGGAGATCCGTGACAAGTTTGATCAAGTGAAATATGTTACCCAACTGCTAAAAATAGTACCTCACATCTGACACAATTCTACACGAGTTAAATACATCCTAAGATGGAGTACTGTTGCCACATCTGGGGAGGTGCCGGTCAGAGCATGCTCCCCTGCCTTGACAAAGTACAAAAACGATTTCAAAATCTAGTGGACGATGTCCTTTTCTCCACTCTTCAGCCTCTTTCTCACAGAAGAGACGTTGCTAGTCTTTCTCTGCTCTATCATTATTTTCATGTCAAGTACTCGACTGAGCTTCAATCTATGGTCTTCCCCTGTAAAACATTCACAACAAAAACTCGTCTAGCTTAAACTACTGTCAATAAATTCCCTTTCTTCCTCTGTGCACCTAGTACTAAGCAAAACTTCTTAGAACTACCCAGGGCTGTTTCCCGGCTGACTATAACATTGCAGTTTTCAAGGCAATGTAAACAAATTCTTGTTGAGCTGTCTTCTTAAATAGTCACTTTCTGACCAGTTACAACCATTGTTACCAAGTCCTTCGGTCTTTCACCGTCTATCTGTCACACAAAATAACCCTTATCCTCAAGTGGCCTGTGGACCTTGATAAGCGGTGACTCTATTGTAAAAAAAGAAAAGACGAAAACGACTGCCTTTCCTCCTTGTTTACTTTATTCTTTCCTGTTTTTTAACCTTTTTTCTTTATTTACTAAAGAGTTACCATTTATTGTAACAAGATTATCCTGAGGTGATCAGAGAAAGCAGGATAGCGAATAGGAATGATAATCTTGATGGTAGCGAGATTAGAGTCAGAGGTGTAAGTAAATGTCACATTTGGAATGTGACTGTGATTGTTTTAATAATCGCAAGGTTCAGACTGAAATTGAAATTGTTAACATTATATTGTATTTTATTTTCAAGTATGCTGACTGTATTAAAAACAATTGTAGAGTTACATCACTGATCGAAAGAAGATCCAGAAAAACATCAAAGACTTGATGATCGAAGAGAGTGGATGTTCCGGCTTTTGCTGCTCCCTCCCATCTGGGATTGGGGAGTTGGCTGTAACTATAAAGCCGAGTATGCTAAAAAAGAATGTCGGAATTTTACTTGCAATAAATTCTAAGCGATATATAAAAATCATTTCTTGTTTCCATTTCTTTATTTCGGCTGCAACACCTTTTTCATTTGAGGACACATAAAGAAGGGGGACAACATTATGTTATGAAGGCTAAAAATCACTCGAAGATAAGGGTCAATGAGATGGATAGCCTGACAGATGAATTATGAGAGGATTGAAAATCTCTGAACACACCCACTTTTAAGTGGGTGGTGTTCAGAGATTTTCAATCAAACAACAACCGATCCAGAAAACAGCAATTCTTTCCCCTTTGTCACAAACATCGCTCATGGAATGCGAGGACTAAAGAACAAAAGATTATGGCTACGAAGCTTCAGAAAGTAAACCCACAGCCCACTTTCTCCTCTCCATAAGATTACTTCCACTTACTAATAGCAACACTTATGAGCTGGATACTTCAGACCTGAAGAATTCTTGTCCTCGAATCCGGCAAGACCAAAAAAAAAGACCACAAGAAGGATAAACTATAACAATAACATAGTTAAGTGGTCAATTGGGGAGAGAAAATTATTTTTTTTTTCATATCTTTTATGATTGTTCTAGAAAAGGCCACTCGAGGATATGGTTTAGTGAGATTTTCAATTCAATTGGATGATGGAAGAATGCTATGAAAGGATTTAGAACTATGATTAATTCACAGGACGACATGACAGATATTTGTTGACATTGGACTTGAAAATTATCATGTTGTAGTCTGTAGGGAAACATTCCCACAGTAATGTGTTCCGCGAGTGGGAAGTTCTTGGAAAGAAACTTTGTTCATGGAAGTTACATTTGATTTTTAGGTACATTCTTTACGGCTTTAATAATGAATATTACAAGAAAATGATAAAAATCTTTTCAGTCTTTTTCTCTCTCCCTTTTTTAGTATTGCAATCCAGACTTGGTTAGGGTTAATAAAGGGCATATGTTTGTTTTTGTATTCAATAATTTATTATCCTTGGTACTAAATGTGGCTTGTTTATAACATTGCAAGTGAACCATAGCCAAATATTTGTTCAAGATGCATGAACCATATCAACTTGTGGCAACGTGCAAAACAAAAAGAAATCAAGGCGATAAATGGGTGCGACAAATTCATATTATCAAGCCACCTGGAACCCTAACATTATAGGGACCGCAGGAAAATATACCACAAGGCCGGAAGGTGGGGAGAAAAAGCCAGTGCATAAGGTGATACCCCCTGATTCCTTAAAAATTGCCTGAGCAGTCTCGTCAGCTATAAACCTATATCGTTGTGTACATATTAAATATTTTCGTCTTTAATTTAAAAGAGTGACATGAAAGGGGGAGATAATTTAAACTTTTCTTTTTTCATTGCTCTTAATTGTGTCTGGGATAAGTCTTAGCTCAGCACCTCAGATGCAAGTCTCGGCACCTGGAATAAGTCTTGTGTGTTTGCAAAAAATAAATCACATTGCCCTAATTAAAAAAAAAAACCCAGCTCTTCTAGGTTCATATCGTTTACGTCCATTTTTGGATAAATCAGATTTGACAAGTTTTATTTGATTATGTATTTATCTCTTTTTCATCCCCCCCCCCCCAAAAAAAAACAAAACAAAAATGTTAAAATTATCTACACCCTTTCATGCCACTCTTTTAAATTAAAGACGGAAATATTTTACAGGTACATAACGATGCAGAAGCATCAAACTAACTCCTTCCCAAAGCGAGAAGGCAAGGCCTGGGAGGGTGGATCTCCTAGAGCTGAACAGGAAAAATAAAGGACACCGCAATGGCCCAGTCTCTGCCGGACTGATTGTCAAGGACGGGTCCTCAACCGGTATAATTGGCGTAAGGGGCAGCTTTCTTCACCTTCAAAACGTCAATTTCGCTGAGTTCAGTTTAAATTACTATCAGAGAAGGCCATAAAACTATATTCTTGGAGTAGTAAAAACGTCGGGTGAATTGTCGTTTCCCAGCCAAAATGGCGGGCAATGAATAGTCTGCACTTCTCGACATCACAAATAAGTAAGTAAACCTAAATAAATTGTTTTGGACTAATTTCAAATTTACCTTTAATTATTTTAAAGGAAATACAGTTGAGAAATTAGTCCAAAACAATTTATTTTGGTTTACTAATTTGTGAGGTCGGAAAAAAAATCAGAAAACTGCAGACGATTCATTGTCCGCAATTTTGGCTAGGAAACGACAATTTAACCAAAACGTCAAAATAGCGAGCATATTATTAGGACCTATATCGACCCAAATGTTTCCAATTGCAATTCACGAAACATACCGGAAATGGTCAAGCCGTCACTTAACAGTCAATTAGTACCGACATTAAATGAAACAACTTTTTAAATTTTCTTCTTAACTTAAGGTTACGGTCAATTACTTTCCGTCAAGTTTTTCAGGGTGTTCGTACGTAATCGCCGAAAAAAGTAGAAACTCATTTTTTTTTTGGAGGGGGGGGGGAGGGGCTAGCTGATGATGTTAATATACAATAATGCCATTAAGAGTATTCATTCACAAAATTAAACTATCTAAAAAATAACGAGACAATTTTCACATGTCGTAAAGAATGACAGAACATTCCAATCATAAACATTGAACAAATCCCCAAATTGATGCGGCCTCTATTTCGAAACTTAGTCCATTTTTATTCAGAGCAATACAACGCATATCGTGCGATGATCGTTTAGAGGGAAACCAGTGTTTTGCGTCAATTCTTAAACACAATATTTTAAACTAAATATCGTTTTCTGGTATTTTGTATACAAAAAAAAGACAATGGGCAAAAATGTCTGTGCAGGTCGGATCATCAGCGAAAATTAAAATTTAAAAAAAAAAGAAAAAATATGATTTTTACTCAACTTAAAACCAAAAAAGGAAAATTTAAAGAAAATACAAAATTTTTTTTTACCTGAAATAATAACGTTGCTCCCTATTTTTCTTCGTGTTCGCTAGTAACACTAATTGGGACACCGGAAGTACACGGGGTTAACCGAAGAAAATCCCTTGTAAATAAAAAGTAAAGAAAATAAAAACTCTTATCCCTTATAAAATAAGATCAATTCTATAAAGGAAACTACAGAAGATACACTTACATATTCCGATTCACGGTGACTCCGAACTAGTTAAGATGAAAAACAAAACAAATGGGTAATTCAATGCATGGGAGGAGACAAAAAAAAAAAAAGAATTACTTGACTTTTTTTTTTTTAATTACTTTAATTCACCCCAAACAAGGCAGGTGTGTATAGTATATGCCACTGAGACGTCAGGGCCGGCCTGGCCTTACGGGAGCACTTTTTATATCCGTCACACGCCGCCGCCAGGCATTTGGCTCACGTGACACAATCGCAGTCATTTAAAAATAGAGAATCGTCTTCATTATAAGAAATAAGCATATAATTGTCATTTATTCCCCCCCCCCCCCGAATACAATTTTTCCCCCGATTTATTTTTATTTTGTTACTTTTCAAAGTAGAACCGCCAGACATTTGTCTCACATCAACCTATCAATTGCATTCATTAAAAATAGAGAATCGTCTTCATTATTAAAAATAAGAATATAATTGTCATTTTATTACCCCCACCCCCACCCACCCCCGAATACAATATTTTTTTAGTATCTTTTATGTTATACTTAATCTTTTCTTGGTACTTTTGCACTTTAAGGACCGCGTTAAAATAATAACGTTATTATTTAGAAACCCATTATAATTTTTTTTTTAATAAATAATATTTCATATATATATATATATATACATATATATATATATATGTTAACTAACTGTACCAGAAAAATAAAAGAATAAAAAAAAAAGTTTTGACTGTAATTCAACTTCCAACCGATTTTCGTGCAACCCACTTTCTCTCTGCCTTTCTCTCTCCCATCCACATCGCTTCTCTTTATTTATCTTAACAATAATTACAAAAAGTAGAAAATTGTAAGATGTGGCCAAAAGCCAAAACGGGTATGGGGGAGAGTGGGGGTCGGGGATCTTCCACTGGTCTATACCCTACAAACTAGTTCCAATCACCACAATACCACATGTATCCTATGGACTAATCCACTTAAAATATCCCCAGGTGGTTTCATGATTTTTATTTACAAAAATATATGTACAAGGTTTGATGTTGATGGGAGTGAGAGAACAAGGAAGCCTTAAAAATCCCCCAAAATAAATAAAAATAAAAGGGATATAAAAATAAAGAATAAAATAAAATGCTAATTAGGGTTAGTTAGTAGGGCTCTCCCAACCTATCTAAGGTATGAACCGCTCACTGTCTTCCGGAACGACCAAAAGCAAGAGAGTCAGCCCCTAAGGGGACAAAAGAAATACAGGGTAAGGTTTTTAAAGGGATGTGCAGTGTCCTCCAGGATAAACACCATTAGGGCGGGCCAGGGATAAAATAAATCGGAGGACAGACATCCTGGAGGAGTTCTGACACCTAAAATAAAAACAGGGGGACAGGACTCATTTGTACTACTACCTAGAGGGGCTGATCCAACACTTGGGTATTCGTGACAAAAATGGTCAGAAAGAAAGACCTAAGGTCGGCGTGTGCCATGCTTAAGCAGGGAACACAAACTCAATTTTATTCCGTACGAACATGCATAAATTAGCGGTGTGTATCCACCTACTTCTAAACAGCGAGAAAGGCAACCTCCTTCTTTCACATTTAATTTTGATTTTAAGCTGAAGCTTAAAGTACGAAATCAAATCGTAATGAGAAGGCGGTGCCCCCCCCCCCCCACTCCCTATGAAGACGAATCTAGCTACGGCTAAAATCGCAAGAAACACCATTCGTTTCTCCCTGGACTACAAGGAGTCCATGTTGAAGACAACGGATGCTAAATCCAGGCATGTCACCCGCTCGGGAACGATGCGAGCCGTCACCTCGTTGACATACGTCCAGTATTCACAAAGCAGTTGAAAAAGGCGTGCTTGGCTGTTGCAATTTCATCATCCTCGCAACGTGGAATAAAAAGGGTTAATGTTCAAACCAATACCGAAGCGTATGCCATTAAAGGGTACTACATTTCGAACCAATCGCCAGGTTAGAGAAAACTCAGTATTGATAAGATAACTCTGGCCTGGCGCCCAATTCCACTCAGAGCGAACCTCCTCCTCCAACAATCCAAGCCGCTCCCCAAGTGGATCCAAAGTGGTCCCCTCCACTAACTCCTGATATAGTGTGTTCCTAGACCAGGTGAAGTCACTGGACTCCAACAGCACTCTGAGCGCAGTTTGGCATTCGTTGAAGAACCGTGATTGACCCCTTGGCTTACGACAGCATGCAGCCAAGTGGTCAGGGATGAGATTGGGAAAAGCCTTCTCAACCGCAGGCCCACGCGGACTCCTCTGTCAAAGTTCTACTCAGGAATGTTAACCTCTCGGCATATAAATGGCTCGCCAAGTCGGGCATTCCCAAGCCCCCAACATAAGGACGTTGAGTACAGACATGTCTACAGACTAGCGGCTTTTTCTTCTCCCATAAAAGCGAGAAAAGCATACGCGTCAAAGTCGCCAAGCGGTCTGCAGGCAGATGTAGTACAGTAAATCGGTAAAGGATAAGAGGAAAGACGTACGTGGCGCACGCCTCAGCTCGACCCTTAAGGGAAACTCCCCTTCGAAGTCCAATATTTACAGACGCTTCAACCTTAGACTGTACCTCCGACCATTTCCTTTCAAGGTGGAGACCCGGTGGTTTGCTGCCGTGATGTCTGTTCATTTATTTATTTCCTTACCATGACAGGAAGATGTGGCACAAGACTGGAAGGTGAGAGAAAATGCCAGCGCCCCAGCGGAAGAGACAGGCTGGCCTCTAAAAATAGCCCAGACAACCACGTCAGCATTCCCCGGTAGAGGTGCTTCAGGCAATTGGCAATAAACCAACCCTTTCTCAAAGATGGAAGGCAAGGCCTTGGAGGGTAAACTTCCTAGGACATAATACCTCAATCCGAATGATTAAGGCCACCGAAATAGCCAGTCTCTGTCGGAATGATTGTCAAGAACGTATTTGCGACTGGTATTTAGGTGGTACAATCATCAACCAACTTTCGTAGACTGAATCATTTTGGAATCCGCTCTGATGTCTGTTCGTGATCACATTACATTTAAATTTCGGTACTTATCCAGTTTACGACCCAATCTCCGGCAATTTCGCGTCGGCATCTTCCAGCAGGTACGTCAGCAGCTGGAAAAAGTGAAGATTGCTAGACTATAAATTCAATGTATGTTTAATTATATGAAACAATTTGTTGTTCTTTTCAAACAACTCGTCAAAGTTTTTTTTTTATAAAACTAAGAAAACATAGGTAATAAACATAAGTAATAAATTTGTTTTATTTCAAAGAAAATGTTCAAATAAATAATCTTTTTTGCCGAAGAAAATAAAACTAGTCAACTGGTCAAAGTCAAGGTTGGTTAGAAATTTTCTTTTTTTCGCTAAATCTGTGTTTGTTTTTTTGTTTTTTTGTTTTTTTAACATAGTTCACACCAAACAAGGCAGGCCGCCACTGTAAACGTAAGAGGCTACTGAGAAATAAAGGGAGAAGGTTTGGGGGGGGGGGTTAAACCTAAATTGGGAGCTGCGCAGCGAGATATCTGTTTACATTAGTTTTAAATTTCTGCATGTCAGTACCATCGGGGAAACAGGGAGCAGGGAGGGAGTTCCAGAGGCCAGCAGCACGAGGAAAGAAGCTGGAGACCTCTACAGTGAATAGATGGGATTTAGTTGATTGTCGAGTTGGTCTCACTATCATCGAGGGGGCATCAGAGTAGCCAATTCATCGGAGCATAATCCATTGAAGTATTTGTAAAACAAGCACAAGGATGCTACATTGCGGCAATGAGACAGGGACTGGAGCTTGGTTGACAGTGAGGGACCTATAAGGTTGGCGACTCTTTTTTGGACCTTGTCAAGGAGGGAAAGACTAGTAGATGATGCACCAGCCCAGATGTGGCAACAATACCCCATGCATAAGCGGATGGTGGCTTTGTAGAGATACAGGATAATGTCAGGTGTGAGGAGTTTACTAGCATGGTAGAGGGAGCCAACCTTCTTTGCGGCAGCCTTGGCAATGTCTTCAATGTATTTGTTCCAATTCATGTTACCTGTGAAGGTTAGGCCGAGGAGTTTTGACAATCGGTGGTTGGAGAGGTTTCTTGTAGTTATTGAAGGAAAGGAACTTTGTCTTTGCGGCGTTAAAAGTAACCAACCATTTATGACCCCAATCCACTACAGCCTGGGGGTCATTTTCTAAGGATTCAGCCATTGCCTCGGATATGATCGCGTCTGTTTTGCCCACATGACAAGAGTAAAGCATGGTGGCGTCAGCAAATAAACCAATCTCAGACTCTATGTCATCAGGGAGATCGTTTATATAGATCAGGAACAATAAAGGTCCAAGGATAGATCTCTAGGGTACACCAGCATTTATGTCATGTTGCTTAGATGAACGGCCATCGAGGACAACCTGGATTTTTCTTTTGGTTAGGAAGGATCTAATTATATTAAGTAATTGCCCACTATGACCGTATTTTCAGGAGAAGCCCTTTATGCCATACTTTGTCAAAGGCCTTGGATATATCAAGCGCTACTGCCCTAGCTTCTCTTGCCTTGTCGAGTGTATGATATATGCGTTCAGAGATGACCGTTAGGATGTTTGCAGTAGATCGTGCTTGTCTAAATCCATACTGGCGGTCAGAAAGAAGTTTAGCATTAACTAAGTGCTGTACTATCGCTAGATTGATTAAGGATTCAAAGATTTTAGCAGAGATCGGGAGTAGACTGATTGGGCGGTAGTTCTGAGGATCGGTTCTATTCCCAGAATTCTTGTAGACCGGTACCACAGAGGCAATTTTCCAGCTATCGGGGAAGCAAGATTCAGCTAGGCATTTATTGTAGAGTTTGGAGAGAACAGGGGCCAGTTCAGCAGACTATTTCTTTATTACTATTACAGATATAAGATTAGGCCCACAAGCTTTGGAGGTGTCAATGATTTTTATGATGTCTTTGACCTGGGATGGGGTGATGACAAGATCATCAAGTGTGGCTTTGGTCCGCAATGGGAATTTGGGTAGGGGGTGGTTTTCTGAGTACAAAGAGGAGTTTGAGGCGAAACGCTGGGCAAGTAGTTCAGCCTTATCAGTGGCTGTGCAAACGACATCATTGTGGTTTGATAGTGGGGGAATCGCTGATTGACCATTGTTCACCACACTATTGTAGATTTTCCAGAAATCGTGAGTACCTAGTTTCTGTGACTGAATGCGTTTTTTTGTTAACTCATTATACCTTCTCTTTGCTTCACCTATCACGGCCTTACAATTATTTCTTAACTCTATAAATTTCTGTCTATTAGTAGCTGACTTATGGCGGCCGAATTTATGGAATGCTTGTTGCCTCTCAGCAATGGCAGCTGCACATTCCGAGGTGAACCATTGGGGAGAGTGGGGCTTGCTAAAGAACGTACGCATGGGGACATAGGCTTCAATGCCTGCTTTGACCCATTCAGTTAACTCATTTGCACACTAGTCAGCAGGGAGTGAGAAGGTTTCGCTCCATGGGGCGTTGCTGATGTAATCTCTGATTGACTCAAAATCAGCCTGCTCGTAGTATCTCGTTATTTTGAGCAACGGTTCATCAGCTTTTGGACGACTTTTTAGGGTGATATAAATCATTAGTACAATGTGAGCAACATTCCCGAGTGGGCTATGAGCTTTCGTCACACATGACTTGGGCATTGAGGTCAAGAAAAGGTTAAGAAGTGAGGCTTGCTGGTCTACTCGATCGAGGATGCGGGTTGGAAAATCGACAGTCTGAGAGAGGGAGTGAGCTAAGGAGAAATTATACGTAGAGTTGCCGGCTGCGTCAGTAAGGCTGGAGAATCCCAACCAGTCACGGTGGTGTGCATTAAAATACCCAAATACATGTATCTGGGCATTTGAGTCAATTGAGAGTGCTCTATCTATCGACAGAGTTTAGCAGAGTACAGTCCTGGGTCAAAGGTATAAGAAATATAAGTAACTGACGCTGTGATGTAAAGTCAATCTAAAGCACATGTAGTCTTGGTCATCTGATTCGAACTTATGTTCTTTAGTCAAGGGGAGGGTGTTCTGAACATAAACTTCTAGGGTTGAGTGGGAGGTAGTCAGTCATGTCAAAGTGGTGAGAGGAGATTGAGGAGTGAAGGTTAGTTTCACTTTGAGCTAGGATATCCGGGGAGTTTGTCAGGAGAAAGGTTTCTACGTCATTGATGTTGGTTCTAAGTCCCCGGATATTTGTGAATGCGAGCCTCAAGGGCGGAGGCGAAAGTGTTTTTTGTTGGGTGTCTGGTTTAGGTTTGATTTGATTTTTTTGTAATGACATGATTGTTTTGATTATAGAGTGGGTTGGCCAAGGTGGGTCCTTGTTTGGTGACAATAAGCTCAAACAACCAGTCCATTAGTCGCGACCTGGTCCATGGGGGTTGTGGCCTCGGGAAAGCCCACCAGACATAATTGCAGGGTCCCTTTCCATGCGCGACATGGCACATACAACTACCCATGGTATTATACAACTGATGATGGAGCAGCCGTTCTTAGTGCTACCCTTGGGCTCCTGTCAGTCGGAAACAGCAGCCAGACAAGCTGTCTAACCTGTACACTCAACCTGTTGGAACAAGAGCGACCCAGACTGGTCATGTAAGACTTAGTGGCGAAACAACTTTCCCCAAGTTGCCTAAATAGAGAGAAAGAGAAACAGCGTTCATTGTCCTAGTAAGGAAACAAGGCTAGGCACTGAGTGTTTAGAGGCGTCCCAGCACTGGTACCTCTACACCTGGCTAATAGACAAAGAAGGAGTGCAAGGGCCGGCGATAGGCAGAACCTATCTACTCCTTAAGCAATTGTAGGTTTGCAAACCGGATATTTTGTTCGAGATTCCAACTCTAGGAAGGTTGTCGATCAGGACTAAGGAGGCCTCCCTCCCTAACGGTTTACTGCCACGATGTAAGTAGTTGGTAGCATTGTCAGAGATTTCCTTCTCTTAGATAAATGGCCTTACAAGGTCTTACGGGTCCAACACTCCGAGAGGGGTAAAATAGCCTGCGCTAGTGTACTATTCGGGTATTTCCTAGCCCCCGCTGGTTTTACAAAAGAAAAAAAAGAAAAAGAAAAAAAAAGACTTCCATATATATATATATATATATATATATATATATATATAAATATGTATATATGTAGATAGAATAAGTTCATTGTATACTACAGAGGGAACAGAAAGTTGAAGATAGGTTTCCCTCTCACAAGTAAGTACAAATAAGAGAAATAAGGAAGAGAGCCAAAACTTCAGGCCAGCTAGGGATTTCAAGAATTTCTTCAGTGGGAAATCAATAGACAGGCAATAAGGCAGTATATATCAATAATTAAACACATTTATGAAAATCAGGAACAATAAAGGTCCAAGGATCGATCCCTGAGGCACACCTGCATTTATGCCATGTTGTTTGGATGAATATCCATCGAAGACAACCTGGATGTTACCTTTGGTTAGGAAGGATTAATTATATTAAATATTCGTCCAGTAATACCATATGCATTAATTTTTATGAGAAGACCTTTATGCCAGACCTTGTCAAAGACTTTGCATATATCAAGCGCTACCACCCTAACTTCACCTGCCTTGTCCAGTGTATGGCATATGCATTTAGATATGTCCGTTAGGATATCCGCAGTAGACCTTGCTTGCCTAAATCCATACTGATGGTCAGAAAGATGTTTAGCATTAACAAGGTGCTGGACTGATTAAGGATTCAAAGATTTTAGCAGGATTAGACTGATTGGGTGATAATTCTGAGGGTCAGTGCTATTTCCAAAATTCTTGAAGACTGGTACCACAGAGGCAATTTTCCAGCTAGCACCTAATAATCTCAAGACTTTACATTTGATGACACAGGACATTGATGGGATACCAGTGAGTTTTCGCAACTCTGCAATACTGATGTGATCAGAAAGTTTATGACCAGTAATGAAGCGCATGATGTGGTTTTGGAAAGTTTCTACTTTCTGACATAGTTTTACGGTCCAGTTGACACATTCAAGTCCATATAAGACTTCAGGAAGGACATATGTGTTACTCCTGTGCTAAGCCCTGAATCTTGTTTAATTTTAATTTTCAAGTTATAAATAAAATAAAATAAAGTAAAAAGCAGTGATGCGAGTGAACACTTGCAAAAAACCCCACTGAAACCAAGATGAATTTCTCAACCAATTTCCCAATAGGATATTGAGGGTGGAGGAGTGGCACACCTTCCCTTGTGTGTATAGGGAGGTAACCATTACCACTAGAAATAGAAACCTTCTTGAACGAATCCCATCTAAATTTGTTATTTACAACTGCATCTATTTGCTGTAATTTAGCTTTGTTTATAGTCCCTATTTACTTGCCTCCCCATAAGGGCATAGTTAAACACAAGATCGGTATTTAAATATACTCAGCCAAGTACCCTGGGTAATATAGTCATCATCATCATATTCAGTTTAACACATGCCATCATGTAAAACAGACGTTAAACAGCATTTAAAAATTGACTTACAAACGTACCCATCTCTGCCAGGTCTTTATTGATCCTTCTTTCTCTCAAATCCAACCTTATCACTTCCTACAATATTAACCTTAGCCTACCCCTGCTACCTCAAGTATTCTACCCTTCCACAAACTCAATGTGACCAAACCAACAAAGTTTCCTGTTCTGAAAAAACCCTTCCTTAACTATTCAGATTTAATCCTTCTCTGAGGTCATCAGATTCAAGCCTGTCTTTTAGACTCACATTACACATTCTTGGTATGATTCATAACATTTCTTTTCATCCACATATCCTCAATGGTCAGGTTTCACTTCCATACAATTACACTGTGCACACATGCTAGATCGGCTCTTCCCTTGTTCAATAATGGTAATGTAGTTTCAGAATATATATGGCTATTGTTTTGTAACCTTTGGGATACTACTGAAGCTCGGGGTGGAGCAGGTGCTAGTGTAATTGCAAGAATTAGGATTGGATGGAGTAAGTTCAGTAAACTGAGTTACCACTGTTGACCAAGGGAAGAGTCTATCGGGCATGTGTACGCAGTGTAATGATCTATGGAAGTGAATGCTGGTCAGTGTTGCAGGGAGAGAAATGATATGAGAATTATATGATGCATGTGTAATGTGAGTCTTAAAGACAGGCCTAGGCTTAGTTTTGATGACGTTAGAAGAAGATTAAATCTGGACGGTATAGGGAGATGTATGCATCAGAGTAGACTTCGATGGTATGGGTTAGGGTTAAAAAAATGGATGAGATTTCTTGGGTTAATAGATGTCGAGGCAGCAGGTTCAGCTCGCAGGAGAAGGCCAAGGAAACCATGGGAGGAAGTGATAAAAAACGGACCTGACAGAAAGAGGGATAAATAAAGAACTGTCCAGAGATAGGCTACATTGGAAGTCAATTTCTTAACTCCATCCAACGCGTGCCAGCATGTAAAACAGACGTTAAACCAAATATGATGATGATGATGGTTGTCCATCTCTATAATCCCCAAGAAATTTGTGAACAAATAAACAAACTGACAGGAACTGCGACTTAGATTGAAGGAAACACTAGACAGTTTATAAATATTAAAAAGAAAAAGAAAACATGCAAATTGCTAAAATTTCTTTTTTTGGCTCATATAAAGGTTTTGGTCAACAAGACCACACTCAGGATGTAGCATGTGGAGTGGTGTGAACCAAATTAATGAAAAAATAGTATTTCATTAAGTAATAAATATTAAGAAGGCTGACGGCAATGCAGAGAACCGGATTGGGCGAAAGTGATATCTTACAACAATATTTATTTTTCAATCTTTCACAACATAACAAGTATGTTATTTACTGTACAAAATGTTTCGGGAGTGAGAAAATTGTCAAAAATAAACACAAAAGAAACGTTTGACTATCGAAAATCCAGCCAACTTGGGAATCCGGTTCTCTGCATTGCCTTCAGCCTTCTTAATACCTATTATTTATTTCCAGCAATGCTTCAAGCCAACTACCATTCTCTTTTAGTATTTCATTAGTTCTTAAGTACTAACTTATGCAGTTTATAGACCGGCTGAAACAATAACGTTATTATTAGAAAGCCATTCTTAACATGGGGAGGTGGGGGTTGATGAACTATTCTGTACTTTCACCTGACAATTTGATAAACAAAAGATACCGTAAAAAATTGAATTTAACTTGAAAATCCTATCTAAAAGAATAGCCGGTCTGTTAGCTGCATAATCACCCATTAGTTTAATAGAATGCAATTACAACATCCACGTTTTTTTGTTCTTACACAAGCATACATATACAAAAATTGACGCATAAAAAAAAACATTGGTTTTAAAATGTAAAAATATTGGAATACAAGTTATTCAATTATTTTGGGGGCGATTGTGCGATATAGTTAAGAAAAAGATGGGTGTAAGAAACAAATAACTGTTACGAAATGTTAAAAAAAATACTTTTCTACTTAATTGTATAATTTTCACGTCTTTACTGATAATAAGATTTATTCTCTATACATTTGTTAGCATCACTTTTAATCTATTGTTTGAGTAATCTTCCAACATGGCGTCCGATTTTTTTGGAAGTTACTTGCTAATTTCAGGCTTAAAAGATAGTCACAAAAGAAAAAAAAAAAAAAAAAGAAAGTTAGTGGAACCTTAAGCCTAAATGGTTGGTTTCATTATCTTTTACGCCTTGAAATTAGCAAGTAGCTTCCAAAGAAAAAAAAATGGGCGCTATGTTAGAAGATGATTCGAATGATAGATTAATAAATCTTATAATCAGTAAACACATGTGAAATTATGCAGATAACTAAAAAAAATAATTTTTTTTGCGTTTGGTAACAGTTATTTGTTGTCAATTATATTGCATAATCACCTTTTTTGTTTAAAGTCTTATTCATTTTAATTTATTTCGTTTATGAATAAACTGCTTCACACTATTCATGGTACTATACAACTGGGGAAGGTCTCATTGATTGAAACGTTGGTCACATGAGGCAATAATATACATACATGTGTGTGTATGTGTGTGTGTGTGGAGAATAAAACAAATGGAAAAGTTGATAACCGCCCAACAAATAAAATCAAAACATTTTTGATTAGCTAATACTTTGATAAAATTCTTTAATTAAAAGGGACAAAGTAATATTGCGTACGTCTTTCTTCCACAATTGAAATAAAATTGGGTACAAGTCTTTTTCTACCTCCATCCTTAAATTCACAATGCATTCGTTCTTTACTTACAGCCTTATCTCACACCTTTGAACTCTGCTTCTCTCTCTGCAATCACTAATCCTAGTCTTTTTTTTTCACCCATTCAACCGTAAACATGACCATTTTTCTCTAACACTTTCTCCCCAACCCCCGCTGTAAGTGATCAAAAAATGTATTTGTTACTTTGATATAGTTTTTGCTTTTAAATAAAAGAGAATAAATATAAGTAAAATGGTTTTTGATTCGATTTGTCTTCTATATTTGATGGTTATACACTTTTCCATCTATTTCTTTTCTCTCCATTCTGTTGAATTTAATCCAGACGTTTTTTTACTCACATATACAAACAAAAAAACTATTACTTTGGATAAAACGGAAAAAAGCGAATATCCCAACAAGGAAAATAGAAATAGTGTACTTGACAATGGCTTTCAGTTTTGAATTTGGAAAGAGACAAGGGATTTTATCAGAAAACTGTTACCCATTATATTTTAGGTCGGATGTTTCTTTGTTTTTTGAATTATTAACGCATAAGAAAATCAAACTGCTTTTTGTAATTGGAAATTAAAAAAAAACATCTTTTATTTTTTTTATTACAAATCAAATAAAACTTTATTTTTAACCATTTCAAGAGCTAATTGTCTCAATGATATTTTTACAAAACAAAGCTCTAACGCTGGAATTACTTTGAAAATTTTCTCCATGACAGATTCACATATGTTCAAACTAGTGAAATTAAAAATTCTGCCCACTCTAAGCAGACGAAAATCATGATAATAAACACCACTTATCTCTTTCCAAATTCATAACCGGAAGCTGCAATCTAGTAGTCTACTTCTCTTTGACCACCAACACAAGAAAATCAAATTAACTCATTTGGTGAGATTTTATATTTCGTCTTTATTCTTCAAAAGATTTAATTAGAAATGAGTTATGTTTGTTAATATTTACAATTGAAAACATGGACATGAGAGAGAGATAGAAAAGGAGGAAAGAGCAAAAGGAAGGAGCGGGGGTCTTTTTTTTTTTTTTTTCCAAAATGTTGGTATTGTAGGACCCCGCAATACAAGAATTTCATGTTTTTATAGGCTATAAGCGAAAGCAGGAGGTAATGTAGCAGTTATATAATTACGATCTATTTTCGTGTTCTCACTTGCAGAGTGATTGATACGTTGACCAGTCAAAACACCTTTGTGCATGGGAGGCACTTATGGCCAAACCATTTCCAACTCTTTTTCTTGTCTATGTAGATATTTCTTGACCATGTCTGTTGTGTTGGTGAAACTGTATAAATAAAATTGATTTAAATTGTAGAAGAGGAAGTTTATCCTTATAACCAGACTATAAAGTGTAAGAAAAAAAAAAAAAACAAGTCAGAAAGAGAGAGAGGGAGAGTTAGAATAAGAGAGAAAGTTATTCAACTCGTTCCCACATCAATGCAAACATGTGTAAACATGCACTAGGCGGTTGCAATGCATGCGAATAACAGGTTTGCTGCGAGTGAGAGATATTTGGTCAAGAGAAGAGAAACCACACAAGAAATTGGAAATATGTCTGGTCTGGAACTTTTGACTTTCCAGAATTTGATTTCTTCTTGGAAGGTTCATGCTGAGAGGAAAGTAATTGCAAAAAATTATGTCCAACTCGATACGGAGAGCACCGAGGCAGTAGGTTTTTTATTCTATAGATTGGCAGCAGATCAGCTTTTCAAGTGGATAACTGGCTGCTCTGCCACAAAGGACTAGAATATCTATATTCCAGCAGATGAGTAGGGGGGGGGCAGTCAGTTGAGGTTTATGTGACTCTCACGGACATATGGGCCCTGGGCCTCTTAGCTAATGGATTGTGTTCAGTTGGAAGATATGTCCGTCTTGATTGCCAGTCTGTTGTTCAGTCAAAAAAACGGGTAAAAAAGATTAAAAAATAAACCGTTGTTACTTGTTTTAAACTGAAGTTGTAATTTTATTTGGAAGGAAGAATTCTTCTGTTGCAGCAACGACTGAGACCGATTTGGCCCAGCACAATGAGCAAACAATCACAGCCTGTGCAGTGAATGCACGTTCACATCTGCACTGAATATTAATGAATGTCCCGCAACATCTTTTTCTTAGCCATCTTTCAAAAATTGTTGACCCCGCCTCCCCAGTCTTTCATCCTCCTATCTTGTAAATATTAGATTAAAAAAAAAAAAAAAAAAATGTTGCCGCCCCCCAACCCCATTTGGTCCTTCTTTCCCACTATCGCGTGTCTATTTTTTTCCATTGTAAATATTCCCCCAAATTACAATCTTGAGAATAAGGACAAGTTAAAAAAAAAAATTAAAAAAAAAAAAAATCGAAGGAGAATCGTACTGTTTTGGTAGATTCGCTTTTTTACATTCAAGTTGGCAGCAGCAAGTCTTCATTTAAACAAACATTTTAGAAAGAAGAAAAGGACAACTTCTTAACATTTACTTTTCAGACACAGAAAAATAAAGAAACATCAAAAATCCATGTTTCATATTAGAAATGATTCAGTTTTATATCAAATTTATGTACACATTTTTTTTTCAGATATAACAAGTGATAATTAATTTTTTATTTATAGAAGTTTGGCAGGTTTCTGTGCATTCGTTTTGTTCCATCTAACCCTCACTTTATACATTACTCTGCCGAATTGAAATCAACCATTACCACAAAGAGAAATATATTAAAGAAAGCTGTGTAATCATATTTTAAATTAATTTTCAGGGTAACATTGTACGCCAACTTATCAAAATAATTATTTAAAAGAATTTTCCAGTGTTTATGTCAATAGTGCTCAACACATTAGTAGAGTATTATAGTAATTAAAATATGGTGAACATCTCGATCAGGAGTCAGCAACCCACATACCACGAGTGGATTTCGTCCGGCTCTGCAACTTGTGAACAACTGTTTTCTAAAATAAAATATACTGAAAAACATAGGCGATTTTTTTTTTTATTATTAATTCTTTTTGAATTTTCTACGATATATGTCCTCCTCAAAATTAAAAATAAAAGATACTCCCTTTTTATTTTTTAAAAGCATCTCTTTTTTGGGAGGTGTTTTTAATCTGTGTGGTATTGAAACTGATTCAGGATGAAAGTTTTCTTAAGAACTCACGCACCACGTGAATTAGAAATAGAGTGTTCTTGTTTTAAAAGCATTCTTTTAATTTTTAATAATTAAAGTTTCCTATATATAAACAATGTTTTAAAACAAGAACACTATTTGTAATTCACTTGGCACAGCCACACGCGAGTTCTTGATTAAGTAAACTTTCATCCTGAATCCGTTTCATCACCACGTGGATTAGAAAACACACAAAAAGAGATGGTTATATAAAAAAAAAAAAGGTATGATACTATATCTTTTATTTTTGATTCTGAGGACGTATATTGTCAAAAATTAAATTGAAAAAAAAAAAATTGCATTGTATGGCATTCTAACAGCTTATTTTTAACAATTCAACTTTCCTATATAAACAATACTTTTAAAACAAGAAGACTATATTTCTAATACTAAAACACATTTAACAAGGTTGCGTGACGACCACCTGGATGATGTTTTAGTCCTATCATCGACAAAAATTTCACCTGATACAGAGAATTATTGCACAATAAACAGAAACAAGTAATTTACTACTTCCAACTGTATTTTATGTTAAGAAAAAAGTTGTTGTGTTAGTAGTGTTTTTTTTCATTATTCCTGTAGATAAATTGTTTAAATAAAATCAATTAACCCTTTCATGCATAATGTGGTTCCACAACTACGAATAGAAAAGTTGTCAGAAATAATCATAATTTTGATTAGACCAAGTATATTTGTTTTTGTGAGAGTCAGGAACATCGAGGAATACGCCGTTACAGGCCTTTTCACAAGTTAGCTCAACTTGAAGGCACGTGATTTAGGAACAAATTAGATTAGGTACATAGAATTTCTGTAAAAAAAAATCATGCATGAAAAGGTTAAAATTCTTTTTTATTTAAACCTAAAAAAAAAAAATAAAAAAAAAAAAAAAAAAGACAGTTTTTGGACAGAGCAGTTAAAGTCTGATAAAATTTATTTGCATTATATTTAATACCATGGCCTTTCACTGCATAGCTAATTGCCCCCCCCCCTCTCTGTCTCTGGGCTAGTCAAATAGAATCATAGATCTCAGCGATTAAGGGTATAAACAATATTACTAACATAAAAATCAAGTTCATGGCACAATAAGATCTATAATCAAAACACATTCATTTGTGTTGAGTTAAGCCACATTTATCATGAATAAATGTGAAATTTGTTTCATTTATCACTCCTATACATTAAAACAAGTTACTTTTATTTCAATCACTAATACAACAGATTTATTTTGAAATACAGTATATACCAGAGACGAACGGTCCAAAGACATAGCTTGGAATGCCTAATTTGCATGACTATTTCTTTTTAACAGTCCATAATAAATTAATGTTTGGTGTTATTAATTCGGAATTTTATTGTCCTACTTTGTCCATATATATGCAATAATTTTGTCAATATTAACAATAATAAATTAAAATGATTCAATAAAAAAAAGGATAAATTATTAAACCTTTCTTAAAATATTTGCCTATTAATTTTCAAGAGAGGTAATTTAAATTAAACTAACTCGAAAGAAAGATAAGCAAGAGTTCAGAAAGAGGAGATTGTGACTGACCTATCCCTCTCTCCCGTTAGCGAAACCATATAAAGAAAGGGGAGATGGTGACTGACCTATCCCTCTCTCCCGTTAGCGAAACCATATAAAGAAAGGGGAGATGGTGACTGACCTATCCCTCTCTCCCGTTAGCGAAACCATATAAAGAAAGGGGAGATGGTGACTGACCTATCCCTCTCTCCCGTTAGCGAAACCATATAAAGAAAGGGGAGATGGTGACAGGCAAATTGATTTCCTTTTCTTTTCATGGCGCTCTTATTTAAAAAATAAACAACTTTGTATAAAAATTACCAAAATGTTAATCGATTTAAATAAATAAATGTGAATGTTAATTTATTTAAATAAATAAATGTGAATGTTTTTCTATTTAAATAAATAAATGTGAATGTTTTTGTCTTATGTTTACAACAAACTTATGAAATGTTCAATATTTAACATCTTGGTTTCACGTATTTCAAGTAGCGAACTTTGTGAAATGACAGCAAGCTGGCAAAATCAGCTTGTATATTATAACTGTTTCATATCTTCTAAATATTATTTTATATATATAAAAGTCAATATTTGTGCATTATAGAAATTGATATGTTAACAAAACATTCAAATAAGTTTCAATAAGAGTTAAATTTTTCAAGGAATCTGAAGACACCACTGAAATTTTCCTTCATTTTCATATCGGATTACTAGAGGCAATTATCGGTTCAGTCCATAAAATAACTGACACAAAATTATTTTTTTTAAATAGATTTTCTTCATTTCATAAAACAAAAATAAAAAAAGAATACATGTAAAAAAAAACAAAAAAAACAACAACTTTTGAACATTTAAATAATTATTTTTAAGACTTAAAATAACTAAATAAAAACGAAATCATCCAGTATTCCTTAAATCCATTTGCAGTTTTACAGCTGCAGGATTTTTTCTTCTTTCAAGTAAAGACTTCGAACATATTAATTTTTTTGAGTAATACTTGCGCAGGAATTTCTTTTTCAAAATAAAACTTTGAACACTTTCATTTGTTGATTTATTTTTTATGATATACTTAAATCACGCTGATGACAGTAACAAATCGACTGTTACTGTTAAAATTAAATTCAAACAACTAGCAACATTTTTTCTACATTGTTTTTTTTTTTGACGTGTTCATGTGTAGTTTGATTTCTTAAAAGTAATTCACGTTTATGCCAATAAAATATCGACTCTTTTTCTGTTATACTTAACTCGCAATGTTGCCGGTAAGAAATCGACCGTTACTGTTGTCGTACTTAAGACACTATTCTCCATCCCAACCCTTGGGCAACGCCAGGCACCATGCTAGTATATATCTATATATTTAAATAACATTTTAGAAAACCAAATAAATAATGCAAATTTTTTGTAAAATAGATTATTTTAAAGACTTGAGATTTCAACGCAAAATGTTCTTAAAAGTAAGACATTTTTGTCTCTTTTTAATCCGAACGCTCAAGTTTTAAAAATAATTCAACAAAAAAAAAAATCACATTGTTTATATGGTTTTCAAAAATTTCTACAATGTTATTCAAATATCAAGTGACTATTTTTCATTATATATATTTGTTTCAATGTTTACTTCAACAGTACTCAATACATGCGTAGAGCTACATAGTATAAAATATACTTATTGTAAGTAATCTACACAAAAGTTTTTGTTTCATTCCTCAAGGATGAAACACGTTTCTGTTCTGTGTAGCTTACTAACTATAAATAAATAAAATTACAGATTAAAATTATATCATACTCTGATTCAATGTCAATTTTGGAGCAAAAAAACAAAAAACTTAAATAAATGTCCTGTCTTCAGACTGGCAACTGACCCTGAAGGCGGGATATTTATATGGCAAATTAAATTTGTTTAAGTATGCTCTGAATTTTTTACAGAAACATGTGTCAGATTTTATTCTTCTCCGAAACTGAAATTAAATCACAGTATGATATAATTCTGATCTGTGATTTTCTTTATGTAATACTAGCAGGAAGACCCGCCGTTACTCAGGATTGAATAAAGATCACTCCTATATACTTTTTCCCTATGCTCATAACACCATATTACTTTCTTTGTTTTTACTGGCTCCCTCTTCTTGTTTCGCCCCCTAATATAGTGAGGAGCTGAAATGTTGGAAAACTCAATTAGTGTCTTATACATATGGTTCAAATTTCATTAAAATTAGATATACATATTTGAAGTTTGAAGAGGGTTCTGTCCTCATGGGTCACTTAGGGGTAGGGGCCATGTAAGATTTGGAACCACTTCCATTATCTTCCCAAGAAAATTTTATACATATGATTTAAATTTAATAAAAATAAGATATATTTGAAGATGCATTTGGGATGCACTTGGAGATTTGGGAACACTTCCATTGTCTTTCCTGGTAAATTTTACATTAGAATACACTTAAATTTCATGTAGATTTTCTAACCTTTCTTCCTATAGGGAACACACAAACAGACATTGAGTTTTATATATATATATGTATATATATATATATATATATAAAATATATATAGCAATAGCATAAAAAAAATCAACTTTTGGAATCAGAACAGAGGCAGATCTTACATATACACATGGCTTGATATCCTTTCAGATGGAGCTTTATAAAAATAATAAATAATCTTTTGAATGGTAAAGATAAGCCCCTTTTATTTATTATGGTTTCATGTTTGTGGCCACTTTGCATTTCTTTCAGAAAAAATAACTTGTATTTTTTGTAAGTAAAAAATAATACAATTCAAGTCACTAGAGTTTATTTGATTGTATATTTCAGCCTTTCTTCAGGCTTTATTTTTTAGAAAAGGCAGTTAGAAATGGACGCAAATGTTAACAGAACCAGAGCACCGACATTTGACAATTGCTGCCGAAGAAAAAACTGATGAAGTTGACAGCAGAACTTAATTCCGCTCAACAACAATCAGTGTCTTTCTCAACCATGGAATAATGACGGGGACCATAGCTATTAAGAATCCTGTTATGGGAGTTGAATGAGTAGTAAAAACCTTTTGGACAGAAAAAAAGCATAAGAATTGGACATTCGAAAGGCCACAAAATGTGTTGTAGAACGAGGAATTCCAATTTGAACTTGTCGGTAGTAAAGAGGAAAATATATGCAAGAAGAAAGCCCGAATGATGAATGCATGTTTTTTTTGTTGTTTTGGATTATTTAATGCAGACTCCATTTATTTTGGTAAAAGAGTTTTAAGTTCATATTTTCAAACAGTTAACAGATTCTATCTTGTATAAAGATCATTTGCAGAGCAATTTCTTTCGTGTGTTTACTTTGCGAATAAACAATGTGCAATTGATTAATCCATAGAGCAGTTTGGTTTATTACTTAGAGATTTGGGGGTATACCCCCAGTTTAGAAAACGGAAATTAAAAGTTTTACCCTGTCATTAAATAATTCCTCCATAATACCAACATTGTATGAATATGTGGTTCCAACAATTAAAATAGGGGTGGTGGTAGTAGTCCGTCTGAGTGAAATCGTCTTCCCAAATGGCAAAGAGAACCTCTACGTTTATGTAAATTTTAACGTATGTGCATCCATCTTTGTTATTCTCGTTAAGTGCAAATACTTCCCTCAACCAACAAACACTCATCCTTCTCAACCTCTAACATTTAGGTCAATGATTTCACACTGAGTAACTTATACTTTAAGACAAAGAAATTAACGTTTTTACAAAGTTGAAAATGTCCAGGTTTTCATAAAAGATTCATATTCATACATTTTTCATAAACAGAGGACCGTTCGAAATATTAAAATTAAAGATTATACTAATACCTATAATTTGCATGCTTTTATGATTTCCATAAGGGTATTTTTAAAATTTATTTGTCACATGTGAAATAATTCATTTTTAGTGAAGAAACACTTTAAACTACAACAAAAAGTAGATTTATACCATACATATGTATGTAAAAAAGACAAAGGAAAAACAGTTAAACACGGGAAGAAATAAAAATCAAACAAGAGATTTGACTGGTTTTGTTTAGATCAACGACCGTCTTCAAAAAAAAGTTGAACAAAACCGGTCAAATGTCTCGTTTGATTTTTATTTCTTCCTGTGTTTAATTGTTATTCTTTTCTGCCTTTCATAGATTCTGTCTCCAGACATTTCATTTTATGATATATTGTGCAATTTTATCTTCATCAGGGTTTTTGATCACCACTTGGGGGGGGGGGGGGGGGGGGGGGAACTCCTCTCTGGTTTTTGACACCTTATTGGTGACTGTCATTCAGGGTTTTTACCATAGTCACCACGCTAGGCACTGCGGGTTGGCGATGCTATTTGCCCATAGCTAGGTGTCCACATACAGTGCCTGGTATTCCCAAATAGTCACCCATCTAGGACTGACCAGGCTTAACGTTGATATATATATATATATATATATATACACACACACACACACACATATAACCTCAAATTAGATCATATAGCAAACCCACAATGAGTTAGCTATGAAAATCAATCTTCAACTTGCAAATACTAGTAGCTGAATATTTTATAGAATAGAGCTATATATATATATATATATATATATATATATATATATATATAAGGACGTTAAGATACTTTGCTTGAACTTTGAATTCTAATAAAATTTGATTGGCACCTTATTTTATTATTTCATTTTATATTATGATATATATATATATATATATATATATATATATATATATGCATTTTGACAGTTTAAATTGTTTTTCAAATTGAGTACCAAATAAAGAGCATATCAGGTATTATTTACAGCTGTTTCAAGGCATATTTTAAGTCATACAATAAACCATAACATTTATTGTTGAAAGAAGATTCTTCAGAACAATGTTTTTGTAATAAAATTCTTGTAGGTACCTTACAAAAAAACACAATCAATATTCATATCCCAAAAAAGTCACAAATTCCACCAGAAACTAAACAAAAATCACAAGATCCATTGTCAAAAACAATCATTAAAATTAATTACACATCAAAACGATTTAAAATAAGCACTGCCTTGGAACAGCTGTAAGCAACTATAATACCTTTGTGTATGCTCTTTATTTTGTACTTGATTTGAAAAATGATTCAAATTGTCAAAATACACATATATATAATGGATACCATAAAACCTGTTGCCTGAATCCATGCAAATTACATTGGAGAATAAAAAAATGTACATGTTTTTCTCATTTAATTCGCATAGATTCAAGCAATTGGCCATATTGAATGAAACTTTCTGTTGAATCTATTTTATTCTGATAACTTTCCAAATCAATAACGTAAATATAATTCGTCCCCTCCACCACCATATGTTCACATGACATCAAAAAGTGCCGCTAAAGATACCAGCATAGGAAAAAAATGATTTTATTTACACATGGGTTTTTTTTATGCAAATACATATAAAAAAAACTGTAGGGTTATCAACCACTTTCAATTACTGAAGTTCAGAAATTTTGAGCCAGGTCATTACTTGACTGGATGACATCTTTGGAAATATCAGGTATTGTAAGTCAAATAAAACACTGATTTAAAACCTGCTACCCTGTGGGGTGGATGAGAATCAGTCAGATTGGTTTTGAAGATGGTGTTTACATGGACCATCCAGCAGCGAGATGTAGTCTCTGATCCTGAACTTGCACATTCTGACTGAGTAGGTCACAAGAAAAGACCAAATTTCATTTAATGGCATATCAACCCTTTTTTGGTGTGTGTGTGTGTGTGTGTATGCATGTGGGTTATTTAATGCAGACTCACAATACTTATTGTAAGCAATTCATTGTATACATTGAACAAGTTGCTATTTTACTCATGGCTGAAAGTTAATTGGGGTTCCAAACCTTTTCCAATAACATTAGGGCACTAGCTCTACCTATCTGGCGCTACCCGGGATGCAATGAAGTAATTTTAGTTTTTAATTTTTATTTGTTTGTACATTTTAAAACTTAAGATAGACAATTTATATTATATTCATCAAATTATTGCTAAGTACATTATTATATTGTCAATAACACGGTGCAATAATAACAAATGAAAATTTGCTCGTCAGAAGCAGAGTTTAATTTGTCAGCTTAAATGCTATTTGGTTCTGACATTAGAAAATCCTTTATATGTTAGATACTTGACTGCTTGGATTTGAACTTAGTTTAACCGATTTTATAATCTACGACAGAATTCGTTGAGCCAATCATGCACACGATAGTTTGAAGAACGGTTGACTACATAAAACAATGCAGGCAAAAAAGGCTGATACCAATCTTAAATCCAATGTACTCTTGTATGGCTATGAAACATTGTCAATGATGAAACGTCAAAATGACACGATCCTGGCTACAGCGCATTGGATGAAGAAAATTGCCAGTCTCACTCTACAGGTCACCACGAGAAAGTACGTCGCACAGCGTTTCAACTGGTATGGCCGCGTCGCCCGCCACCAGTCATCTGAAACACTCCAAAGTGTGTCCCACACTGAATGCCCAAAGCATGTGGTAGGCTGCTTAAGACATGGAGGGGATCAGCTGATTACGGCCTGATCCTGATGGGCGATACAAGCGAAATCGCAACAGACAGAAAAAGTTGGAAGTCATTCCTCTCATAAGACAAGAAACCGAAAATAATAATAATGGCAAAAAATACTTGTCATAAATCGTCCCCATAAGTAATCATATTCATCAATTTTAATCCTCTCATAATATTCTTTATCATTCAACTGACATTCAATCTTAACACTTTATCCTCAAGTGTTTTTAGCTTTGATAAGTGGTGACTCATTAGTAATATATAATATATATATATATATATATATACACACACATATATATTACTAATGAGTTATGGCTTATCAAGGCTAAAAACACTTGAGGATAAGGCTTAATGAGATGGATGAAATGTCAGTTGAATGACGAAGAATATTATGAGAGGATTGAAATTGATGAATGGAATGAACAAGCTTAAATCCGCAAACTGAGAGTATCCGTGTAGTGAGAAAAAATGATGACCCTCTTCATCATTTATAAGAAAGTGAAGTCAATGAAGACGTATATTATCGTAAAAGAGGAAAAGCACACAGAAACATGTGTTTTCATACGTCATCAGAGGTACTGTCAAACATTTCAATTTTATCTCATTTAACAATTTTTTTAATTAACTAGTTCAGTCAATCTGCGAGGATAGTGTGAACACGAAACTGCTGCAGACCAATATTAAAATAAATTAATTATTTTCTAAAAGTATTTTAGAGCTCTATCATATCGAGCATTATATTCACAAAGATGGAAACCCTCATGTTAATTATATTTAAGGAACTACATCATACAAATATATACACACACACACACAGTGGCATGAAAGAAGTAAATAGACACCCTTATTAATAACGAAGACTGTTGTCAGAAGACCCTGATAGAGTTAGGCAAGATAATATTATTTTCCCTCCTTGTTGATGAATTGGACAATCACTCGGTTAACAGTAGAAAGTGGAAATCCGAGGTTTGCATCGATTTGATTCTGATTAAGTCCACCTTCATATTAACCTATAATATGGTTCCTCTGAAACTAAGAATTCTAATGCTTCTTAAGTACGGTGTCGTACTTAAATGGTGATATATAATAGGTATATTTATATATGAAACACAAAAAATTGTCAATTAGCATTAAATATTGATATTTAGAAACTTTTCTGCTGCTTTGCACAGCTTAGAGTGCTAGCCATGGGAAGGAAGCTGAAACTTTAAACATGTATGGATTATTTTGGCGGGGTGTCTATTTACTAATATATATATATTTACTTATATATATTCCACTTTCTACTGTTAACCGAGTGATTGTCCAATTCATCAACAAGGAGGGAAAATAATAATATTATCTTGCCTAAGTCTATCAGGGTCTTCTGACAGCAGTCTTCATTATTAATAAGGGTGTCTATTTACTTCTTTCATGCCTGTGTGTGTGTGTGTGTGTGTGGATATATATATATATATATATATATATATATATATATATATTGGGTTGGACAAAAAGTATGTTCGATTTTTTAATGTCATCTTTCTAGCCTAGTAAAGATCGTTTTATATTCCTATTCTTCAAATCCTGTATTTGGTGTAGCAAGTATGTTGACATCAGTGTGTAATAAGCCTCTGAACAGAGGAGTTCTGACTTGTATTTCAGGCCTTGAAAGGGAAGATCAAGCAGAGTACTACTGCCATCTGATGCTTTTTTACTACAGAAAAGGAAAAAAAGCTACAGAAACCTGCATAAAGATATGCCATGTGCATGGGGAGAATGCTGTTACAGAACGGGTGTGTCAAAAATGTTTGCTTGACCCCGAAAAGGAAATTTTTCAGTGAGAGATGCTCCTCGCTCTGACCGGCCAAAGATGATAAACAGTGAAAGCCATAGTTGAACAAGATTGCCGTTTGACAATCAGACAAATCGCAAACATTCTCAAGATTTCCAAATTGAGCATGGAAAATGAATTACATAAACTCGGTTATGTTTCTAAACTTGATGTTTAAGTTCCTCTTTCTTAAAAAAACGAACAAGCTTTTTGACCCATCCAATATATATAAAAATAAAATATATTAAAAAAATATATTAGATTCTGAAGAAGGTTGCAAAGACTGAAACCTTGACTTGGCGATGTAAACCAAACAACCCACATATATATACATACAGAAAGAGAGAGATAGAGACATATATCTACAAATATACTTTGTTTTAACCAACCTCCAATACGCTATTCTGGTTTGTTTGTACAAAGTTTAAATAATAATAATAATAATAATAATAATAATAATAATAAAAAAAGGTTTTTACAATCTTTAAAAAAAAGTATAATGAATAATCCCACCTTTAGGATTGCTTCGAAACCCAAAGTTTTCTTTCTGACATTTCAAATAAAAGAATCAAAAACAAATGTCTGCAGAATATCCTAGAAAGACAAACGTCTCAGCGTTTACAATTTTTCTCTTTATGCTTTTTCACATGCTTTTGAAAATTTCCTTTGTAAATGAAACCTTTGCCACACACATTACAATAAAGGGATCTCTCTCCAGATCTTCTCATATGAACCTTACGTTTTTTTCGCTTGCTAACAAAGGCAGCTTTGTCGCATGCTATGCAAGGAGAAGATGAATTTGCGCTATGTGCGAGTTCGTGTCTTTTCGAAGGGTGCATGTAAGCATTGTTACGCTTGGGGCGGGTGGAAAACGCTGTCTCGGTGTGAGTTCTCATATGCTTTTCTAGTTTAGCAGGAGTATTAAAAGAACTCGTACAAGTTTCACAGAAGAATTGTGCATGTTTCTTCATATGGATTTCTAAGGCCGACTCGAAAGAAAATGATTCATCACATTTTTTACATTTTAAATGTTTTCCATCACTTATATGGAAGCGCATATGTATTTTTAAGCCCTTGTTCTGTGAGAAACTCTTCCCACACTGATTACATTTGAACAATTTTTGATTATTCAAATGGATTCTCATATGTAGCTGTAATTTAGATTTCAGGGAGAAAGTCTTTCGGCAGGTTTTGCATGGAAAACGTTTATACACCGCATGCGCCTTCAGGTGGATTCTTAATGTAGACGACAAGGGAAACACTTTTCCGCAGATCTCACAGCAAAAAGCGGTTTCCACTTTGTGTGTTTTTGTGTGGAAGATTAAGGCCAGCATTTGGAAGAAAGCTTTTCCACACAAGCTACAGACGTGAGTTTTTTCCATTGCGTTAGTTAATTTCCGAATCTGAAGAGCGGATTTTTCTGGAGAAGACTTTCCACGTACATCGTGTGTGGAACATATCTCTTTATGTGTCTTCATATGATTTTTCAAGTGATGAGATCGAATAAAATCATTTCCGCATATGTCACAATGAAAGGGTCTTTCTCTGATGTGAGTTTTATTGTGGTTTTTTAGCTCCCTTATTCGACTAAAGGACAAATCACACTCTTTACAATTATACAGCTTTTCCGGTGTGCCAGTTCGTTTGGAAATCTTGAGAGATTTTTCTGAAAAAGCTTTCCCACGTACCTTACATGCGAAAGGTTGCTCTCCATGCGTCTTCACATGATTCGCTAAATGTTGACGTCGAACAAAAGCTTTTCCGCATACATCGCAGTGAAAGCGTCTTTCTACATTTTGATGCTTTTTCGAAATGTGTTTTTGTAGCTCGCCCGCTTGAGAGAAAGACAAATTGCACTGCTTACAGTGATGCGTCTTTTCTGTTGCAAGATCTGGGACTGCCTTACCTTTTAAGACACTCCTATGAGCAATAGTCTGTTCTTTTGTGTGTCTTTTAATGTGATTGTTTAAAAAATCTTGTCTGACAAAACTTTTTGGGCAAATGTCACATTGGAAATTTTTTTCTCGTGTGTGGTATTTACCATGCCTTTTTAACTGAGCATTTGTCTCATACGATTTATCGCAATCAGCACATTTAAAAGGTTTTTTCGGTTGATGCATTTTCGCATGCTGTCTTAGTTCTGTGTTGCTAACAAAAGCAACGCCACATACCAAACACTGAATTATTATCTCTCCAGTGTGAACTCTCATGTGGCTATTCAAGTTAGCCATTTGAACAAAGTCTCTCCCACATTCTTTGCACTCAAAGGGTCTTTCTCCGGTATGCTGTCTCATGTGACATTTTAAGCCAGACACTTGAGTGAAAGCTTTACCACACACCTGACAGGGAAAGGGTCTTTCTCCTGTATGCGTCCTCATATGGATCCGCAAAATACTTTTGTTTGCATAGGTTTTCCCACATTGTTCACAAGGAAAATGCTGTCTTGTGTGTGTTCCGATATGTCGTTTTAAGGTAAGTGGATCGTAAAATCTTTTACCACAATGTCCACAAGGAGTGGACAATTTTTTAGTATGCGTCTTGAGGTGTATTTTTAAATCAGAATCGCGCTCGAAAGATTCACCGCACTGTTCGCACGTGTAGAGAACTTCTTGCGACTCTTCTTCACTTTCAGAGTTGTCTTGAGAAGAGGAATCATTCTCGGATATTTCATCTTCTGAGGTTGTCTTGGATTCGTGTTTCAGTAGATGAAGAATAAAAAGAGAATGTTCCGAGAATGATTCATTGCAATCGTCACAGTGCAATTTCTGATCATCGAGTTGAGAATCCATTTTTTATTCAAGTGACCATTCACTGTAATGTTCCAGGAAACACTTCATCCACACAGGACTCTGAAATAAAAATACAAATTTATTATGTATATTATATAACAATAGACTAAGGCAATTTCATGTGCGTACATACGCGATCACCCTCCACCTCTTTTTTTTTTTAAGAATGATTAGATCGCAAAAAAAAGAAAAAAAATATTTAAAAAAAAATTCCTCTGATGTTACTGTTATGTCGAACATGAAACTCCAACTAAAGTACACTTTCTAGGTCTTTAAGCGTGTATCAAAATGAGTATCCGTTCGGTCCAAAGATGGTAGAATAATATAATGGAGTCAGCGTTCGTGCTGGATGTCCATTGAATGGAAATATATCACTAACTCCTACAAGGGTTTCAGAGATATTTTCTGAAACTATATTAACCAGAGTACTCAGATAAGTATATTTCAGTTTGAACAAACATGGTACAATAATATTGTGGGGTCTGCGTTTGAATTGGACATCAATAGAATGGAAATATTTTTAAGCATGGCAGATGAAGCGTATTACTGTGGAATTTCCACGGGTCCCGCTAAGCCGTATAATAATATGTTAATAATTTTGTGTTCGTACATACTATATATACAGCAGAATCATGTTGACACACCAGTTCTCGTTAGATCACTGAAGTTAACTGACGTTGAGCCTGGCCAGTACCAGATGGGTGACTATTTGAGAATGCTAGGTGCTGTATATGTAGACAGGTATGACAGTTTGTATACATTAGAAAAACATGACAAAGTCACAGCCCCACATCTAGAGCTTGAAATTCGTCAATGTTCATCTATACCTACTGGCATAGGATGATTCAAGTCAAAATCAAGTCACATACCTTATCACCTTCCGCAAGCATTAAAAAAATGAAATCGTTAAAGCAGCAATTGAAAATTAAGGTAACATTTTTTGACTTTATTCATTTTAAAATGGTTCTTCCCAAATCAAATTCTGCCATCCCACCGACGTAACCAATTTTTAAGACCTTCTCTTGGCGTTCTTTTTATTTTAATGAAATTTTAAGTAACATGTAATTGTTATAATTTTAAATAAACTAATTTAAAAAGTGATATTCGTTTAATTTACCATACAACTATTTTTTACAAGACTATTAAAAAATACTGACATTGTTGAAATAAATAAATCGAAAAATAAATTTATTTTAAAATATTGAACTGACAATTATTTTCATGGAAGAGAATTTTGTTTCTTTATATTATTACGCCATACATATATTTATTATTTCAAGAGTAAAATTTCATAGTTTTGACCCAGACAAACTTCCCAGCTAAAAATAAACATGTTGAAGCTAATAAGTCGAAGCCATCATCCCATTCATATTCGCGTCCTTCGAATGAGACAAACTGCTGAGGATAACACCATATCGAGAATGATATTTTTCATTCTCTGCTTGTTCATGTCAACAACCATGCCGAAGTCTGGACACTTTCTGACAAATCAAAATTAATATTCTGTATGATTTTTCTACATTGTTTTCGGATGTCGGATCATTTCATCCCCAGTTTTATTCATTATATATATATATGTAAAATAAAAAAAAGGAAAGGCAAAAACTATGCGATTTATGTATTCATCAATGTTTCGTCTTTATTGAAAGACCTCCTCAGGATGTAGAAAAATCATACAGAATATTAATTTTGATATGTCAGAAAGTGTCCAGACTTCGGCATGGTTGTTGACGTGAACAAGCATAGAATGAAAAACATGATTTTGGTTGTAGCGTTATCAGCAGTGGCCTGCCTCTTTCAAAGGACGCGAGATAAATGGGATTGATGGCTTCGACTTATTAGTTTATGGCTATTTTAGCGAGGAAGTTTGTCGGGGTCAAAATGTCACAGCCAAGCTTGGCTGGCAGTAGATGTGGAGGACAGGGGGGGGGGGGATGAAACTGTCGTTTATTCTAAACTGGGAGAGAAAAGAGGAAAAAGAAAAGAAAAAGAGAAAAGGAGGGGAAGAAAAACAAATATAATAAGAAAGTAGGGACGTGTAGATTTTTAAACTGATTTTGAAACGCAAAATATGATTGAAAATAAAAGTTTTGGGTGGTATCATATTAGTTTCAAAATGGGTGTATTAATTTAATCCTATTTGATTATTTTATTTGTGTCTCATTAATTAATTAATAAGTTTCCTGTAATATGTGAGAATAAAAACATTTTGGTATAAAGAGAGAGAGGGGGGGGTATCATACCTATTAGCTTAAATATTCAAACTGGATTTATTAATTTATTTCTATTTATTTGATTACTCTATTTGTGTTTCAGTAAATAATTAATAAATTTCTTGTAATGTGTGGGAGTATGTATAAAAGTGGGTTGGAAATAATATAGCTCTTTAGTTTATTTATGTATGAATGTGTTTGTTTATATTTATTTAGTTCATTATGTGTTTTATTAATTGATCCGTAATTATTTAGAAGTATTTATGATTATACAAGTGATTGTATATGTAATATGTGAATATAAGTAAAAGTGTTTTGAATTATGTGTGAATGTGTTTATTTATTCTCGATTGTTTTATTGTATTACTAATCAACCATTAATATAATCATGAGCATATTTTTTTTATTTGAAAGGCGTGGAGATTTTTACTATTTTGGTTTGTGATATGGTTTATTAAGAGTGTCACAAATTATTGTGTTAATGGAATGAGTGGGTAAAAGTAGATGTGTATTTATGAGAGAAGTATTTGTTGTTTGAGGTACTTATTTATTGTTTTTCGAGAATATCTGTAGGGCTTTTTTCTAAGTGTTTAGTATGAAATATGTGGAGTATTGTAGTGTTTTTAAAGGATTTGTGATGTATTTGATTTCCTCTTCAATATATTGAGGTCTGCAGATTCTGAGAGCACGTAGGAAAAAGCCAATTATCATACCTGCTTTGATCTTGTTGCTGTGGTGTGAATAGAAATATATGTAGTTGTTTTTGTGAGTGGTTTGAAGGAGACAGGCCACTGCTGATAACGCTACAACCAAAGTCATGTTTTTCATTCTCTGCTTGTTCATGTCAACAACCATGCCGAAGTCTGGACACTTTCTGACAAATCAAAATTAATATTCTGTATGATTTTTCTACATTGCTTTCTTCATCTTGAGGAAGTCTTTCAATAAAGACAAAACGTTGATGAATACATAAATCACAGTTTTTGGCTTTCCTTTTTTCATTACGTTGGATCATTTTATCCCCACTTTTCTTAAATTCCACATTGATTACAAGCAAAGGAATTTTCCAGGACTTGGGACTAGAGGTTTTTTGGGGTTTTTTCTTCCTAAAAGTTGTCAAAACTTCCAAGACTATATATATGGTAGATTCCTAAAATTAAAAAATATTTACAGGAATGTGAGTGGCCAATGGCAAAAATATTCAAAATTAAGATGATTTCCCAACTTGAAGGTCTATGGGCCCTCTACCAATTTCCAAGGGGGGGGGGGGGATACCCCCTTACCCTCTGTAAAATTTAATGTAAAATGATCCTAATTCCCGGGCCATTCTAGATTTTTAGGATAGTAGTAAAAAAAAAATGTTTTTCTATGGGAGATAAATTTTGTGCATTTTCTTTTTTTTGGGGGGGGGGGGGGGGGGGGGCGCTGAAAATTGTAAAATTTGTTTTACTCTACCACTAATCCTAGGTTTGAGTGGAAACTCTTTAATAAAAAAAAAACCATAACTCTACCCCTAACCCTAAATCCGAGTGGCAAGTCCAACACCTAAAAAACCTTCTTTAGCCTTACAACTAACCCTAAGTTCAAGTGACAACCCCCCCAAAAACTCCCTTAACTATTATTACCCTAAGTTTAAGTAACAAGCTCGCCCCCAAACAAAAAACATCTTAAAACCACACGTAATTACTTAAAAAAATTGACACCTCCCCAAAATGCTCAGAACTCATCTCCCATAGCAAAAAAAAAAAAAAGAAAAAAAGTTTAACTGCCTTAAAACGCTGGAATGGGCCGGAAATGAGTGATCATTTTATGTTAAATTTATGTGAAACTGATCTTGCACTTTTAATTCTAATTTTGTTCTTTTTTCCGACAAGTTTTTCAGGACACTCCCTAAAACAAGTAGAATCTCATTTTTTTTGGGGGGGGGGGGGGGGGGGTGCAGGTGATTTAACGAAGGGTGTTTATCTACAATACCTTTTTTTCAATATGAATACTTTAACTTCATTTCTGCTTTTAATTTTGTTAAATTCCTTAAAAATTAGCTTTTTGTGTAAAAAGAATGTTGTAAAAATGTTTGATCCAAGAAATAAAAAACAACAAAAACATGCCGTTAGCAAAGAAAAAGACCATACATATGTGGGGGAAGGAGACAAAAAGTTTTGATTAAACAAAAGTCTTCACTTTCCTCTACCCGAACTAATCCAGAAAGGAAGAGGAAGTGGAAGGAAGAAAGAAAAAACAGGAAAAGTGAAAGAAAGAAAAAAGAGAAAGAAATCAAGCCAAATGATGGCAGAAATCAGTAAAAAAAACTTAAAAACTAACAAACAAAAGAAAAACAGATATAAGCAAAAACCGCGTTTCCTAAATGTAAAGAAAAAAAAAAAGCGGAATTCCGCCTTTTCTGAATTACTATACAGCGGAGAAAAAAATCATATCTTTTTCCAAAGTATTTCCTTGTTAAGAAAAATAGATTCGCACAAGAGTCCAAGATGAAAAATGTCATTCCACTTTCAAAATAAAGGAATTAGATTTTCTGTTTTCCCTCAACAAGGCAAAGTAAAATTAAATTCATCCACACCTCTGGATTGGTTCGAACATAGAAAATCAAAAAAAGAAAATGGCTGATGGCGTTACTCTTAGTTTTATCCGACGTTCTCCTTAAATATTAAACAAATTTTCAAAAAAGGTGACAATGTTTTTGAGTAATTACCATGTTCGAATAAATTCTTGGAAGTATCTACAGCCAAGCGCTGAAAAATTTTATCCTTAGTTCTAAAGCTCTATTCGACACGTGTAAAGTTACACGTGTTTGGAAAATAGAGCGGAGGGGAGCAATTACATATTTTGGCCTGGATATGACGTCATGTGTAAAGTGATTAATAAATTATATACTGCATAAATATTATTAACAAAAAAATATAAACTTGAAGGAACATCTGAGTAGTCTCCCTTTGACCAATAAAAAAAACTGAATTTACTCCATAAATACTCGAATTTTTTTTTTTTTCAACCGAGTTCACCTCAAACAAGGCAAGTTGCCACTGTAGACGTAAGGGGCTACTTAGAACTAGGGTGAAATTTAGGGGATCATCCTAAATTGGGAGCTTTGTAGCTAAATGTTTGTTGACATTAGTTTTAAATTTCTGCATGTCGGTACAGTCGGGGAGCAGGGAGGGAGTTCCAAAGGCCGGAAGCTTGAGAAAAGAATGCTATAGGAGTAGAAGGCTCTCCGGCATCTGGGGACTTCCACAGTAAATGGATGGGATTTAGCTGATTGTCGGGTTGGTCAAGTGTATTCATCACCCTTGAAACATCATAGACTTCAAGGAACACTGAGCTGCAGCTAAGATTTCCATCCAGCATGATGCCGTTCACTCTTTTCAATATTCCAGTGGTCAATGGTCTCCAGTGCTCAAACCCATTAATAGTATAAAGAAACAGCTATGTTTAACACTTATCACTATTAAATACTACAAATGATTCTGAAATGAAAGAATATTAAAAAATTATCAAATTTATCTCAAATAGCCTGTGTGCGTGTGTTATATATATATATATAAACGTAACTTCTATGAGCAGAGTTTCTTTCTAAGAACTACCCGTCCGTGAAACAATACCACGGGGTTGCTGCCCAGATAGCTATCTGGGCAGCAACCCCGTGGTATTGTTTTCAAATCCAATGTTAACAAATTTTTAATTGGCGACTAGAAAGTCATTACTACTAGAAGTTCGAAAGTTGAGTATATTTGAAAACCAGTATTTTTTAAAGTATTTTTTATAAAAGAACCACAAACAGCATTAACTTTTTTAAGCACAAAAAGTATTTTTGTGTTTTTTTTCAAAAGAAGTTCGTAAACGAATTTTACAAAGCTTTATAAGCTTTACAAAGTTAGTTTATAGTTAGCTGCTGCTGATTGATTGTTATATCAGCAATACTAGCAGCCATTGTTGACTTTCGCTCAAAAAGGGACAATATTTTTTCGGCTAAGGTAATTTAAAATTACTACTACCGAAAGACAAAACATACAATTATAATTTTAATGCATAAAAAAAGATAAGATTGATTTATTTACTAGTTGGGGTACGAAAAATAGTTTTAAAAAAATGTTCGATACACGTCATGTTGAAGGTTTATTTTTAAGATTACAAAAAAAAATAATGGATCAATTAATTTCGTACACCGAAAATAATTGAAATTAATATTTTTCCTGATTGTTTTCCAAATTTCATGACGAAATTCCGCAAAGGCGAATGGTACGATATCTTTAAAAGAAAATGTGTGTGTGTGGGGGGGGGTAAAAAAAAAAAAAAAAAAAAACTGACGTAAATGGCCAAAAATGATGTTAACATTTTTATGACTTTGTTTGCTGAAAATTCTCAAAATATATAATGTAGATTATTATTTATTAATGCATGCGAAAGGATATTTATTTACAAACAAAATGGTGGTATTTTGACGACTTAAAGTGCTTTGGTTTTTAAAATAGGACTATTTTAGTAGAACTACCTTGAAATCTGTGATTATCCAAACTGTTTTATGGTCGATGGGTATTGCTAGACAGATTTCACATTTAAAATCTAAACAACATAAAACAATCAGTTTGTGCTAAAAGATACTCTTATCAGCTGGATGCAGCAGGCCACAAATGAGAAACTCTACAGACACGTTTCTCAGATCTGACCCTTGATCAGAGAGAGAAGAACCAGATTTGCTGGTCGCTGTTAGAGAGCTATGGATGAAATCATCAGCGATGTTCTCTTGTGGATGCCAAAACAGGGATTGAAGTCAACGGGGAGATTGCATAGAACCTACGTCAAGCAACAATCACAATATCAAGACCTACCTGGTGTGATGAAGAATAGAGAAAGATGTTGTGATAGAATTAGGAAGATCTGTAACACTAATGATTAAGCAGTTTAAAGTTAGCAGAGACTTACCTAGGAGGTATTCTTCCACCCAACTCTTTCAATTGGTCATTCAACAAAATAGGGATGCTTCTTATGGAACATGAAATGAGATGAAAAAGAAATTTATGTCGACATTAATTTATATACATGGAAATGAAAAATATTTTTTTTAATAAATAAAATCTGGAAACAAAACACTGTTTCATGTAAAAAAACAACCAAATTCCTTAAAAAAAAAAAAAATCAACAAATTTGGTTTGTCTGCATTAAGTTCTGATTAAGTTCAATTTCTGCACCGGCTTCATTATTTTATGCAGACTGGACAAGTGCAAAAACATTTGACTTCGGATTATTCAGACCACTGTTCTTTTCTTTTTTTAACATAGTTCACCCCAAACAAGGCAGGCCGCCACTGTAGACGTAAGGGGCTACTGAGAAAAAGGGTGAGAGTTTTTTTTTTGGTGGGGGGGGGGGGGGGTCAACCTAAGCTGGGAGCTGCGCAGCGAGATGTCTGTTCACATTAGTTTTTAATTTCTGCATGTCAGTAACGTCAGGAAAACAGGGAGGGAGTTCCAGAGTCCAGCAGCACAAAGCTCTTCGGCATCTGGGGACCTCCACAGTGAATGGATGGGATTTGGCAGATTGTCGGGTTGGTCTAGTGAATTTACATCGTTGGGGTACCAGAGCAGCAAGCTCATCAGAGCACAATCCATTGAACTACTTGTAAAACAGGCACAAGGAAGCAACATTGCGGCGATGGGACAGGGGCTGGAGCTTGGTTGACAGTGAGGGACCTATTAAGTTGGCGACTCTTTTTTGGACCTTGTCTAAGAGAGAGAGAGACGAGTGGATGATGCCCCAGCCCAGATGTGGCAACAATACTCCATTCATGGACAGATGGTGGCTTTGTAGAGATACAGAATAATGTCAGGTGTGAGGAGTCTACTAGCACAGTAGAGGGAGTCCACCTTCTTTGCTGCAGCCTTGGCAATGTCTTCAATCTATTTGTTCCAATTCATGTTACCTGTAAAGGTTAGGCCGAGGAGTTTGAATGTTGAACTCTCAGGTAGGGTGTTATTTGCCATGACAATTGTCTTTGCGGCGTTAAAAGTAACCAACCATTTATGACCCCAATCCACTACAGCCTGGGGGTCATTTTCTAAGGATTCAGCCATTGCCTCGGATATGATCGCGTCTGTTTTGCCCACATGACAAGAGTAAAGCATGGTGGCGTCAGCAAATAAACCAATCTCAGACTCAATGTCATATAGTTCTGAGGATCAGTTCTATTCCCAGAATTCTTGTAGACTGGTACCACAGAGGCAATTTTCCAGCTATCGGGGAAGCACTAGGCACTTATTGTAGAGTTTGGAGAGGACAGGGGCCAGTTCAGCAGAGCATTTCTTTATTACTATTACAGATATAAGATTAGACCCACAAGCTTTGGAGGTGTCAATGATTTTTATGATGTCTTTGACCTGGGATGAGGTGATGACAAGGTCATCAAGTGTGGCTTTGGTCCGCAATGGGAATTTGGGTAGGGGGTGGTTTTCTGAGTCGAAAATGGAGTTTGAGGCGAAACGCTGGGCAAGTAGTTCAGTTTTATCAGTGGCTGTGCAAACGACATCATTGTGGTTTGATAGTGGGGGAATCGCTGATTGACCATTGTTCACCACACTATTGTAGATTTTCCAGAAATCGCAAGTACCTAGTTTCTGTGACTGAATGCGTTTTTTATTAACTCATACCTTCTCTTTGCTTCACCTATCACGGCCTTACAATTATTTCTTGACTCTATAAATTTATGTCTATTAGTAGCTGACTTATGGCGGACGAATTTACAGAATGCTTGCTGCCTCTCAGTAATGGCAGCTGCACATTCCGAGGTGAACCATCGGAGAGAGTGGGGCTTGCTAAAGAATTTTCGCATGGGGACATAGGCTTCGATGCCTGCTTTGACCCATTCAGTTGATTCACTTGCACATTGGTCAGCAGGGACTTAGAAGGTTTCCCTCCATGGGGCGTCGCTGATGTGATCTCTGATTGACTCAAAATCAGCCTGCTCGTAGGATCTCGTTATTTTGAGCAACGGTTCATCAGCTTTTGGACGACTTTTTAGAGTGATATGAATCATTAGCACAATGTGATCAGCATTCCCGAGTGGGCTATGAGCTTTCGTCACACAAGCCTCGGGCATTGAGGCCAAGAAAAGGTCAAGAAGTGAGGCTTGCTGGTCTACTCGATCGGGGATGCGGGTCGGGAAATTGACAGTCTGAGAGAGGGAGTGAGCTAAGGAGAAATTATACGTAGAGTTGCCGGCTGCGTCAGTAAGGCTGGAGAATCCCAACCAGTCATGGTGGTGTGCATTAAAATCCCCAAATACATATATCTGGGCATTCGACTCAAGTGAGAGTGCGCTATCTATGCTTTCAGAGAGAGAGTTTAGCAGAGTACAGTCCTGGGTCGAAGGGGAACAGTATAAGAAATATAAGTAACTAACGCTGTGATCTAAAGTCAATCTAAAGCACAAGTCTTGGTCATCTAATTCTAACCTATGTTCTCTTGGTCATCTAATTCTAACCTATGTTCTCTTGGTCATCTAATTCTAACCTATGTTCTCTTGGTCATCTAATTCTAACCTATGTTCTCTTGGTCATCTAATTCTAACCTATGTTCTCTTGGTCATCTAATTCTAACCTATGTTCTCTTGGTCATCTAATTCTAACCTATGTTCTCTTGGTCATCTAATTCTAACCTATGTTCTCTAGTCAGGGGGAGGGTGTTCTGAACATAAACTCCTAGCCCGTGCATATGTTTCTCAGAGTCCTTACGGTAGAGTGGGAGGTAGTCAATCATGTCAAAGTGCTGAGAGGAGATTGAGGAATGAAGGTTCGTTTCACTTAGTGCTAGGATATCTGGGGAGTTTGTCAGGAGAAAGGTTTCTACGTCGTCGATGTTGGTTCTAAGTCCCCGGATATTTGTGAATGCGAGCCTCAAGGATGTTATTCTCACGGCTCGGCCGATGTAACCTTCAACAGGTGCATCTTGTCAAACTTGGGAATATGTACGGAATTTCGAACGGAACCCTTTATTTAATCCATAAAGGTAACTTGTAACTAAGTACGGCATTATCACGTTGACACATCGGTTATCGTTAGATCACCAAAATTAAGTTACGTAGAGCATGGCCAGTACCAGATTGGTGACCATTTGGAAATACTAGGCGCTGTATGTCATCTTCCTATTAGCAGGATATATAAGGGCCCGCTTGTGAATTTGATATTCCCTGTAAACTTCCTCCTCTAGAGGAAGCCGGCATAGTCGGACCAGTACCGGTTCATTGGTAACTTGCTCTCGTTGCATCAGCCACGACTGGGTAGAAGTTTAAGTAATTCGTAATTGTATTTTTAATATCGCAAGCACTGAGGATTGAACCTTCAAAAGACTGTCCATTTAGAACTGATTATTACTTAGCACTTAGATCCTTTGTGCCACGGGTCCTACCCAAGTTCGAGAAGAGATACCTGAAGAAGGTCAGCTGAAACGTTGTGAGAATAACATCCAAGATGATAACATTTTTTTTAAATATCAGAAAACCTTTTTGATTTTTAAAGAGACCGTCTTTTGTTGACATATGATACGTTTTATTTAAAAATAAAATGACAAAAACTATTTGTACTTTATCATATTTATCATTTTTTTAAAATATCTGTTTGTTTTTTATGTTTCTTTTATTTTTATTTTGATTATGAAGTTAATAATCATTAGAAAAAATAGATTGCAAATTAAACGTCTGATAAATTTTTTGATTATACTTTTAATTTTCAGTCCCGATTTACTTGCCTCACTACAAAAGCAGCGTTAGACACAAGGTCGCATTTTAATGTGGGAAAATACAGCTCTGTAAAAAGGGGCACTCTGGATTAGGATAAAAATTTAAATTGCCTCGGTCTAGAAGAATTTCTTCATTGACCGAGGACAGAAAAGATGAAGTGTAATATCATGAACAGATATTACACTGTGATCCTAGCCAAATGTAAAAAGTTGAATAAAATAAAGCATTACATTTTTTTTTATTGTGAAAAACAAAAAAATAAAACTTATAATAGCAATACACATCGACCAGAAAACTGTTTGGATAATCGCAGATTTGAGGGTAGTTCTATTAAAATAGTCATATCTTAAAAACTAAAGCACTTTAAGTGCTCAAAATACCATCATTTTGTTAGGAAATGAATATCCTTTCAGGTGCATTCATGAATAATAATATACATTATATATTTTTAAGAGTTTTGAGCAAATAAAGGCAAAAAATGTTAACGCTATTTTCGGCAATTTACGTCAATTTTTTTTACCCCCCCCCTTCGTTTAAAAGTCTCGTACCATTGCTGTATGTGGAATTTCGTCCTAAAATTTGGAGACTAATCAGGTAAAGTATCACTTTTAATGTTTGTCGGTGTACAAACTAATTCGGCTCATTCAATTTTTTTTGAAATTTTAAAAAATAAGACTTCAACTTTCCGTCGCCCAATTAGTAAGTAAATCAAATCATTTTACTTTTTTATGCATTAAAATTATAATTGTATATATGTGTTCTCTTTTGGTAGTCCTGATATTTCATGACCCTATTCGGAAAAAAAAAGGCGTTTTCTATTTATAGTTTAAAAAACATTGTAGTAGCAGTTATAAACACGAGGCAATTTTTGTTTATTTTCATTCTAAAACAGAATTTGAAAAATTTTAAAATATGAATATAAAAAATGTTGTTACATTTTTCGTACCCAACTAGTAAATAAATTAATCTTTTATCTTTTTTTATGCATTAAAATTATAATTGTGTTACAATACCGTAGGGCCCCATTATGCAAGGCACAGTAGGTTAACTAGTATCAAATAGCTAATTTTGTTATTGAAAAATAGGTTTTGTTTCGGGACTCAGAAGTGAGTTCAGAGAAGTGTTTGATCCAAGAATAGTCATAATAAATTTAGACATCTGACGTGACCTTTGAGTCAGAGATCAGAGTGAGTCGTTTTTGTCCCCATCTCGTGCGTGGGAATGATGATTACGTCACCACGGAAAACAAAAACTTAGCTTTTTAGAATCAGTCTGAGCTTAGAGGCGATACCGTTCAGACCGGGTGCGAGCATGTAGCCGGCAAACTGGTAAGGCCCCGCTTTGGGAGGGCAGAAGATATCCCAAAAGGAACCGGAAAATAGCCGGAGTATGAGAGAGTCGAAACCGGAACCCCCCTGACAGCAAACGAACCGAGAAATAAGAAACGTGTGAGAATAAAGAAAATTGTGTGAAATTTCCCTTCAAGAAAATTCGTGTCTCGTGTATTCATTCTGTCTGAGACAGACCTCTTCCTTCGATCAAGACGACACAGCCAGCGAAGACTAGACAAATCACAGGCCAAAGAAGAGAACAGAAGATAAGGTAAACCTTGAGATTTATTTGAGAACTTTTTAGAGACTTTAAGATACGTATAAATGAACAGAGGCCGTAATTGAAAAAGGCTTGAGATGCCGTTTCTAATGTAGGCGTGTATCGTTACATTGGGTTAATTTGGTAGCCGTGACCTGCCGTTTCCAACATGAAACGGTTCGATATCGATCTGGTGCTGTCATGAAGTACGAACACATCGTGTGGTCCGAATTAATAGAAAAAGGAAGAGAAAAAAGGAGCGAGACACGGGGTGGAAAATTGTTGAGATACACAAAGGAGAGACACATTTAGTTAATTATTAAAAGACACAGAAAAAAAAAGAAAAGAAAAAAGACACATTTTGTTAAAAAAAGAAAAAAAAGAACGCACACATACACAGCCCATTATTAATTTACGCAGAAAGAGAAAAAGACACATTTTGTTAATTGTTAAGATTAAAAAAAAAAAAGAAGAAAAGAAAGACACATTTTGTTAAAAAAAAAGAAAAAAAGAACGCACGCACACACACACGCAAAAACAATTGTTAAGACTTTGTAGGAAAAGAACATTCTAGTTAGAAAAAAAGGACGATTTGCCGTAATTATGTTTTTTTTTGTGTTGTGTTTTAAGAATTTGTTGCTGTAATTTTTTTCTGGTTTGTGTTGGTGGGGGACAAAGGTGAAAGCAATAACGGGCGAAAAAAGAAAAAAAAAAACGAGGGAGGTATGTGATTAAAAGAGAGAGAAAGAGAGGAAGAATGGAAATGTTAAAAGGGGTGGATGTGCTGAAATGACATGTGCACGCGAGGACAGAATATGCGTATTTAGAAAAAAGAAAGAAAGAATGTATTAGAAAGAGAGAGACAGAGACGGAAAGAGTATAGAAAGAAAGGGATTGATATGCCACTCTGTGGCCGAAATCTTTTGTTTTTAGAATGTATATGCATCTTAAAAAGAGAGAGAGAGAGAGAGAGAGAGAGAGAAGAATTGAAATGTTAAAAGAGATTGTTTAAAAAAAATGTGCGCGCGAGGTCAGAATATGCCTGTTAGAAAGGAAGGGAGAAGCGAGAGCGTATAGACAGAGAGGGAGAGAGAGAGAGAGAGAGAAAGAAAGCGCCCGTGGGTTTTGAAAACTGCTAGAAAGTGTTGCAGGAAAACAACGACGACAGCGGCGGGTGATCTGATGGTGTCCGGGTTGGAGTTTGACGACATGTCAATACGTTATGGTGTCGGGCGCTGTTCTCTTTTCCCTTTATCTTTTGAATTATGTTGTATTGTGGAGATATGTTCTCCATTGGTTCTGTCGGTTTCGGTTTGATTTTTTTGTTGTTGTTGGGTGGAATGAATTTTTTTTTGTATTCTTGTATTGATGTATTTGTTACATGGAGGATTCCGGGTTCCTAATGCTTGAGTGAATGATATTTTACTATTTAGAGGATGGAGAAATTTAAAAATGTAATTAAAAAAAAAAAAACAGTTCTTAAATTGAATGTTACGTGGGTCAGCAAAGTGTTAGGGTTAAAGTGATCTTGTATTTGAGTTGTTTGGGGGGCACTGATAGCAGGTTTGGGTCGGTTGATGGAGACCCTGGACGGGGGTCAATTAGGTTATTTCGAAGAATATCCCTGTGCACAGAGTATGTGCAGCCCAGTTGGATCTGCGGGATCAATAAAGTTCGCTCGCGTGGTTTTCGCAAACGAGGCGGCCATGGGTTTTGGCTCGGAGAAGAATGGGCAAAGGTGCTCGAACTCTACACGCGTAAAAACTGCGAACCGGTGGTTAGACGACAGGACAGTCGTATTGGTGCGCCACGATAACGGTGGTCGATATTGAAGTTGTGATTAATTTTCGTGACCCAGGGTTGCTCCCCAATCACGTCGGTAGACCGTGTATGGAAGTGGAATAGATTTAAGCTTTATATTCAAGAGAGGGTACCTCAGTCAAATTAATTTTGGTTTAGGGAAGAAAATGATGGACCTGGATTGGTGACCCGATGTGTTCCAGGAACGGTGGTGTCGACATTTCACCCCCGTCACGCCGTTTAGTTAGAGCCATGGGATGGGTGCCACGCCAATGGGGTTGGGAGTTAGAAACTGGGTGTTTGTTCGCTGTCATTCGCGACGGGAGCACGGGCGTGTCAGAAATGTATGGTCCATATATAGCAAGCAGTATAGCGACGGTATCTTCAGTAAGCTTCGAGGCTGACCATTAGAGAATAGGTTAATGAAGGTTTTTTTTGTTCTGTTTTTTGTTCCCCTATTTCGCGAGAATAAAACGCGCAGTTAGTTTTAATCGGCTGTGTGCCGACCGTATGTTGAAGTTATCTAAGAAAGTGATGGTGGCCCGAAAGTGCAACATACCGGGAATTTTTGGGAAGTGGTCGAGCACGGAGAACGTGTGTGAGCAAGAGCGAATTTATGTGGTAGATTTTGCAGGAGATATAGGCAAGAAACGCCTGATGTTGATTTATGACAGGGGATGGCTTTTTTTTAGCCGGTAACGACCGTAGGGAGCAAACTCTCCCACATCCCGGGAACATTGTCATGTGGTGCCGAAGGAAATTCCGGCAGTGGTGAAATGATGGTAACCCCAGGAGTGCTCAGGCTCGGATTTTTACCAGTCCCAGGGAGGGGTTGGTTTTTAAAAAAAAAGGGAAAATCTTGGGATTTTTTGTTTTTTTTGTTTATAGAGAAGGAAGGAGTGTTACAATACCGTAGGGCCCCATTATGCAAGGCACAGTAGGTTAACTAGTATCAAATAGTTAATTTTGTTATTGAAAAATAGGTTTTGTTTCGGGACTCAGAAGTGAGTTCAGAGAAGTGTTTGATCCAAGAATAGTCATAATAAATTTAGACATCTGACGTGACCTTTGAGTCAGAGATCAGAGTGAGTCGTTTTTGTCCCCATCTCGTGCGTGGGAATGATGATTACGTCACCACGGAAAACAAAAACTTAGCTTTTTAGAATCAGTCTGAGCTTAGAGGCGATACCGTTCAGACCGGGTGCGAGCATGTAGCCGGCAAACTGGTAAGGCCCCGCTTTGGGAGGGCAGAAGATATCCCAAAAGGAACCGGAAAATAGCCGGAGTATGAGAGAGTCGAAACCGGAACCCCCCTGACAGCAAACGAACCGAGAAATAAGAAACGTGTGAGAATAAAGAAAATTGTGTGAAATTTCCCTTCAAGAAAATTCGTGTCTCGTGTATTCATTCTGTCTGAGACAGACCTCTTCCTTCGATCAAGACGACACAGCCAGCGAAGACTAGACGAATCACAGGCCAAAGAAGAGAACAGAAGATAAGGTAAACCTTGAGATTTATTTGAGAACTTTTTAGAGACTTTAAGATACGTATAAATGAACAGAGGCCGTAATTGAAAAAGGCTTGAGATGCCGTGAACAGATTTGTGATTTTAAAAAGGCCTGAAAGGCCGTAAATTGATACGTGAAGATTTAAGACTGTGGTTACAAAATGATATGAGTAGACATGTAGCGTGTATCGTAACAATTGTATGTTGTTTTGTCTTTCTGTAGTAGTAATTTTAAATTACCTTATCCGAAAAAAATAGTGTCCATTTTTTGAGCGAAAGTCAACAATGGTCGCTAGTATTGCTGATATAACATCAGCAGCAGCTAACTAGTCTTGTAAAGCTTTGTAAAAATAAGACAAAAATATTTTTGTGCTTAAAAAAGTTAATCCTATTTGGTACTTCTTTAAAAAATACTGGTTTTCACTCAACTTTCGAACTTCTAGTAGTAATGACTTTCTAGTCGCCAATTTAAAAATAATAAATTAAGATTCTACTTTTTTAGGCGATTACGTGTAAACACCCTTAAAGTCTTGGCGAAAAAAAGAAAAAAAACAAAACAAAAAATAATTTAGAATTTAGAGTGGGGGATCAGTTTCGCATATAAATTTAATGTAAAATGATCTCCGATTTCCCGGCCATTCTTGCCTTTTAGTGAAATTTATAAAATAAATAATTACTCTACCATTAACTCTAGGTACGACTAACAAGCCCACCTCCTAAAAATGCCTTCTTGAACGTATCGTACCATTAACCTTAAATATGAGTGGCAAGCCATCCCCTAAAAAACTCCCTTAACCCTAACACTAAATCCGAATGGCAACCTCCATCCAAATCAAAACTCCTTCCTTAACCCTATCAATAACCCTAAGTCCGAGTAGGAAGCCCTAATCCAACAAAAAAAGCCCATTAAAACCAAACATAATCGTCTAAAAAAATAAAAATAAAAAAGCAGACCCCCATAAAATAAAAACGCACAGGATTTATTTGCCATAGAAAAAAATTCATTAATGCCCTAAAACGCTAGAATGGCCCGGAAATGGTGAATTATTCTACATTAAATATATGTGAAACTAATCCCCCACTCGAAATTCTAAATGAATTGTTTTTTTTTCTTTCTGCTAAGTTTTCAGGGTGTTCACATTTAATTGCCCCTAGCCCTACCACTAACATGAAGTTCAAGTGGTAAGCCCCCCCCTCCTCCCACAAAACGCTAGAATCGCCTTGAAATGGGGGATTATTTTATGTGAAACTGATCCCCACTCTAAATTCTTAAATAATTGTTTTTGTTTCTTTCTTTCTGCCAAGTTTTTCAGGGTGTTAACATGTAATTGCCTAAATAAAAAAAAGTAGAATCTCATATTTTGGGGAGGTAAGGGGTGAGTTAGCGGAAGGTGTTAATCTACAATAATGCCTAAGAAATCTTGCAATATATTCATTTTTAAACAGTCCTAGTATTAGATTTTAGTTTCTTGTACATAAAATGTATTACAATTCAACTTTGAGTTTTCTAACTTCTTTCTTTTAATGGATACATGGTATTTTTAAGGTATTGCAGCATATTTATGTGCACTTAGTACAGATTACTTGGAAACCATTAATTTCTGGAGATTTTCAGTGGCACATTCTGATTCCTTGTACAAAAATACATTTATATGGTAAATTTCATTGCTTAATCTTGTATTTTAACAAAGATATAACATTTTTACTGAAAAATTAGTGTAAAAAATGTGACGAAACGCATATGGTCTTAAAGAGGGGAAAATATCCAATCGTGTGAGGCACAAAAATAGTCATAACTTCCTTATTTTTAGTCAGATTTTAAAAATTTAAAAAGATTCTTTCTTAGATCATCAAGCTCTTTCTATATATGCCATTATTGAGATATTTTATGCAATTTAAATTTTTTCATGTGTATTGCTACTTATAAATTGGAAAAAAAATGCTTATATTTGACTTGTTTTTTTCTTACATGAATAATGATGCATGGTAAAAATGTCACAAAGCAAGAGTATAGAAAAGAGACAAGCATAATAAATATCTGTCCTGTGTTACAGATGAATTAGTTCAGTTGTCAGTGGCTTTGCTGTTAGTGATCCAATTATTGAACAGATCCCATAACTAGAAACATGTGTTGTTATATATTACTAGTTGTTCGCTGTATAAGCAGGTATAATCCTGTGTGGAATATGATCATCAACTTTCTGACCAGATAGCATTTGAATGACGTGTAACCGTTTTACTTAAATATTAAATGTACCATGTTCTAGTTTTTTTGGTGGTGGTGGTGGGTTGTTGCAACCTGGGCGTAGGGTCTGAGTGGCAGTGCTTGGGTTACAAATTTTATCCAATCTTATTTATTTATTAAAAAATCTTTATGAAACATTTTCATCGGTTTATTTCTGAGATTTTCCCATGTATTCTAATCTTTTTTTTTTTTTTTAATAAATATCGGTTATAAAGGCCCTTGTGGCATTCAATGGCTACATGTCACATCCTGCCCTGAAGAGGCAGGTAAATAACTACAAGCTGTATTGAAATATTTCACAATCTGTATGACATAATTGGCCAGTTTGAAAAACTTTCTAATTTACACATTTAATTCATAATTCATGGCTTAAAGTAAAGAGATACATAAAATCTGACTGCATAATCAGAAAGAGCACATGATTTTACATAAGAGTATCAAGTTTCATAAGAATAGCTTCAAAAAACAAAAACAAATGAATGGTGGAGAAATTACTGAATTTCTTGAAATGATGAGGTCTGTATTTTGGGCCACTTTTTAAAAAAGGATTATTAAAGAAAACGTCCAAAGAAAAACACAAATTTCGGCACTTTAAATTCTTGTAACTTTTCTTTTCACCCAAGTTGATAAAATAACAATTAAAAAGAAAAAGACAAAACAATGTGTAATGCTATTTATTCACGCTTGATGCATCTCCCAAATTATTTAAAACTTTTCGCAGAATTTCAGGGATTCTGATCGCTTTTTAATTTAGCGGATCCTGGGACCTACGGATTTGATTTTAATGCATCCTCGGAAAAAGTATACCCCCCCCACCCCCACGACAAGCATTGTATCAAACACCCACCTTGTACTCTATTCCGCTTTTTTAAATATTGAAATGTATTTCCTTAAATTGTTCAGTTATTCAGTTACAAAGAAAATGGTAGGTTGTTGGGTCGACTGTCTTTACAGGTAGCTTGAAATGGGGGTGGAGAAAAAAAAAGAAAAATCTAATAGTTAAATTCACTTGTTGAAATTTTTTCATATAAAAAGAAAAAAAAAAACTTAATTAGCAAGAAACCCACACCTAACAGATTTGCTGTATGCATTTCAACGTATTGGTCTTTTTGGGAAAGCATGGATAAGATTCTATTGCATCCTTTTCGATTTTTATGCATCTTTGATGTAGAATGTGTAACTATCAGCATCTCAACAATACTATTGTAATATACTGAGCAGGGGTAGGGGTGGATGTTGTTACAAGCATCACAGATTGGCTCTGTTTCCACTTTAATCAAGGAGAAGCAGTTTGTAATGAAGGAGTTAAGAAAGGAGTCAAAGAATGTTTTCAAAATTTTTTTCTCGATTTGCCAACATTTAAAAGAAAAAAAAAGAATTCTATGACTACTTACCAACGTTTATCCCAGAATAAAATGCTTAGTACTAGTAGTAGTCGCACTTCTAAATTAACCGTGTGCTCCATTGATGTGATCTTATTTTTCACCAATAAATATATATTTTAAATGTTAAACTGAATTACCTTTTGCAGTGTGGAGTGACCATCTCCCATCCATTAAGACCTCAGGTGGCAGATTTTGAAACGGCCTACATATTGTGTGAATGACCGATATGCAGTCTCGGACTAATTAGTAGTTTGTTCTAGTCAGATGTGTCTCCATGAAATAATGCACAAGATGCCTGTTGCAAAAGAATGAACTTAAGTGGGTGTTAGGCGCCTGAAACCTGAACGTACTCATGCGGTAGAGTGAGGATTGTTGACCTTGTCTGGTAACTCACTTAAACGGGTTGTGTCATGATAAAAACACACAGATCCCTGATCTATAACAGTTTGGCATTAGAAAGGGCATCCAGCTTCAATTCTCACTATGATTGTTCCAAGTAAATTTTTCCATGATAATGGGACAGGAAACTCCATTAAAGGTACTGCTCCTGGTAAGGTAAGAGGTGAGCCAGTCTGATCATCACGATATATTTATTTTTCATTTGATCTCTATATTAATAAAATTGATGGACCACTTCTCATGTGTGCGCGCGTCCCACTTATTGATTATTTATTGAAATAAAAAATACAATAAAGTGGCAAATATAACTTTAAAAAAATCCTATTTAAATAATAATTTAATTATGAATACACGGCAATGCATTTTGGTTTCTTTGTAAACATGTTAGGCATTTTAATCTTTTGTTTATTTAAAAAAAAAAGAAAGAATTACTTCTTTATGACCCTTCGAAATTTGAAAGGAACTTGGAAGCATTTAAACTGTTGAAATAGAAAGTTATTTAAACTGGCTTTAACATTCTTAACAAATCCTCGTGTATTAATAAAGTGAAAGTTATTACTGGCTTTAACATTCTTAACAAATCCTCATGTATTAACAAAGTGAAAGTTTTGGAAGCCATTTTATAAAGGAAAATTATAATAATGTGGTTCAATTAATAATTTAATGGCCAAACCATACAGCAACAATTAAATTCAATTTTCAAAATCCAATTAAAAAAAAAGGGTGAAAGTAAAAAAAAAAAAAGACAACGATGAGGTACAACTAGTATTAAATCTAAATGAATAAATGCCAAAGTTGGACCCATTTCTCGAACTAACGGTGAAGTCAAAACACCTTATTTCAAGTTTACACAATAACAGCACCTATGTGATTTATGTACTGCCTATGTAGCAGGTTAGCCAAAACTAGTACTGCCTTTGGACGTTTTCGATCCACTGTATGGGAGCATAGAGGAATTTGGCTGCAGACCAAACTTCAGGTATACAGAGCTGTGATTCTTACCATCCTCATGTACGCCTGTGAGACTTGAACCATATATGCAAGACACGCCAAGAAACAACCATTTCCACATGACCTGCCTCTGTAGATTGATGAAAATCAAGTGGCAAGACAAGATATGAGACACAGAGGTTTTAGCACGATCAATTCTCCTGTCAGCATACACAATTCTGCGACAGTGTCAGGTTCGTTGGGCAGGTCATATATGCCGCATGTCAGATTCAAGACTCCCAAAACAGCTCCTTCATGGTGAGCTGGCCAAAGGCAAAAAGAACCGTAGGAGGACAGCTGGAAGGTGTCTCTCAAACAGTTTGGTGTGTATTTCTACTCGTGGGTAAACCTAGTTCATAACAAAGGTTCCTGGCATACTGCAAGCCACAAAGTGGCCACGATTGCTGAATCTGCACGCATTGAGGAACGCACGAAGAAACTTGCTATTCGAAAAGACAGAGCAGTCAGCACCTCTGCTACAGAATCATCCCACAGGTGCTCTTCATACGGCAGATACTTCAGAGCTCGGATCAGACTGGCGAGGCACCTCCGGACTCAAAAAACAACTACATGATCACGGTCATCTTCGCAAGCGATGGACGAACATCATGTATATGTGATCTCAGTAGTAAACTTAACTAATTTGCATATTGCTGTGCAAAAAAGGTACTTTATTAATTAACTATACTTTGTTATTGTTTTTGTAATTCAACTATCGTTTTGATTTTTTTTTTTTTCATTTCTGAATTATTATATTAATATAATAAATAATTCAGTTTAGGAATGTTTTATTTCATGGGCAAATGTTTAGCAAGTCAATAGAATTCAGAAATGACAATGATAGTGGTTAGGATGGCACCACTATTGTGTTCTTTTCCGGCCTATTCTTACCCTCCCACACACTCACTATCTCGCAGGCAAATTGATTTCTCTTTTCTTTTCTTTTCGGTCATATTTATGAAGTGCTAAACATAAAATGACACCTCTTAATGTTGACATTTTCCCAAAGGACATGTTTCTCCTTACCTAAAAAAATTAATTTCTTCAGGCAATTCCTTTTTCTTTTTTTCAGATTACTATAATCGATTAACCACCAAATTCTCACACTACAAAACAAAATTCAGATTGATTTTTTGTATCATTCGAACCTTGTTTGTTATATTTACAAAGTTTGGGCCAATGTAACCTCCAACCTTCTTCAGGTCTTTTTGAACTTGGGAACCTGGATGGAATTTCGAACTGAACTCTTTGTTTAATTCACGGAGGTAGATTGTTCTCATTCCATCAACCAGGACCGCGTAGAAGTGTTAATTTATGTTATTCTTAGTTATTATCACCTGAAGAAAGGGTCAGACCTTCATATTCTAGAAGACGGTCAATTAGAACTGCTTATTAACCAAGACCATAGTCCAAGTGGAGAATTCTAGTATGAATTTTAGGAGCCTTAAAACTTATCTATGTATGTTTTGTTACTACTGATTCATCATCATTAGATTTATTATTTAATTTGAAGTGTTTGTAAATGTCAAACACGATTATTTTATCTGAAATCACCAATCAAAACAAATTAAACAAGTAACTTTTCTTAAAACTACTTTTTTCTGAAAATTTCATGCTTATAATAATCTGAAGATCTTGTCTAAGACTGACTGGAGTCTTCAATACATCCCATACTGTAGCTACTTCTGCCGATATCTCTCTAGCGACACCCATTCTGGGTATTTACTTCCTTTCCACCGCAGGAAGATGTGGCACAAGGCCGGAAGGTGGGAAGAATCAAAAAGGAGCACTCTGGCCTATTAAAAATTGCCTGGGCAGCCTCGTCTGCATTTACCAGTCAGGGCATCTCAGGCAGTCGGCAATAAACTAACTCCTCCTGCAAAGCGGGGAGACCTCCTAGGACTACCCAGGGCTAATACCTCAGCCTGATAGATAAAAGGACACCGAAACGACCCAGTTTCTGCCGGACTGATTGTCTGGTATCTTCCAGTCAAAAGTCTCTGAGCAACAGAAGCCGCTCCGAGTCTGCCACACTATAGCTACTTCTGCTGATATCTCTTTCGTATTTCTTATCTACTCATTAATCAGATAGAGTAAAAAAAAAAAAAATGTCACTCTTTTTACACACAAAAAACAAAAATCATCACTTTATCTGTATAAGCTCATCACTTATCTGAAGGTGATGACAAAAAACTCTTTTTAATACTTTTTCATAAATTATGGGATATTCAGCTGAATACTTGTCATTACTTTCTATTATCAAATAGATTGAAGTTATGCGTTGGACACACGCCAACAAAATATCCTTGCTATGGGAATAAAATAAACAGTGTCTACAACAACACAAAGATGCCACCTGAATAAAACGGAAAGAAATACATCCATCTACTAAATAAACAATATGAAAACAGAAGGAGGCATGGCCACATTAGCTTGCAGCAAGGAGGTAGCAGTTTGACGATGTGTGGGTGTCCAAGAATATTATTTAACCGGTCCGATTCTTGATCTGGCACAAAGCGACTGGCTTAGCCGAGGTTTCATCTATAGTCAATTACTGTTTGTGCACTTCAGACCTTTGAATTTCACTCACTCTACCCATTTGTCACAGCACAAAATAAATATCTATATAAAGTTGGGTATGTTTTTTTTAAAGAGGGGGGGGGCCTTCTGCTCCTCTCTATATGGGGGAGGGCAGTTAATCCTCCCAGGTATTACATTCTCCTTTGGGCGAGGGGATAATGTAATATCTTTTCTGTTGTCATGAGACCATACTCACAGGCATTACCTTCTCATTTTACGGAGGGATCCTCCCAGGTATTACCTCCTCTCTTTTTTTTTTGGGGGGGGGGGGGGGGGGTAGTGTACTATACATTCCGTTGTCATATCCTCTCAGTCATTACCTCCTCCTTTGAAGTATATGTTCCTTTACCATGATATCATGCTCTCAGTCCGACCAGAGTCATAATTTTCTAGTCAAAGTATGGGCAACCATTTAAATTTTTAAAATTTAATCATGGCTTTTTCTGGTCATTTCGGTAACTCGTTTTATGAAAGGATTAGAGCCACCATGGGCCGTATGCTGAAGATAAGTATAAAAATTATTAAATTAAAAATTTTTTTGACCACAATAAATAAAAAAAGGTTAACCATCTTCCAGGTGAATTATTGTAGATTAACACTCTCTACTAACCCCAACCCCACCCCCCTGAAAAAACAAAAACAAAAAATGAGATTCTACTTTGAGGGAATTGGCAGAAATTTTATTTTAGTGTGGGGGATTATTTTCACATAAAGTTAACATAAAATGATTTCTCATTGCCAGGCCATTCTAGTGTTTTAGGGCATGTAACCATATTTTATTTTTTTTTGCTCTGGGCAATAAATTCTGTGCGTTCATTGGAGGGGGGGGGGGTCCACTTTTTTTCAGGCGATTATGTGTGATTTTACGACCTTGCCACATGGACTTAGGGGTAGTGATAAAAAAATGTTGTTCCCTGCCCTAAAAAGCTAAAACGACCCAAAAATGGGGATCATTTTATGCAAAACTGATCCCACACACTAAATTTTAAAATAATTGTGTTTTTTTCCTTCTTTCCACAAAGTTTTTCACATGTAACTGCCTAAAAAAAAGTAGAATCTCATGGGGGGGGGGGGAGTTAACAGAGGATGGTAATCTACAATAATACAGAATTATTTTCTAAAACAATGTTGGTTGTGCTAAAGCGAAAGCTCCAAGTAGAAACTGATAATGAAAAGCTCCTTCTCCAGCCGAGATATAGAATTCTCTATGCGTTTGACACGTCAAAATGGTGCAGCAAGCTACACTAACCACGTTACGAGTCATTCTGTAACAAGTATTTTCAATATATTTTGTGCCATTCCCGGAAATAAATAAAAATAAGAGAAATCCCTGGAAAATACTTTATTTCATGAAAAATTAGAACGGTGATTCTTTTACTTAACCTTTCTATAAAAAAAGTCTTTTTCTAATTATTATTCTTAAATAGTACAAATTTGGCATTGGTTTCATTTCATTTAAAATTTCACTTATCGCTATATTATTAAAATTGTGATTATTTTGTGTCTTTTGTTTACTTTTATTCACTCCAAACAAGGTACATTGCCACTGAGACATATGGGGCTACTGTGAATTAAGGGCCAGATTTATAGGTGAATCCTAAATGGGGAGTTGAACAGCGAGAACTTTGTTCACATTATATTTAAATTTCTGCATGTTGATGCAGTCGGAGTAACAAGAAGGGAATTTCAAAGACATGCAGTTCGAGGAAAGAATCTATTAGAGTTGAAAGTTTTCCGGCATCTGGGTTTTCTACAGTGAAGGGGTGGGATTTTGCTGATTGTCGGAGTATTTACGTCAAGGGGGGCACGGATACTGCAAGTTTGTTGGCACTCATTCCATTGAAGTACTTGTAAAACAAGCACAATGATACAGCATTGTGGCGATGGGACAAAGGCTGGAGCTTGGTAGAATATATGGGACCTATTAGATTAGAAGCTCTTTGTATTATCCCTAAGAGGAACAGACTAACGGTTGGTGACAATACTCTATGCATGAGTGAATGGTGGCTTTGTAGAGATAAGATATTGGTAGGTGTGAGAAGATTTCTAGCCTGGTAGATGGAACCCACCTTCTTTGCACCATACTTGGTAGTACCTTTCTTGCAGCAGCCTTGACAATGTCTTCTATTCCAATTTATGTTATCTGTGAATTTTAGGCAGAGGAGTTTTAATGTTGAACTCTCAGGTAGGGTGCTATTAGCCATGGCAATCGGTGGTTGAAAAGGTTTCTTATAATTGTTAAAGGAAAGGAGCTTTGTCTTAGTAGTATTAAATGTAGCAATACACATCGACGAGAAAACGGTTTGGATAATCACAGATTTTAGAGTAGTTCTATTAAAATAGTCATATCTTAAAAACTAAAGCACTTAAAGTGCTCAAAATACCATCATTTTGTTAGGAAATGAATATCCTTTCAGGTGCATTCATGAATAATAATATACATTATATATTTTTAAGAGTTTTGAGCAAATAAAGGCAAAAAAATGTTAACGCTATTTTCGGCAATTTACGTCAATTTTTTTTTTTAACCCCCCCTTTGTATAAAAGTCTCGTACCATTGCTCTGTGTGGAATTTCGTCCTGAAATTTGGAAACCAATCAGGGAAAGCATCACTTTTAATGTTTGTCGGTGTACGAAGTAATTCGGCTCATTCATTTTTTTGAAATTTTAAAAATAAGACTTCAACACGTCAGTTGAACATTTTCGAAAAATACATTTCCGTCGCCCAATTAGTGAGTAAATTAATCTTTTTACTTTTTTATGCATTAAAATTATAATTGTATATATGTGTTCTCTTTTGGTAGTAATAATAATTCATTACCCTATCCGAAAAAAAAAAAGCGTTTTCTATTTATAGTTTGAAAAACTGACTGTAGTAGCTGCAGTAATAGCAGCTATAAACACGAGGTGATTTTTGTTTATTTTCATTCTAGAACGAATTTTAAAAATTTGAAAATATGAATATAGAAAATGTTACATTTTTCGTTCCCCAACTAGTAAATAAATTAATCTTTCATCTTTTTTTATGCATTAAAATTATAATTGTACGTTGTTTTGTCTTTCGGTAATAGTAATTTTAAATTACCTTATCCGAAAAAATATTGTCCTTTTATTGAGCGAAAGTCAACAATGGTCGCTAGTATTGCTGATATAACAATAAATCAGCAGCAGCTAAGTCTTGTAAAGCTTTGTAAAATTCGTTTATAAACATTTTTTTAAAAGTAAGACAAAAATACTTTTTGTGCTTAAAAAAGTTAATCCTATTTGGTTCTTTTATAAAAAATACTTAAAAAAATACTGGTTTTCACTCAACTTTCGAACTTCTAGTAGTAATGACTTTCTAGTCGCCAATTTAAAAAAAAAATAAGATTCTACTTTTTTAGACGATTACGTGTAAACACCCTTAGTCTTGGCGAAAAAAAAAAAAATAACAATTTAGAATTTAGAGTGGGGGATCAGTTTCGCATATAAATTTAATGTAAAATGATCTCCGATTTCCCGGCCATTTTTGCCTTTTAGTGAAATTTATAAAATAAATACTTACTCTACCACTAACTCTAGGTACGACTATCAAGCCCACCTCCTAAAAATACCTTCTTGAAATGTATCGTACCATTAACCTTAAATATGAGTGGCAAGCCACCCCCTAAAAAACTCCCTTAACCCTAACACTAAATCCGAATGGCAACCTCCATCTAAAGCAAAACCCCTTCCTTAACCTTATCACTAACCCTAAGTCCGAGTGGCAAGCCCTAATCCCACAAAAAGCCCATTAAAACCACTCAATCGTTTAAAAAAGAAAAATAAATAAATTAAAAAAAGACACCCATAAAAAAAACCGCACACGACTTATTTTCCATAGAAAAAAATTGGTTAATGCCCTAAAACGCTAGAATGGCCCGGAAATGGTGAATTATTCTACATTAAATATATGTGAAACTAATCTCCCACTCTAAATTCTAAAATAATTGTTTTTGTTTCTTTCTTTCTGCCAAGTTTTTCAGGGTGTTAACATGTAATTGCCTAAATAAAAAAAGTAGAATCTCATATTTTGGGGAGACAAGGGGGTGAGTTAGCGGAAGGTGTTAATCTACAATAGCGCCTAAGAAGTCTTGGAATATATTCATTTTTAAACAATCCTAGTATTAGATTTTAGTTTCTTGTACATAAAATGTATTACAATTCAACTTTGAGTTTTCTAACTTCTTTCTTTTAATGGATACATGGTATTTTTAAGGTATTGCAGCATATTTATGTACACTTAGTGCAGATTACTTGGAAACCATTAATTTCTGGAGATTTTCAGTGGCACATTCTGATTCCTTGTACAAAAATACATTTATATGGTAAATTTCATTGCTTAATCTTGTGTTTTAACAAAGATATAACATTTTTACTGAAAAATTAGTGTAAAAAATGTGACGAAACGCATATGGTCTTAAAGAGGGGAAAATATCCAATTGTGCGAGGCACAAAAATAGTCATAACTTCCTTATTTTTAGTCAGATTTAAAAAGATTCTTTCTTAGATCATCGAGCTCTTATTCTTTCTATATATGCCATGATTGAGATATTTTAAGCAATTTAAATTTTTTCATGTGTATTGCTATTAAATGTTAACATCCATTTTTGGTCCCATTCCACTACAAACTGGAGGTCATTTTCTAAGGATTCAGCCATTGTTTTGAATATATATGCATTCGTTTTTCACACATGTCGAGAATAGAGTGTGATGTCATCAGCAGACATACTCATCTCGGACGTAATTGCGTCAAGGAGGTCGTTTATGAAAATCAGGAATAATAAAGGTCCAAGGATCGACCCCTGGGGCATTAATGTCATGTTTCATGTACGGCCATCGAGGACAACCTGGATCTGTCTTTTTGCTAAGAAGAATCTGATTATATTAAATATCTGTCGAGTAATACTGTATGAATTAATTTTCATAAGACCTTTATGCCAGACCTTGTGAAAGACTTTGGATATATCAAGCGCTACTGCCTTAGCTTCACCTGCCTTATTCAGTGTATGGTATATCCGTTCAGAGGAGCGTTAGGATATCCGCAGTATAACGGGCTTGCCTAAATCCATACTTTTGGTCAAAAAGAAGTTTAGCATTTACAAGGTAGTACTATATCGATTAACGATTCAAAGTATTTAGCGAAGATGACGGGGGGGGGGGGGAAGACTGATTGGGGCGATAATTTTGCAGGTCAGTTCTTTCACTAGAATTTTTGAAGAATGGTATCATATAGGCATTCAAAAATGCTCTGAGCTGGCCCTTGTCCCCTCCAACCTCTCCAACAAATGCCTTGATGAATCTTGCTTCCCTGATAGGGAAACAAGATTCATCAAGTCATTTGTTAGAGAGGTTGGAGAGGACAAGGGCCAGCTCAGAGCATTTTTTTTTTGCTTTTGAGGTGTCGTGGTTTTTTTATGATATCCAGGACATGGGAAGCGCTGATGATTAGATCAAGTAGTGGGAAATTTGGGAGGGAGTGGTTTGTGGAATCCAAGGTTGAGTTTAAGGCAAACCACTGGACAAGCAATTTAGCCTTATGCTGGTTGGATAGTGAGGGACTTGTTGATTACCCATTATTCATCACACTATTACAGACACCCAGAAATCGTGACTTGCTAATCCTAATTTCTGGTCATCTTGGTATACCTACTTTTAGCTACAGCTATTACACTCTTACAAGTTTCTCGATGATATAAATTTTTGTCTATTTGTAACTGACTTATCTTATTGTATGTGCAGTTCTTGCCTCTAGATGGATTACACACTTTTTTAAAATTAATAATTTATCGATCATTTATTGAAATAAAAAATGCAATAGAGTAAATAAAAAAAAAAAACCTTTTAAAAATCCTATTTAAAATTTAATTACGAAATTAAATCACAATACATTTTGGCTTCTTCGTAAACAGTTCAGCTATGTTAATCTTCTGTTAGCTTTTTTAAGACTGAATTACTTCATGACTCTTTGAAACTTGAAAACCTTTAAACTGTCGAATAGAAAGTAACTTAAAATTATCAGCAAATGTATTGAAAGACTTAACACTTTGGAAGTCATTTACAGCCAATAATTTTCTAAATAGAGATTAAAACACCATTACCAATAAGTTATAATTTTATAGCAGCTTGATGTTATCTTGAATTTTTTAACTTCAAGGTGACTGCCATAGAACCAACATTATTATTATTAGTTCTAGTCAGGTCCAATTAATAATTCAATGACCAAACAATACAGTAATAATATAACCTATGTATTACGGTAGTGTTGGTTGTTCACTCGGTACTTATGCAGTTTACGAACCGGGCTGAAATAACGTTATAATTTAGGAACCCATTCTTAACATGGGGGGGGGGGTAGAGATTTGATTAACTATTCTGTACTTACAGCTAACAATTTAATAAACAAAAGATACCTTATAATTTTAATTCATATTGAAAATCATATCTAAAAAATATCCCGGTCCGTAAACTGCATAAGCACCGGTTATTCAATTATTAATTGAATCAAATGGTTATAAAATTAGAATTAATGTTTCAATTACAGACATCTTAAAGCTGAAAAGTTCAAGATGGACCAATTTGTGTCAGTTAAAAATTAAAAAAACTAAGGAATACCGTAATAATTAAATTTAACTTTCAAAATCCTATTCAAAAAATAAATAATTTGGTTTCAAATGGGAAGGAGGGGCGCTATCGAAACAAAAATGAAAGTAAAATGACTCCCGGACAACGCTGGGCGGATACAGCGTGTTACATGAAAAGATTACACATGTCGCCGTCTTGTTAAAACTACGGCAGCACAAACGGCACACTATTTTTTATCGCTTTACATGCTTCGTGAACATTTATTTCGTGCTTAGCGCACCTAAAGTTAGCATTTCGTGCTGCTGTAGTTTTAATATACAAACAAAAATAGCGACACCCGTAAACAGTTATGTAGTAAATGAAACTTAAAAATAAAAAAAATTATAGCACACTCAGTTATTCGGAGATTCTTAATAGTTTACAACCAATTGTGAAAAAAAAAAATTGGACCATTTTTTTAAATAGTAAGATTCATTTTCAATGGCGGGGTTATTGTAAAGAGGTACCGTGGCAGAAAAGGTAGTCAGTCGTAAGCAAAAATTAAGTTCTACAAGAGTCGTTAGTTTTTAATTTGAGATAATTGTTCAACGTATTTTAAAAAAATAATCACATTATTTAACAATAATAAATTAATTATAAAATAATTACAAAAACTGAAAATTTTAAAATTTCTTTTTCTCTCATATGCCGGAAAAAAAACCTAGCTCAGTTTGTAAATTTAAATTAATAACTCCGCCTCCATCTTTCTTTTTCGAAATTTTAATCTTTAAAAACGACGAGAAAAAAAAAGACATTTTTATGGAAATAAATTGTATATTTAAAAATGCATAACGACTTTAAAAGCTTGCACAACTTTTTTTTACCAGGTAAGAAAAACAAACAAAACAATAAAAAAAGGGTCAGAAATATATTTAACGTTAAAAATAAACAAAAATAAAACAGCGGAATTTTTTATTTTTCATATTTCAAAACAAGTATTTAAATTAATGGATTAGTCATTTCTTTTTACAAAACAAAATAATTTTTATTAAATAAAAGACAATAAAATGTCACTTACCAACAAAAATCCCTCTCTCTTTTTGTTTCGTCGTCTGGCCAACAGGAGGCCGGTGTCAGACGAAAATAGTTCCTCCTGAACAAATGTCCTGCTAGGGCAGTTAAAAAAAAATTTTAAAGTGTTAACTTTTAATGAAGGTCTAAAAAATAGCGAACTGCCACAACTTTTTTTTAATGATACACAAGCTATGCTCCCTCGGTATTGACCGGAAATCCTTTTACTTTCATTTTTATTTCTCTCGGTATTATAATAGAATAACACCTTCAGCTACCCAATCCCGAAACAAAATTTTACTTTTTTTTAGGCGATGACACGTGAACACCCTCCGAAACCTAGTGGAAAGAAAAAGAAAATTTAAAAACAAAGCAAAAAAATTACCTTAACAAAATTAGGGTACATCTACAATTTACGGACCGTACTGAAATAATAACGTTATTATTTAGAAAGTCATTCTTAACATGGGGAGGCGGCTTTGTTAACTATTCTATACTTTCACATAACAATGTAATAAGCAACAGATAACGTAAAAATTGAATTTAACTTTAAAATCCTATCTACAAAAATAGAACGGTCCGTAAACTGCAGAAGTATCAAAATTAGTTATAGTTTTATAACAATTTGATTCAATTACTAACTTGATGACCAAACGATAGCGTAATAAGTAAATTTAACGTTCAAAATCCTATTTAAAAAAATAATAATTTTGTAAAAACGGTAAGTATGCTTTCAATTATCTGGACTACTATTCTCATTTTGGTTTCTTATATTCGCAACGTTTCGGTTAGTCTTACCTATGAGCTATGACCATCTTTAGGTGCATCTTTTCGAACTTGGGAATCGTCATGTCGAATTCAGGAACGTGTACATGGCGCAACAAATGGAGGCATTGATTAACAACCATTTCTAAATGACAGTTTTCTGGGGGTTGAAGGTTCGTTCGATCCCTACTGTAGGCGATAATAGCAAAAAATAACATAATAATTAACAATTGCAATCGGTCATGGTTGACGGAATGAGAATAATCTACACCAGTTGATTAAATAAAGGGTTTAGTTCGAAATTCCATATAGGTTTGTCGTGCAAACCCTATTTATGACTCGGCCCTCCTAACAAAACCAGATGTTTAATCCTTGAACACCTGAAACCAATACAGTTTCTTTCTTTCTTTCTACACATATCATGACTTGAGCCGATCAATCAGACCTCATCAAAGCGTCGTATCAGGAGCAGCTGGAAATACAGTATATATAGGGTGCGTCTCTTCAGTTAGCCGCTCATTCAGGGACTTGCCCCGTGCCCTCAACGCTTTCTCAGCCGACTCCACCTGCTCCACAAAGCTTTGCCATACAGTACGGCGCCATTTGATCACTGCAATGACAGCATACAGCAGCAACAGCCTTTGCCCCTTAAATCCCTGTTAGATGGAACAGTATTCTTACTAGCATGATGGCAACAGCAGCAGTTTTCCCCCTCTTTTTATAACACACCAACAATGACTGCCATTATCATCACTATCGTCACAGCAACTACAGCAGCTATCAACCGATCCATACATCATAATCATCAACATCTGCAGCTTGTTCTCTGGCCAGCCAAAGTTCTACAGTAGCTACAGCAACAGCTCCAGCCAAGCTTCATCACGCACCATCACCCAAAGGACTCTCCAGCCAGGATAACAATCATCATCCTATGGTAATGATCCATCCTTTCCTGTCAACTCACTGAATCATGAGCCCTTTTCCTAACAAATGAATGAACCGGTAATATCTGGGGTTGTATTAGCCCTCAGCGGGCTATGCCAGCTTCCTCTGAAGGAAGAAGTTTACAGGGAATATCAAATTCACAAGCGGGCCCTTATATATCCTGCTAATAGGAAGATGACATACAGCGCCTAGTATTTCCAAATGGTCACCCATCTGGTACTGGCCAGGCTCCACATTGCTTAACTTCGTACTCATATTTCTTTCTTTAAAATAAATGCCACCTTTATATTTTGCTGCATACACGAGTTTGTTTTTCGTTCTTTGTCATTGGCAGATTTATGTCAGTATCTCCTTCCTTAGTTGTAAGATCGATCATCAGCAATCGGCCCTGCAACAGGTTTCCGAATTCGACATAAAGTGTCCCAAGTTTGAAAAGATGCACCTAAAAAAGGTTACATCGGCTGAAACGTAGTGAAAATAACAAGCAAGATAAGAATAGTAGTCCAGATAATAGAAATAATACAAATTATTAATCCTCATCCCCCCAAAATTTCCAAAACACAGCATACTTTAAAAAAAAGATTGAGAGAAAGGTAAATTTGTAGATTAGCACCCTCAGCTCCCCTCCCCCAACCTAAAAAAATCCAGCTCCCCCAGATAGGGTACTTTAGATTGGGACAAAAATGTAAATTGCCTTACTCTAGAAGGATTTCTCCTTCACTGATCGAGGACAGAAGAGATGAAGTGTAGTAGCGTTTGTGCACCAATAAAAAAGTTTGGCCATTGTTGTGAGTGACATAGGTTCGTTGAGTAACATGTCCTTCTTGCCAGCCAACTGATTGAAAAGCGTGAACACAATGCTTCATATAACATCTGAGAAAAGGTGTATGGCTCCAGAAGAGCTTGATTCTGATTGGTTAAATCCAAATATAGGGGACTAATCAAAATTGAGTATTTGCTCCAATCAGTATCAAGCATTCAAGTCAGCAAATATCGAATGATTTTAGACATCGTTATTCTGTTGTTGTAGCTACAACTGCTGCACACGACTTTCGTACTACCCTATACATAAAAACGATAAAGTAACATTTTAACACAAACATACAAAAATCAAAATTTTATATAAAGATTTATTTCAAAAGAAACCATGAGAATTGTAGGGCACAATGATTTCATTATTATTAATAGTAGTATTATGTATTCACAAGAAGTTCTCACACAGATCATCATCAATGATTGCTCATTGATAATAACTGGTTTTCCCTGAAGTCTAAGTGACAACAAGTCTCCCCAGATTTCCAGTACTCTTCTCCTCTTTCACCATTGTAAATGATTTGGCGTTGCTGCAACAGCTGCTTACCATTGATTTCTCGCTGGAAATGACCATTGGTCATCTCTAAGATTTGTGTAGCAATAAGCCTTTCCAAGATCCCAGTACTATAGGCACCCTTCCAGTGGAGGTCTGGTTAGTGCTCTCTCTCCCCAGTCTTTTCATCACAATCATTTGTATAGTATCATATGATCAGGCCTACATGTGCATTATCATTGTTGTCGTAATTAATTATTATTATTATTATTAACATGTAATGGTCCGGTGCTTATATAGATGAGGACACATATGAAAAAGGCATTTCCAAACAAAAACTATTGTTTATACTTACGTATCAGGCAAAAATACGTATCCTCACAAAAAATTAAGAAAAATTATCGAGAATTTTGATTAAAAATAAAAATCAGTTTTACCGTATGTTGCCGCCCACCATTCATTTATTACTTGTTTATATAACAGACTGAGTTATGTCTCCCTGATTTACGTGTTTTTCGCTCTAATTAATAGCGTAGAAGAAATACGAAACACTTTGATAAAATCAATTATTGAAAAAAAAAACATTTTTCTAATAAGTTGAGATAAGGTATCTCCCTTGATATAACACTTTACCACCTTAAAATAAAAAGGGGCCAAATCAGTTCATTTATATGAGAAATCAGTTTGTTTTCTTTTTTTCAGAATCCATCAAAACCAACACACATTTTTAAAAGTAAGCGAATATGAGAACCCTGCGACTGTGTACCGAGCAGAAACGTTATGTTAATACCGGCAGTAGTCATGTAACGGTCATAAACATATACCTATTTCCTCCCTCCGAAAAATGTCCCCATTGAGTGAGCGGGTCATACATTGACCAATCAGCCTGCAGGGAGCATTGATTCCTTCTGTCGGCTGAAGAACTACTTCAGCCCCTTTGGGAATCACAGTCGGTCCCCAAGTTTCTTTCAACCTATACCAAACGGTATAGATAACCTTTGTGAATAAACCCTTTTCGTTGTTGTTATTTCGTGTCTGAAACCTAAGAGAGGGACAACGTCCCCCCTTCTTTACAGTCACACATCAATATTCGTTGTGTGTGTGTGTGTGATCTCGGAGGTTTTGACCACTGGAAAATTTGACTTGGGATGTTTTGACCCAACATCTTTTCACTCCACAGAGTTTGACCATGGCCACTTTACGAAGACAACAGTTTGACCCAAGAGATTTTTTCAGGGTAGGAAAAAATGAGCCGATATATAATTTTTTAACCATTAGAAAATCTCCTGGGTTAAACTCTGCCCAGCGGGGTAACATTTATTAATATTTTTCAATTCTGAAAAAAAAAAAATGTTTGAACAGAGGAAAATATCTTGAATGTAAGATAATCAACAACAACAAAGAAATAATAATCGCTAGAAATGTTTTTTGTTTGTTTGTTTGCTGACGACTCATGTGTAACTGTGTTGGAAAAGATCAAAGGTTATCTTGACATTATATTCATGCTGTAAACGGGACCCTCACCGACGCCTTTTCGGTATTTACCCACCACTTGTTTTGGCATTTTTTACCGAGCAAATTTTCTCTTTTTTTTTCTGTATACATTTACCTATTATGTTGCTCGAGAATTCGGTTTTATTTTTTTTATTTTTTATCCAATATTTTAGATTTAGAGTGGGTGATCACTTTCCTATATGAATTAAACATAAAATGATCACCCATTTCTTGACCATCACAAATTTCCGGAAACTTAGTGTTGAAAAAAAATGTGACCACATTTTTTTGTCTTTTTTTTACAACGATAGCAATTTTCTTTTGAGGGGGGGGGGGTTTACGGATTAATTTTTTTATTTCTACAATTCGAGTACAATTCGAGTGAGCAGAACAGCTCACAAGTGATATAATTAGTGTAATATAAAGTGTATGGAAGCAAGAAAAACAGACACAGAAATTTAGATTTAAACAATGTGTATTATTTATGAATGGATTCAAGATATAATCTTGATCTCTGATATGGGTTCATAGCTGCTCGTTGTGTGACTGGACAGGCATTAGTGGTAAGCAAACGGCTGACAGAAATGGCGCGAGTTATTCGCAATTTACAGTAGTAGTTGATATGTTAAAAAGACAGGTTGTTGTTGATGTTATAAACGTGATACTATGACACGAATGTTACAAATGTGTAAATCAGCCACGAATGTTAAAAATGTGTAAATCAGCCACGAACGTTAAGAATGTGTAAATCAGCCACGAACGTTAAGAATGTGTAAATCAGCCATGAATGTTAAGAATGTGTAAATCAACCACGAACGTTAAGAATGTGTAAATCAGCCACGAATGTTAAGAATGTGTAAATCAGCCACGAACGTTAAGAATGTGTAAATCAGCCATGAATGTTAAGAATGTGTAAATCAGCCACGAACGTTAAGAATGTGTAAATCAGCCATGAATGTTAAGAATGTGTAAATCAACCACGAACGTTAAGAATGTGTAAATCAGCCACGAATGTTAAGAATGTGTAAATCAGCCACGAATGTTAAGAATGTGTAAATCAGCCACGAACGTTAAGAATGTGTAAATCAGCCACGAATGTTAAGAATGTGTAAATCAGCCACGAATGTTAAGAATGTGTAAATCAGCCACGAATGTTAAGAATGTGTAAATCAGCCACGAATGTTAAGAATGTGTAAATCAGCCATGAATGTTAAGAATGTGTAAATCAACCACGAACGTTAAGAATGTGTAAATCAGCCACGAATGTTAAAAATGTGTAAATCAGCCACGAATGTTAAGAATGTGTAAATCAGCCACGAACGTTAAGAATGTGTAAATCAGCCATGAATGTTAAGAATGTGTAAATCAACCACGAACGTTAAGAATGTGTAAATCAGCCACGAATGTTAAGAATGTGTAAATCAGCCACGAACGTTAAGAATGTGTAAATCAGCCATGAATGTTAAGAATGTGTAAATCAGCCACGAACGTTAAGAATGTGTAAATCAGCCATGAATGTTAAGAATGTGTAAATCAACCACGAACGTTAAGAATGTGTAAATCAGCCACGAATGTTAAGAATGTGTAAATCAGCCACGAATGTTAAGAATGTGTAAATCAGCCACGAACGTTAAGAATGTGTAAATCAGCCACGAATGTTAAGAATGTGTAAATCAGCCACGAATGTTAAGAATGTGTAAATCAGCCATGAATGTTAAGAATGTGTAAATCAACCACGAACGTTAAGAATGTGTAAATCAGCCACGAATGTTAAGAATGTGTAAATCAGCCACGAATGTTAAGAATGTGTAAATCAGCCACGAACGTTAAGAATGTGTAAATCAGCCACGAATGTTAAGAATGTGTAAATCAGCCACGAATGTTAAGAATGTGTAAATCAGCCACGAATGTTAAGAATGTGTAAATCAGCCACGAATGTTAAGAATGTGTAAATCAGCCACGAATGTTAAGAATGTGTAAATCAGCCACGAATGTTAAGAATGTGTAAATCAGCCACGAATGTTAAGAATGTGTAAATCAGCCACGAATGTTAAGAATGTGTAAATCAGCCATGAATGTTAAGAATGTGTAAATCAACCACAAACGTTAAGAATGTGTAAATCAGCCACGAATGTTAAAAATGTGTAAATCAGCCACGAATGTTAAGAATGTGTAAATCAGCCACGAACGTTAAGAATGTGTAAATCAGCCATGAATGTTAAGAATGTGTAAATCAACCACGAACGTTAAGAATGTGTAAATCAGCCACGAATGTTAAGAATGTGTAAATCAGCCACGAACGTTAAGAATGTGTAAATCAGCCATGAATGTTAAGAATGTGTAAATCAGCCACGAACGTTAAGAATGTGTAAATCAGCCATGAATGTTAAGAATGTGTAAATCAACCACGAACGTTAAGAATGTGTAAATCAGCCACGAATGTTAAGAATGTGTAAATCAGCCACGAATGTTAAGAATGTGTAAATCAGCCACGAACGTTAAGAATGTGTAAATCAGCCACGAATGTTAAGAATGTGTAAATCAGCCACGAATGTTAAGAATGTGTAAATCAGCCATGAATGTTAAGAATGTGTAAATCAACCACGAACGTTAAGAATGTGTAAATCAGCCACGAATGTTAAGAATGTGTAAATCAGCCACGAATGTTAAGAATGTGTAAATCAGCCACGAACGTTAAGAATGTGTAAATCAGCCACGAATGTTAAGAATGTGTAAATCAGCCACGAATGTTAAGAATGTGTAAATCAGCCACGAATGTTAAGAATGTGTAAATCAGCCACGAATGTTAAGAATGTGTAAATCAGCCACGAACGTTAAGAATGTGTAAATCAGCCACGAATGTTAAGAATGTGTAAATCAGCCACGAATGTTAAGAATGTGTAAATCAGCCACGAATGTTAAGAATGTGTAAATCAGCCACGAACGTTAAGAATGTGTAAATCAGCCACGAATGTTAAGAATGTGTAAATCAGCCACGAACGTTAAGAATGTGTAAATCAGCCACGAATGTTAAGAATGTGTAAATCAGCCACGAATGTTAAGAATGTGTTAATCAGCCACGAATGTTAAGAATGTGTAAATCAGCCACGAATGTTAAGAATGTGTAAATCAGCCATGAATGTTAAGAATGTGTAAATCAACCACGAACGTTAAGAATGTGTAAATCAGCCACGAATGTTAAGAATGTGTAAATCAGCCACGAATGTTAAGAATGTGTAAATCAGCCACGAACGTTAAGAATGTGTAAATCAGCCACGAATGTTAAGAATGTGTAAATCAGCCACGAATGTTAAGAATGTGTAAATCAGCCACGAATGTTAAGAATGTGTAAATCAGCCACGAATGTTAAGAATGTGTAAATCAGCCATGAATGTTAAGAATGTGTAAATCAACCACGAACGTTAAGAATGTGTAAATCAGCCACGAATGTTAAAAATGTGTAAATCAGCCACGAATGTTAAGAATGTGTAAATCAGCCACGAATGTTAAGAATGTGTAAATCAGCCACGAATGTCACAAATGTGTAAGGTTGGAAACCCCCACTCTGTCCTTTATGTTTTGATCGGGCCCGCAGGTCACGTGTTAGACTCGCTGTTAGTGAAAAGGACTTTTATTTATTTATATATTTTTTGTTTTCATTAAAACGATGAAAGGGAGACAAGCAAATAATCATGAGAAAGAAAAGAACGGGACACATTAGAATCACAATTTATAAACATAAAATAAGACACTTGTCAAAATTAACAAACGTGATACTATGCAAACATAACAAGTGTTTATTTATTCAAAATGATCAACTAAAAGTTCTGCTCCGTTCAAGGGGAGTTTTTGATAGAGGGGCTGGTTTTGTTAAGACCAAGAATGGTTGATCAGTCAGGAGTCAAAAGAATTGGCAAATATGAAAGTTCAAATTAGAACGAATTAAAATATGGAATTTTTTTTTAATAGGTCACATACCTTTTATAGAGTTTTTTTTGTGTGATAGTTGACACGCTGTGTGGAAGATATTATCACATAATTTTTTTTATTTTGATGTCCGTCCTTCTCGGATATTTTTTTCGTGTGGAGTTGTCGGCTACATGAAGAATATTATCACAGGAATTTAGATCCTGAACTCTATCCGTCTCAGATAGCTTTTTTTTAGTGTGGTAAGTTATAGGTAATCTTGTAAACTTTGTCGGACTGGAGTTTTCTTTATGATGTCCGATAGACAGCGGTAAGATCCTTGCTGTATTTTTCTCAGTCGATAAATTTTGAATTTCACTTTTCTTGTATGCAGTGATGTATTGTCTCGATTTGAAGTGCTGGGTGGGCACCAACTATTGACACTACTTCACTCGTCCGCTCCTGAAATCTGACTGTCTTTTTCCGCTATTTCTGCCTAGCAAAAGGTTTTCCTCCAATCTGATTGGTTGCCCTACTTCCTCCTCCACAAACTGTGCGGGCTGATCTCCCGGCTCTTGTGTCTAGACTAAATTTGGTAATGTGTAATCACCTAAGTTTTTTTTTTTATTGTAGAGGAACATGTGCCAACAAGTCCCCATCTCTTTTTTTCATGCTTTATAGGGCAAAATATGTGGATATAACATTGAAAAGATTGGTTGTCACGGTAACAAGGATAGATTGTCTTAATGTAATTAGTCGGATCAACACAAGATGGCCTCCCGCTAGCTGGCTTCTGGTTAGCGATACTGAACGTTGCTGTCTCAAGTGACAGAGTCTTGAGATAACGGCATTTACTTCCATTCCCACCACAAGAAGATGTGACACAAAGTCAGAAGGTGGCGAGAATCAAGCCAGTGCTCCTAAAGAAAAAGCACTTTGGCCTGGAAAAATAGCCTGGCCAGCCTGGTTGGCATTACCCAGTTTGGGCACCTCAGGCAGTTAGCAATAAACTAACTCCAACCCAAAGAGGGGGGGGCAAGGCCTGGGAGGGTAGACTTCATAGGACTACCCAGGACGAATACCTCAGCCTGACAGATAGAAAGCCGCTGAAATGGCCCAGTTTCTGTCAAACTGATTGTCAAAATCGGATTCTTGACTCGTATGTGCCCGTTAACGTCGCTGGATGGTAAATGAATCCCACCAATGAGTCCTGATGTAACTGCTGCCTGCTGCTGGGCCCATTTACTTAAAAGCAATGTGCAGACAAAGATTAGAAAACAAATCCCATGAACCCAATTCTACTTTTAAGCAGTTTTGAACAACAGAAAAATTATACTTGGACCTTTTATCCACTGACTCCTTTATTTCCGCTTTTCTTTGACACACTTTTCAATTTACTCATTCCACCGCTATGTCACCCTATTCCTTGAAGGTGCTTCTGTCCACTTACATGTCTATATCTAACAGTGTATCCTTTGTCTTTCATTGTTCTTCCACACTTCCTGTTGTGGATCTGATAGCAGAACGATTCATCATTCGCATTTCACATGTTCTTCATTAAACATTCACACCTTTCTCATGACATAAAATTTACTGCACAGCGTGAAATTGCAAATAACCGGCTTGTGCTGTGTCACAATTTCTTCATCAGGTGTTACTTTCACATCATTTAAGAGCTTTCTGTCTTTTTTCCTAACCAGCAATTAACCTATTTGAATCTTTGCTGTACCAGATTCATATGTAACAAGATGGCTTTCCTTTTTCCTAATAAGGGTGTTTGTAACAAACATGTGTATTGCAAGATCAAATTCTAAAATTATTTCTTCTTCTGTATTTCTATCCCCATATCCATTTCTTCTCCATACACACCCTGAAAATCACCATTCAAATCTGCCACAGCAAGTATTTCCTTTTCATCAACCTTACTAGTTATTGCAATAAGCCTGTCATAAAGCTTATATTTTGCATCTTCACTCAAGCCACATTATGGTGCAGAAACATCTATCGTTGTGAAAATTTTCATACCAACCATCAACTTTATCAGTGATACACTCACTTACACGATTAAATTCAATCACTTTATCTATCCATCTCTCTGCAATAAAAATACCAACACTACATGTTCCCTTTTCATTTCTAATCCAATACAGATTATATCTTGCATTCTTTTCCACAATCATTCTAGCAGATTTACCTCTCCAACGAGTTTCTTGGCTACAACACAGGTCAATACATCTGTCAAGAAAATCAGTGGTCTCACCAGACTTTCCACGCAAGTTTCCAATATTTAAACTACATACCTGAATAATCTATTTCCCTTGCTGCATGCTTCTGACAACAGATGTTATAAAAAGCGTATGGTAGCAGGAATTTAGATTTAAACAATGTGTATTGATTATGAATGGATACAAGATATTAGGATGTACTGTCTTGATCTTTGTTATGGGTTCGTCAGGATAGATGGTCGCTCAGTATCAGAGAGACATCGTCGTTGGCCCTAAACTGCTCGTCAGTCTGGTATCAGTTATGACTGGAATATGATCAGCGGGGATTGTTGGTGAGCAAACGGCTGACAGTAATGGCACAAGTTATTTGCAATTTACTGTAGTAGTTGACATGTTGCCTTTAAAAGGACAGATTTGTTGTTGAAAAGATTGGTTGTCAGGGTAACAAGGATGGATCATCTTAATGTAATGAGTCTGTACCTAACTTGATATGAATAAAACAAAACAATCCATTCGTCTACAAAATAGAATCTATTAAATATATGAAAATAATAAGAACTGGAAGCAAAAACCATTTACAAAAATAACCTGATTCAACGTGAAATAACTCGAAAAGGTTGATATACCAGAAACGAAGAAATGGTTGAGAAAAGAATTACATATCTTGAAGTAATAACAAAGAAACATGCTGAGAATTCCTCTTCAAGATTTTAATTTAATCAGAGGTTCTTATGGTTGTGATTGTAATACAGACATAAAAATGATATTCTCTTATATATAAAATAATCAATGTCTGTGTGTGTGTTTGTGTCATGTTTATGTGTTCCTTATAGAAAGAAAGTTTAGAGAATCTACATAAAATCTAAGTGTATTCTTATGTAAAATATACCGGGGAAGACGATGGAAGTGTTCCTGAATCTCTAAGTGAACCACTACGAGGGCTATGAGGACATAACCTCCTTAAAACTTCAAATATATCCTACTTTTTTAAAGTTTTAAATCATATGTATAACATTTTGTGTGGAAAACAATGGAAGTGATCCCGAATCCCTATTAACCGTTTTCTCTGCTAGCTGTAGAATACACACTAACATGGCTGAGTGTCCTCCAAGTCTCACGATCTTGGGCCAAGGTGTTCGCTTGGTTTATGTTCATGTTTGTCTATTCACAAACGTTGTTTATCCATCTTTTCTTTTGTCTACCTTTCGACCGGTTTCCTTGTGTTATGCCTTCAACACATATTTCGCATTGCTCTACACTGGAATGCTTAACGTAACCAAACAACATGTATAAGACAGATAGTTTTCCAACATTTCAGTTTCTTCCAACTATATTAGGGAGCGAAACGGGAGGATGGTGGCAGTAAAAACAAAGAAAGTAATATGGTGTTATGAGAATAGTGAAAAAGTACATAGTAATGATCCTCATTCAATCCCGACCAACGTTGGGTCTACCTGCTAGTGTGTTATAAAAAGATATAAGGATAGATGGTCGCTCAGCATCGTCATGATGTTATCATTGGTCCTGAACTGCTTATCGCTCCAGTATCAGATGTGACTGGAATATGATCAACGTAGATTGGTAGTGAAGGATGGGGATGGTGCGAGTTATTTGCAATTTACGGCACTAGTTGAAAAAACAGGTTTATTCTTGAAAAGATCGGTTGTCAGAATAACAAGGAGATGTCTTCTTAGTGTAATGAAGTTGGGTCGACATAAGATGACATCCCACTGGCTGGCAATACTAAGCACGATTGTGTCAAGTGACAATGTCCCGGTCTGATGGCTGCCTGCTTCTCGGCTTTGCTACTTAAAAGCAGTATGCGGATGTAGTTGTAGACATTTGGCTCCCAAGAGGTAGGAGAAAAAAATGGCCGTTGGATTCAGAAAACTGTGTTTCTTTTAAATTTTATTTTTACAACAGCACACGAGTATTAAATGCACAAATTTGTGGTAACGCGCGTGAGTAGTGCTCCAATTCTGGTGCGATCATGGCGATTAGAGAACAAATTCAAGTGTACCTAATTCTATTTCTAAGCAGTTAGGAACAACAGAAATAAGGCACACTTAGACGGTGGTCATTATAATAACAACAGGGAAAGGGCTCATTGGGCGTCACCAATAAAAATACAGAGTTACCCCACTTTGATTGAAAATAACATATTTTAGAAAACAAATAAACGGCATAGTTAAGAAAGAAAAGCAAAAGAAATTGCAAGTAAATACATTACCAATCAACACTAGGGAGGTGGAAAATAAAGTTATAAAAACTAATAAAAATGTGTCTAATTAGCAGCTGAATGAAACATCTCATTAAAACATATAATGAAAATATTCAATTAGGGCATAATCACTTTGACACACCGGTTCCCGTTAGATCACCGAAGTTAAGCGACATTGAGCCTGGTTAGTACCAGATGGGTAACCATTTGGGAATACCACGTGCTGTATGTGCTCTCCACTTATCTCACCATTGTTTCCAGTCGTCCTGGACTTCTACTTGCCACTGGAATCAAGCAGTGCCGATTCAGGAGAGGTGTGGTTGGAATTGCACAACCCTTGCTTCACAATTACATGCGCAGATACCCTTACAGCGGGTATCCATTGTCTCTCAAGACTGAACTGAGGCCATTAGGGCTGTAGTAGTTACAAAATTATGATCTATTTTCTTTTGTACTTGCATGTAATCACTCACATATTGATTAGTATGTAGTTCGGTGAGATAATACAGGCATATTCAGACTCACATAGTGATACACGGGCGATTAGAACACTTTGCGCATGTGCAACCTTTTTCCATTTCTGCCCAAACCATTTCGCACCTATTTATGAACAGTCCTTTCGGAACGTTGCTGACAACAGTGAGACTTTGAGTGCCGCGTTGACAGACCTCATATTTCCTGGCTTGCCTCTTGTCAAGACTTTGATGAGAGGCGAGACCAAAATTTCATTTCCATAGTACATACATGCCGGCCGAACCAACCTGTCTTATATTCTTGTTTTCATAACTCTTTCCAGACCATATTTTGTGTTGATGAAAATGTTGAATAATAATTAATTTAAATTGTACAGAAGTTTGTCTTTTTAACTGAAACCTAGTCACCCTTTTCTTCTTATCAAGCAAGGTCAGTAGGATGGATACAAACGCAGCAACCCAACTACATAATGGCTATACAAGCTTCTCATCACTCCAACCTCTAAAGGGAAATTCCTATTTACTTGCCTCCCCACAATGGCAGAGTTAGACACAGACTGGATTTTTAATGTGGTGAAAATCTAGCTACCTAAAACGGGGCACTCTGGATTGAGACAAAAATTAAAATTGACTCAGTCTAGAAGGATTTCTTCTTCACTAACCCAGGGAAAACTTAAATGTAGTATCAGGGAACAGACAGGCAAGTATAAGCAAGTAGACCTAACAAAACGTAATAAATCTTATTTTATTAATCTTTTGTCATTTCTTTTACAGATAGCTTTTCATCAAAACATTAGAGCAAACACTAATTATCTACTTCGTCACTTAAATGAATGAAGATAAATGTGACTTTCCCTTGGCTTTTTGGCTAGGAGCAAAGACTTTGCTCTTATCACATTTATCCATTGTGCAACAGGTTATATCGGCCGAAACATTGTGAGAATAACATGCCAGATGAGAAAAGTAGTCAAAATAATCCAAATTATCAAACCTCATTTCCAAAAATTACAAAACAGAAAAAAATTAGTTGTAAAGGTAGACAACTCTAAACTTAAAAATATGAGTTATTTGCTCATTTTGAGTTTTTTCAGGGATTAGCTAAAAATCATTCATTTTCTAAAATATTTTAAAAAGTATCTTATTAAAATGGTACAATGAAAACAAGTGAAAATTCGCTAGTCTGAAACAAAGTTTTATTTTTCAGCTTAAATGCTATTTAGGCCTAACTTTTAAAATCTGTCCGATATAATTTTATAGATAAAAAGCTGTAGAATAGAATGGCTGAAATGTCATGAAAACAATAAAACTGTATGATAAGCATTGCCCAGACAAATGTTACAATGTGAATTACTATTTTTAGAATTAGAGAAAACTGTAGAATAGGTTGGCTGAAAAAAGAATAGAATCAAATAAATACATTACGCCAGAATAGCGCTTTTGTAGAGAAAGGCGCCGCTACAAGGGAAATAACTCTTGTTTGACTAAGAGGTTCATCATTTTTTCAGAAGAGAATTTGGGACGCTAAAACCAACGCTACTTAGAGGAATTGTACTTTTTATTAAAACATGTTAAAAATCCGACGAAAGTTGTAGAGGAATTGAAATTTTTATTAAAGAAAATTGCAACGGCTTTTGTATTCTGCATGTAGTGATGAAAACTACGAAGACTTTTTTTTAATATAACATATTAATAAAAAAAATGTTAACATTTTTTTTTTTTTTAAAGCTGCGACGACTGCTTTTTTTTAAAAATATTGCGCAATATCTAAATAAGAAACTACAGTTTTCAATTGTCACAGTTTTCGTTTTTCTATTTTAAGATTAAAGATCTTAACATATTTTTTATTAATATGTTATAAATCTCGTCGCTGTTTTCTGTAATAAAAATTCCAATTCCTCTAAAACTTTCTGTCACATTTTCAACATTTTTTTAATAAAAAGTACGATTCCTCTAAGTTGCATTGGTTTTAACATCCCAAATTCTCTTCTGAAAAAAAAAAAAAAATGATGAACGAGTTATTTCCCTTGCATCAGCACCGTTCTTTACAAGAGCGCCGTTAGAATACAAATGGCACGTCTCAGCATTCCAGAAGGCTGTAGAATCAGTTGGCCAAAAGTTTGTGGAAATGAGAAAAACACAGTTCAATATGTTAAATAATGAAAGCTGTTATTTGAATGGAAAAGGTGACACCTAGAGGTCAGGGGCGACCTCAGTAAAACGGTAGTCAGCGAAATCACCTGACAATGGAGAAGAGATAATTCTGTCTCTTTCTGGCGACTCTTCAATCAAAACTGGTGCGTCCAAGCCGCCGTCCCCAATGTAGCTAGGTGTAACGAGACACACTATCAATCTGTTTGTCTTTCTCGCACACATGCAACTAACCCGTCACTTTAAAACAAGGGTTTCTCTCTCTGTTCTTCCCTGTGACTGTTTCTTTCTAAATAATAAACCTTCTTAAAAACTAAACATCGGCATCCGCGTGATTGTATTCACAGACGGTCAATAATTGGGTTTCCGACGACCACACAGGTGTGCAATCTAACTAACCTACCTCTGCCCGGTTTTATTCATCCCTCTTCAAATTGATTTAAATAATTTTCAAAGAAGTTGGAGTACGTATTAATAAGATAAGGACCATAGTTGAGCACAGGTGTTGGTGTGATTGTAATAAAAGGTTGACACATTCAATACATTCAAATTTCGCACCTAAAAATCAAATTAACTAGAGAAAAACATGAACTGATGGTTGATGTTTTAAAATAAATTATTTTTTATCTTATGGATGTTTTAAAAAATTATTTTTCAATATAATGTTCAGTTTGTGGAAAGGGAGTTGCAACTTCATTTTTTTTTGTGGTACTTGCAAGCATTTGGTATACAAAAAGTGCAACTGATAGGTTGAGAGAAGATAACCAGTTTGTGCGCAAGAAGTGTAAGACAATGGAGACAGATGAGCACTCAGATGTAGAGAAAATATATTTGAATGGCAAAACTATTGAGGTTGTTCAGAAGTTTTGTTACCTTGATGATACTATTAGAGCACAGGGTGGAGAAGGTGCTAGTGTGATTGACAGAATTAGGAGTGGATAGAGTAAGTTCAGGGAACTTCTTCCATTACTAAACAGCAGAGTATTACCACTGTTGAAGAGTCTGCCAGGTATGTGTACGTATTGTGATGATGTATGGAAGTGAAACCTGACAGTGAAGGTTGACGAAAATGCATTGTATGGAGCAAAATGATACAATGGAGGCATAATGTGAGTCTTACAGACAGGCTTAAATCTGATGACTACAGGGGAAGATTAAATCTGGGCAGTATAGGGAGATGTGTGCAGAACAGGACACTTCGATGGTATGGTCATGTTGAAAGAATGGATGAGAGTTCTTGGATTAGTAGATGTAGAAGAGTTGAGGTAGCAGGGTCAGTTCACAGGGGAATACCAAGGAAAACATTGGAGGAAGTGATAAAGATGGAATTGAGAGAAGAGATAAATAAAGACCTGGCCAGATATAGGTTAGTTTAGAAGTCAATTTTTAAAAGCCATCCAATACATGCCAGTATGTAAAACGGACGTTATGATGATGATGATGATGATGATGTACGAATGCCAGTTTATTTTTGCCACATCAGATTTATTCAAAAATGTTTATAGTTGAAATTAAAAATATTCAATAAAAATAAGTAAACAACTAAATCAGAATCTGCCAATAATTCGACGATGAGGTATTATTGTTAGTTTACATGTTTCAGACTAAACAAGGCCCAAGAGTGCAACGGTCGCAATGTTATGAAGATGAGAACAACAGTTTTAAACATGAGAATTAGATTTGAAAAAAAAAGGAATCTTATTGTTCTGGAGGTAAAAGAAGTTTTTTTTTTTGTTTTTTTCATTCTAACTCAGTTTGTTTATCATTCTTGTGGTCTTTTCTTGGTCTTGCCAGATTCCAGGACAAGAATTCATCTTGTCTGATGGAGTATCCAGCTTAGTGCTGTTACTTGAGGAAACTATGCACCATTCCTCATATGTGTAGCTATTCCGAGGGGATCTTATTTGGGCTTTGAATACTATGTTATTTTGAATATTTGATCAGGGTTTACTTGTAGGGAGAAGAATCCCCATGTCAGGTTGTCCTGACAAACTCTTGTACAGAGAGAGACTGAAAACACTCGAGGATAGTGTCTAGTAAGAATTCAAACTCTGTAATGTCTTTGTAGATGTCTTTTCAGACTGGAGTTCTGTGACACCTGTCAACTCGAACTGCAGATGTCACAAGGAAACAGCCTCTCTCTATATCATATTTTTTCTTTTTGTTTTTGCTGGGCTGGGACATCCTACCAGATGCCAGACATTCACCTGCTATTTCAGAGATTACAACCAAGAGATCCTTTTAGGATTCTAACTGTCCCTTTAAGTGCAATTGTTTGGATCTCTCTCACACTTTATGCGTTCTCAAGATGGCACTTTGTGAAAATTTAGATCCACAAACATTATAGGAGTAAGGTTTTTCACCCGCATGTATAAGTGTATGCTTTCTCAAGCTTGAGACATAAGATTTAAATGTAAAAAACAATTCTTATTGTTCCGAAGGTGGAAGGAGTTTTTCTCCGTGATGTCTTTGTATATGTCTTTTCAAACTGGAGCTCTGTGAGAATTGCCAACCGCAGATGTCACAAGGAAATGGCTTCTCTCCGGTATGTGTCCGCATATGCGTTCTCAGGGTGGCGCTTTGTGAAAATTTCGATCCGCAAACATTACAGGGGTAAGGTTTCTCACCCGTATGTATAAGTGTATGTTTCCGCAGGCTTGAGTATGCCGAAAAGTCTGTATTACAAATGTCGCAGTGGTATGGTTTTTCACCAGTGTGCGTGCGCAGGTGCTCTTTCAAGCTGGATTTCACTGAGAAACTTGACCCGCAAATGTCACAAAGGAAAGGTTTTTCTCCTGTGTGTGTTCGCATATGTGTCCTCAGAACAGCATTTTCTGCAAATTTTGCCCCACAAATGCTGCAGTGAAACTGTCGTCCTTCAGTGTGCATTTTCATGTGTTTATTTAAAATGAAATTACCCGGAAATCGTAAGCCACAAATCTCGCAGTGAAACGGTCTTTCGCCGCTATGTCTTCTTGCATGTATTTTAAGTGACGTTTTTGATGAAAAATTTGATCCACATATATCACAGTGGAACGGCTTCTCTCCAGTATGTGTCCGCAAATGGCTTTTAAGATTGTAACTCTTAGAAAAATTTACTCCGCAGACGTCACACTGGTAAGGCTTTTCATTGGTATGGGTTTGCTTGTGTCTTTTTAGAGCTGAAGTGAATGAAAAATTGGAACCACAAATATCACAGCGGAATGGTCTTTCTCCCGTATGCGTGCGAACATGACTTATCAGTTGCGAGCTGGTGGGATAACGTGACTTACAAATTTCACATTGGTACGGTTTTTCTCCTGTGTGCTTCCTCATATGCTGTTTGAGATGCGAGTTGTAACGGAATGTTTTCAAGCAGACGCTACAAGGAATTGTTTTCGCCTTCTTGGTGGAATCGGAATCAGACGACGGGGCTTCTGCTGCTGCCTCATCTTGAGCATCCGTCTTGCTAGCTGTCTCCATTTTCAAAATGGCTGGTAGTAAGACAGTCATAAAAACGCTGAGAGGAATAATTATGTTTTATCCGGCTTCAATTGTTAAACCATGCATGTTTTTTTTAATGGGATTGTTCAGAAAAACCAATGATGTTAAACATGATGATTACAATCCTCCCCGATTATAATGATGATAGATCTAGAATTATTATGGTTAAATCACATTGATACCCTGATTAGGACTTATACAGATAACCATTTGGGTATTCTAAGTACTGTAAGCAAACATTCCACCCACGTGCATAAATAAGTACCTGCGTTGCTGGGAAATGTAACTGGTGACAAATGAGTGTCTTGCCATGGAGATGGTTCAGGCCATTAGTTCCGTGTAACACAATAAATCTGGGATTACACATCGGTCCAACAAGCTTTTTATCTTACAAAAGAGCTTTATATTAAATCTGGAATTACAAACTCTCTCTTTTGCTGCTGGCTTCGACAAATCTGAAAGTAGAAAATAAAATAAATATCTCTATAGTAATATGCTAAGGCATTTCATGTTCATATGTAAGTTATCACCTTTCACACACATTTAAAAAAATGACATGGCTCGATCAGCAAAGATGGTGATTGATGTCGCTAAGGTTAACAAGTTCGACTTTACCTATTTTAAAATGAATTGTTTCAAAATCAGATTATGTCGTCCCATCGATTAAAACAGTAAATTTTTAAATAAATACAGTTCAAAAAGTGACATTCGTTTTTATTGATTTGAAGAATATTTAGCTGACAATTATGCTTACAGTAAGAATACAGAATATTTATTGTTTTAAAAATAATGAAATTGCTACAATTTTAAATAAATAGACATATTTGTTTTATTTACACCAAGAATATTTAGTTGGTGGATCAAGTGGTGGAAGTAACCCTGACTTGCCTTATCCTCGCCATAAAATGGTCCGTCTTTGCCTGGCATATAGTTTGAAAATTGGAGAAACGTTAAAATCATAGGTTACTAGTGAGAGTAGAACTCACAAACTAGGAAAAAACAGATTAATTTTGGGGCGTTTGTGTCAAAGGGGTTGATAATGCACAGGGGATAAGTAGGTTCACTAAGAAAATAAGCATAAAATTAAAAGAGAATTTAGGACACTGAAAACGTACGCAATTTAGTAGACGAATGAATTGAACATATCTTTATCTTTAATAATAAACATAATTTTTAAAGGTTTCCGACTTGGGTTAGTGATAACATTTTTTTTAGATAACTGAGTTTGACTGATCAACTAAGCATAAACGTATAAGCATCGTGAATTTGATATTTTTAATTATTAAATAAGGCACCACCTTTTTCACCGATTCAATGTTTCATCTGCATCAAAGTTATTTTTCAAAGTTTTTTTGACTATCATGGGCAAAATATAATTGTGATGTCTTGTTTAAACAAATACCAGTTAACATGTGTTCATCAGAGAAGAAAATATATTTATTGAATTGTTTAAAAACTCAGGTTAGCTTTCCACAAATTTCAGTCACCTGGAGCAATAGGCTCCATCTCCCGGGGCATTAAGCACCGGCACTACTGTGTGCAAAAATCACAAAGCCATTCCTCATTTTAGTGAAAGTGAAATGTTGATGCTTGTGCACTGTATGTAATACCTAGAATCACAGATGTTACACTGAATACAGTTAATGCGATTCCCTCAGTGTTATAAACCTCTGATGTTGACAGTGGGCTCTTGATTCTGGTGGTTATGGTGTCTCCTGATATTATTTTACCCCTGACTTTTCCTTTCCCTCAGCCATGTCCTCTGGATGCTGTAGCAACCTCCTTAGCAGATGTTTCCATGAGTCTGGTGATACTTTCATCTGCTATGAGGCTCTCCCCATGTCGGAATCAATGTATTCTAGCTGATTTCCATCTTGCTGCAGATTGAAAGTGGGGAGTCAGTTGTTTGAAGTCTTTCAATGAGGCGGATGAAGATGATGAATTCAGCAAGGAAACAGGCACGTCTGGAGTAAAAGGGTTTTTGCCTTTCTAGACAACATAGAATAGAAGTAGCTTGCTACTAGCAAATGCTGCACAGTTAACTGTTATCTGCTTTCTTCCAGAACACCCAATAGTCTGATTCTCTTTGATCTCTTTTCTGCTAAAACGGTGCCTGTTTTGGGATCCGTTACAAAGCTCATTTCATCTGTGTTGAATAACTGGACAGCCATATCTTTTATCCCTTCCTCTATAAGAACCTTATCCAGAAGCTCAAACTAGTGGGCGATGATTTCAGAGTCCTCTGCCTTGGGGAAACAGTGTTGAGGTACCTAGTCTTACGAAGCACTGTCTGAATGATGGAGTAAAAACCCTTGTAGCCAGTCATACCCTGGACGACCATTCACAAAATGGGTATCTATGCTGTGGGTCTTAACATCTCCATTGGCTGCTTGGTTGACAGACATCTGCTTCTTCATGGCAACCTCATATGCAGCAATCATCTCCTTTGATTGGCTCAGATTCCTCCTTCTTCTGATAGATGCAAACCATCTGTGAACAAACATTTTTAACGGTGCATTAGACACCTGTGTACCCAAGTATTATCAGTAAATGTTCACTTGTAATTGTCTGTATCTCTGAGATGAGGTGTTTTCATTATGGATTTCAATGTTCGGACTGAAAGTAAGGGTGAAAGAACATCGAAAAGCAGTAACTAGAGGGCAGACGGAAAAATCGGGTATAGCCCACCATGTATGGGAGGAGAAAGGTGACTATTACTCCCTTTGGGAAGAAGTAAAAATAATAAACAGTGAGTCCCACTGGAAATTGAGGAAACTTAAGGAAACAGCTCACATGCTTGGACATGACAACCTACTGAGCAAACCAAGCATAGAGCTGAATACGATTTGGAGACCTAATAGAGAATGAAAAACTTGAATAACAAACATAGGTTTAACAGTACAAAAAATTCACTCCTAGTTGCAAATTATCTGGAGGTGCTAAGTTCAATCCTGGGCGAAGGCAGTGAAAGTAACATTCAGCAACAGCAGCAATACGGCGATAAGCAGCAGTAGCAGCAGCAGAACTGAAAGCAACGGAGAATTAACGGAATGGAATCCGAGCATGGTACCCCCATGACAATAAAGGGATTGGGTTCGAGAGTCCCGAATTCGATACAGTTGTGAGCATGGCAGCCAAGATGAGGAAGTCAGTGCGAACATTGAAATCCATAAATGTTGACTTGTTATTAATAATTTCTGGTTTTATATAACTTCCTCAATATGATCATGTTTCTTATTACTTAAATCACTTGAAGGGATTTTCAACTTTTTTCCTTCAGAAAAGTACAGACATGGGGCATTAAGCACCTCCTCTTTTCAAAGATCAAAATATTTTTTAAACAATTAAATTACACACAATTACATGCTTCTATGCTTAAATTAGTATCAACGTAAAGAAATTAATATACTAAAAGCATACAAAAAGTTGAATTTGCAGCAGTTTTTAAAATTTGTGTGGAAATCATGATAACATTTGATAGGCTGTGGATGCAGACCACCATAACACACTTTCCAGCTCTGAAAAATTAAAATCTGAATTAAATCCAGTGTAAAAATGTTTTGATACTTACCTCTGATATATCTCAGTGCTTCAGCAGCAAAGGAACAGTTTGTAGGCTCAGTGGTTTTGCAGGAAAACAAAGTTTTATTGAGTCTGTTTCAAAATGGCTGCAGATGTAGAGAGAAAACATCTTCTCAACTTGGCACAAAAATCTACTTTTGGTTGGTTCAGTAAATGCTACTCTTGAGAAACAAGGCCTGTGATTGTTCAGTGATCAGATAAGCTTTGTGTTTATTGGCCCACAAGTTCCATAGTAATGCTGTAGAAAGGTTTGTGAAGGTTACCTAGTTGCTGGTGTCGAATGCTCCATGGTGCTTAATACCCCAGGTTACCCTATATGTTTGGAATTAATTACCATTGAATTGGGATGCTGAAAAGTATAATAAATACAAGAATACTTGAACAATGAAACAATATCAATTACAATTAATCAATCGAACAATGTTAATTAACAAATTGAAAAGATTAAATAAACTTGTTAACATACAAGAAGATAAAGATTAAATAAACTGTAACAATATTAGTTAACAGAAATTATTTTTTCGAATGTAATAAAAAAGTTTTCCTACAAAAAAAACAAACCCTGAAACTTCTTATAACTGAGTTAATTAAAATAATTGCGATGATCATGGTTTATTAAACAAAAAATTAATAGACTCAGAGCAAGTTAAATGTCTTTTAATTGTATTAAAAAATATCTTTAATTAAAATTAATTACTATTGAAAGAAACCTGACAACTCCCGTGTAATAAGCATTCTAAATTCTCTTTTCATTTTATGCTTATTTTCTTAGTGAAATCTAGTTACACCCCTCCCCCGCATTATCAACCCCTTTGACACAAGTATCGGTTATTGCACTGCAATAAGCAATTCTATAATAAAAAAGGGGGAACCCACAAATTATCTGTATTTTCATTGGTTAAAAAAAATTAAATGTCTGAAATATGCTGACTTATGACAGACTAGTCAAGGATCCATACTTGACAATCAGTCGGGCAGAGACCAGGCCATATGGATGGCCTTTTTTCTATTGGGATGTGCTATTTGTTGTGTTCAGCTCCAGGAGGTCCACCCTCCCATGCTTTGGGAAAAAGTTAGCTCAGAGCTAACTGCCTCACCGGAGAATGCTGACAAAGCTGCTCAGGCAATTTTTAAGGGGCCAGAGTGCACTTGTGTGCCAACTTATTCTCCCTACCTTTCAACCTTATGCCACGTCTTACCTCGGTGGAAAGAAAATTAAATATCAGGCGGTGAAGAAAGAAGCAAAAAGGAGAGAAGTCAAGTAAAAACGTTGAATGATTGGCTGTGGAAACAAGTCAATTATTATTTTCATATTCATCTGGTGAAATTGAGGTTTAAGTTGAAGTTGAAGTCAGCGTGTAAGCAACCCGCTTTCACTGACAATGACAATTATTTTTACAGAAGAAGAAAGGGTGCTTATACATCTAAAGACACAGGTGAAAATCGCATTTCCAAATAAAAATTCTTTCATATACTTACGTATAAGGCAAAAATAAGTATCCTCACCAAAAATTAGGAAAAATTATCGGGTAGAATTTTAATTAAAACTAAAAATCAGTTTTATGGTATTTTGCCAATGCCATTTATTATTACTTGTTTAAATCACAGACTGACTTATCTCCCCCTGCTTTACAGCATTTCCTCTCTTATCAATGGCGGATCGGAAAATACGATAAAACTGATTTATATTTTTAATTAATATTCTACTTGATAATTTCCCCTAATTTCTGGTGTAGATACCTATTTTTGGCTGATACATGAGTATATCAAAGAGTTTTCCTGTTAATTTATTTGGAACTGCGATTTTCACCTGTGTCTTCAGATGTATATGCATCAGAGAAAGAGTTATATCTCCTTAATAGTATTGACCCATACAGACATCTATTATTTCAAAAGGGATATTTATTTTTAACAGATTGATGTAGAAAGCACCATGAAATATCCACGGAGTCCCACTAGTTTTAGAAATGTTCTATATATCAACATTGGTAAACTACAACCTTGTAACTATCCCAAACCAACATTTTCTTTCTTATTTTGTTACAATAATAATAGCCATAATATTATTACTTTTTTAGACTTATGAACCCATTAAACGTTCTCCTTCAAACCAAAATGTTAATTTTCATTATATCTAAAAACTTCTAATGTGGCCACATATATCTTTGCAAAACATAAACAATCACACCAAACTTATTCTGCTCACACAATAAGTCATGTGTTTTTGTCTTCTAAATCGTCTATGTTGCAGCTTCTCTGCCCGTTTTGTTTTCCTTGTCATTTTGTTTCAGGTTTTTTCTGCTCTCTGTGTTATTAATCTTGGCAGTGTTTTCGCCAGCAGTAATCAGCCTCTTTTTGTGCTATGTATTTTTCTAGTTCTTTCATCACATCATTCATTAAGTTTTCAATACTTAGTGACATCACTAGCAAATTAAGTGGGATTCTGAAACAAAACAACCAGCAAATAATATATTGCTAAACCGAACCCCCAAAACGGCTTTTTTTACAGAATTTAGCGAAAGTGTAGTGTTATATCGACATAAAGTATAAAAGGAAGAATAGGGGACTTGTTGGCACATGTTCCCCATCGCACAAAAAGCAGAGTGCAATTTGCCAAAACCGAACACACACTAAAAATGGGACAGGAAGTTGTCTAGACATTCAAAGCCGAGAATAACACAATCAGCCCACTCAGTTTGTGTGGGCGGATGTATCAACCAATCAAATTGAACGGAAGGCTGTTGCTATGCAAAAGAGGGCTCCCCTGAGAGAAATAGCGGGAAAAAGGCAGAAAGGGAAAAACACGAAAAGAGAGTTTTGGGCAGGGGAGGAGAGCGGATGTCTGAAGAATGGCAGCCCACACCGCTGTCATATCGAAACAATTTGGAATTCGAAATTTAGCGGCTAAGAAAATACCGCGACGATTCTTACCGTTGTCTATCGAACACCAAAAAGGAAAAACATGGTCCGACAAAGTTGACTACGGCTGACAAGTTAACATTTACCTCTCCGGATTCGAGATTACGTATATCTCGGGACACTAAAAACTGCTCCATGAAGGACGGACCTCAGAATCAAAAATTCTGTTATAATATCCTTCTCTCAGTTGTCAACTCGAAAAGGTATGTGCATATGACATAGAAAGATAAAAAAGAATTCCATATTAATTCGTCCTAAATTGAACTTTCACATTTCTTTCTGTCTTGTTGTATAAATGATCCCATACAACCGTCCTCCACGGTTTAAACAAATCCTGCCCTCCTATTACAAACTCTCCATGGGAGGAGAAGAACTTCTCATTTGTTCCTTGAAACACGTAAAGAAAAGGAATTTCATATTTATTCTTTCCAAAAACAACAAGCCTTCATAATTGCTAAAATTTGACTCTTAATTTAATCTCCTGACTGATCAACTCTCTCGGACTTAAACCAATCTCTCTATCAAGAACGGAGAAAAACTATTAGTTGATCATTTAAATAAATAAACACTTGTTATGTTTCCTTAATTTGTCTTTTGTTGATTTTTATAAGTGTATTATTTTCTTTATGTTTATAATTTGTGATACAAATGTGTCTTGTTTCCTCTCGATTAATTTAGCTGATTATCTCCCTTTCAATGGTTTCTTGACAAAAATAAATTAAAAGTCCTATTTCACTAACGGCGAGTGTAACATGCAACTGGCTGGCCCTGGATAAAACGATGGATGGGATACACGTGGCTGAGTTACACATTTGTAACGTCAGTGTCCTAGTATCACATTTATAACAGTAGTATAGTTAACAACGAAAAAAGGGAGGAAATAAAGAAATATAAAACAAATAACTGTTACCAAATGATAGAGACTTTAATTTTCTATCGACCTGCATAGTTTTAAACTTTTGAAAGTGTTTGTAAGTTTTGTTATTTCAAATTAGTTTTGTTCAGTTTTGGTGAGTCGACCGTGTCTGTATGTATCTAAGTTAAATAAGAAAAGTGTCACCAGAGTCAAAGGAAAACACCAACGTCTTCTCTACAATAATATAAATCAATCTTTATTCAACTGGAACATAGAGAATACAGGAACATAACCATGTTAGACAAGTTGCTTGGTTGGCAGGCATTATAGTAGAAAGGTAATTGAGTCCAGGCTGGTCTTGAGTTTATTCTCACCTCTCATCATTGTGATGAGAGGTGAGAGGATAAACCAATCTATCTACATTGACGTCTCGAGTCAAACTGTTGTATTTAGTACGCATCCAGCCGCAAGTGCGCATGTGAGTGCACATGTAAGTGCGCATGTAAGTGATGCACTAATCGCATCTGTATCAATATGCGAGTTTTGGAGATGTCTGTTTTCGCCAACCAAATCACAGTTTATTATTATGCAAGAGATTGCGTATACATATAAAAGAAAATAGATCTTTCGTCATGTAATTGCTACAGGATAAAGCTAATGAGGTGAAATAAAATTCTAATTTATCTTTTCAAATCTTGAAATTTAACTGTAATTCAGTGTTTTAATCACTGACGGCCATGTTATTATTTCTTTAATGTTTTTTTTAGGTCAGGAAGTTTTTAAGTTAAATTTATATAGTAGAGTGAAACTAAACTCTATAGTTTAAAGTAATTTATTTATGTTTTATGCTGTAAAATTTTCAAGTTATTTCCTGGGGGTGATGTGCTATCGAAAAAAAATAAATAAATAAATAAAATAGAATCTTATTTTTATTTTTTTGTTGACAGTATAGGGGCAACAAGTAAAATTTAACCATTTAATTTTTAACTAGTCGCCGCCCGGTGTGATCGGGAAATGAATGGGAGCCTCTATGTAATTCTGCTTCTACCCCTGAACTACATAGTACAATTTTTATTATTTTTAAATTTTTAAAGTAAAACGTTGCCAATGTAAAAACCTAATCTTAAAGCGGTATTATTGTAGATTAACACCCTAAGCACCCCCAATTAATAACAGTTAGGGCTATATTATGTTAAAATATTTTTTTAAATTGGGAATGCGTATTTTCAAAATAGATGTTTTAACTTCTACGTTGGCTAAATGATGAATTCGTTTAAATGGATTAATATCTCTGAAAAATTATTTATTTTGTAGAACAATTTTTTTTTCTTCGCAATGCAATAGATCACAGTATATTTTATTGAGAAAAGGTAGTAAAAATTTCAAAACATAATAATATTGCATTTATTTCCACTTTTTAGTTGTGAATTTACGGACCAGTTTATCAAATTACACCCTCATAAAATATAATAAAGTAAATCAGATGTTTTTTTAAGACTCTTTTGCTTTATATAACACTAGCGGAACCCGTCACCCGGCGTTGAACGGGAGAAATAAAAAAAGGAAACGGCCTATTGTTCCCCCCCCCACCGTCTACCGTGTTGGCGAATGTTTTAAATTAAAAAAAAAATGAAAAAAGTGGTAGAGTAGAATGGGATCGAACGCTAAAACTGGCGATCATGAAACCTGCCTTCTTAACGACTGCGCCACGGTTTTGGGTTAAAAATACATGTGAAAATAGGGCAATTAAGCTAAGCTTGATTATTGGCATGCGTGTTATGTTAAGATTTAGCTTCTGCCAACCAAATATAAAGGTCAACAATGACACGGTTTAGGTCATTTGTAGTTGATGAAAGAAATGGATTTGAGCAAGTTTTCTATAATATTCGTGTTAAAGGTGTATGATTTTGAAAATGTAAATGTATCGGGGTCTACCAGTATCTTGGCGCTTATTGAATTAAATAGGAAGTCGATTCGATCAAGAAATTGTAGCCGCCATGTTGAATGATTAAATGTTGCAGGAACTGTGTTCGTTAATTTCATTTGCTTAATTCCGGAATGAATATAAATATAGAAGTCATAGGTAGAATATTGCTTTATATTATGTAGTAAATTAATACCAGGTAAATAATAAATAAGAACGGGTGTTTTGTGAAAATTAAACTGTGTTTATTAGTTCCCGTCGTAGATGGTGGGCCAAATGTAATATTTAGTGTTAGCTGGGAAAAAAGAATAACAAATTTACTAAAACACGCTCGAGTGAATGAGTGTAATATAATGGTGAGTTTAGTAGCCTGTGATGCATGTGGTTATTTTCCTATACTCCGGGGAAAAATCGTCTCTACTTTATATATTAGATTAAAATTTCGACCAACCTGGATATATTTCGTTCAGATTTCATAAAATGAAATAAGGGGGGGGGGGGTCACGTAGAAAAGAAATATTTACCCTAATATATTTTACGAAAACAGCATATTAAAGATAAATTAGTCCAATAATACATAAGTATCGAAAATTTCGTGAAAATCTGACGATTATGATTACTTGATTTTTGGCTCGATTTATTAAACACAGGGGTGTTAACGCATAAAAATTGGTTACTACATAGGAACGTTAAATAAAGGCATAAATAAAGTACACACGTTTTTAGATTTTTCATTTTCATTATTTTCGTACGCTAAAATTAAAAAAAAATAATTCGCAGTATATTTTATGTTTCTTCTTTTGAATGGTAAAAAAGTTATGATAATAATATAAACTGTGGGAATAAATCCAAATGTAAGAAAAGATCCACTTCAAAGTCAATACCCTGAAAAGAGGCCGAGGCAGCAGTTGGGGGTGGGTTGCAAAAGGAATTGCTCCCTTAGCGACCCAACCAATAGGTCCGGTAACAATATGTAATGGGGCAGAGAACGGATTTCTCTGCAGGAGTAACGATCCAGTGTCTGGTCTATAGTGAGTCGAATTCTGTACTAATTTTGTTCTCCTCCAAGCTCTGGAACACAATAACACTTCAGCTCTCATCAACTGAACTGATCACTCCGGTGAGAGGTAGAACCTCTATTTATAGGCTTGTAACAACCTGCCACCCCCATCTTAACATATATAAATATCACCTCTTTATTTCTGCTCATGTTGGCTTTTTCCCCACCCCACTTGAAGCCGGCACCAGCAACGGTATGTATCACTTTCTTTATTTTTCTTACACACTCCCATCAAAAGACAAAATAAAAAGTTAGAAGAAAAAAAAGAAGTATCGAAATCCTCGATTTTTCAACTTTCAAACTCTAATCTGGTATGCGAAAAATTAAAAATGTAAGTCATGCAAAACGGCTCCCTGGGGTCATGTTCACACAACAGAACTGCCCTCTGTCGAGAGGGACGCTAATCGTATACAAACTCCAATTTTAACTTTTTAGTCAGTTTAAAGTCATCTCTTAAAACCTCCACCAGTAAATTCTGGTTTCTTTTTAGACCCCCAATAAACTGGGTCTACTTGGTCGCCGAGGCCTGCAAAATTGACAGAACCACTGTTCCTCTTCAGGTGGTGCAACAACTAAGCCCACACAGTCAAAATGGAACCAATCATTGCATTGATCACAGGCAATCATTGATCTCGAATCTTCAGGTCTGTTGCAAGTTGGACATATCCAGATCCTGGTGCTTTCATGTGGTTGGGAAGATAGGGTTTGGTCTTGTGAGTCAACTGGTTCTTCATTTAAGACTTCCTCTGCAGGTTCCTTCGATTGCGGATAGATTTCCAGTGGAAACAGGTGCTTAATGGAATGAATAAGTACAGAACCGTTCCCCTTTCTCACTTTGGCGGAACGTACCAATCCGTCACTACCTTCGATCAGTTCAAGGACTTCGCCTATAGACCAAAATGGCCTAGTCTTGAGGGGGTCCTTAATTAACACTATATCACCCTTCTTGATGATGTTCTCAAAGGAAGGACCTGATAACCTGAGATTTCTTTCTCTCAGACTATTGATATTTTCCAAATTCTTGGTTTTCAAATTGGCCAAATGTTTGGTCAGTTCATCTTGGGACGAGTTAGCTGCTGCGCCAGTGGCATTCATAGCCAAATTCTTTTGGTTGCTTTTCTCGACCATGTTTGCTGTCATTTTCGATGCCGCTTCCTGATGCTTCTTGGACTGTTCATGATTCTGAAACGCCTTCTCTGTACTAAATTGTTTCTTACACAATTGACAGTAGGCATCTTGTTTTTTCTGTTCTTCAGCTATCTGTGCTCTCCTCTCCGTGCCGGGAGTGGGTAATTTGTGCGCCTGCTGCCTTCCTTGGATGTGGTAGCCGTTTCGCATGCTCCCTCTCTGGAATTGAACCCCTCTTCTTTGTTTGTTTCTTGTTTTTATTTGATTTTCATACAAGAAATGCCGGCTGTTACCAAAGGGGACTAGTCCTTTCGGCGTTGCAAAGGCTGCTCCGTACATGCATGGTACTATTTTAAACGGTTCCAGGAACTGAATTGCATCAATTCCCAATAGCCCCTCAATGTTGATATAATTGTCGTGGGGACTGTGTTGGGTTGCCAGTTTGTGTCTCTTTAGATTCTTGAGTATCTGAGGAAGCTCCTGCAATCTATAAGAAAGGTTCAATTTGCTGGAAAGAATAGGGAGGGTGTGAACCCTTTCAGGAACCAGCCTCAAATCCAAAGAGGTTTCTTTAAAAGACCTTGTCGCTGAGCCCAAAAAAGTTTTAACTTCCAACACCTTTTCCTTTGCTGAAGAAAGGCAATTCAATCTTGCTAGAACCGAGGTGTCCATGTAGGTTCTTTGGCTTCCCGTATCCAGCAGGCAGTTTATTTCAATCTTTTTCTCTCTCGTTCCTACCACCACGCTGATTACGGGAGACATGTAACTGTGTTGGTAGTCATTAATGTGAAGGATGGTGTCCACACTCACTCCACTTCCGACTGTTGGGCACATTGCTGTTATATGGCCTTTAGCATCGCAGCCACTACAGCTATTCTTCGTTTTTAGTGGACACATATTTCCCATGTGGGTCCTTTTTAGGCATCTAAAACACAAATCTGGCTTCATGTGAAGTGTAATAGGGGCAATATTCAGGAGAATGCCCATTCCGCCTACAAAATCCACAACTCTGTGGTTTTGAGTCCACCTTTGTGTTAAAGGTTTTCAGGGAAGAATAGGGTTCATCTTCCTCTTCTACCCTAAGCCTTGGAGGGTGCCATAGCTTTTCCATTTGGGTCCTTTCAGGTTTTCTAATTATCAAAAACCTTTTCACTATTTCTGGAGTTTCTGACAAGATGGCTGATAATGTCGGGTAGGTCCTTCCAGAAATTCTGATTAGCTCGCCCTTTATCTCGGATGGTAGTTTTGCGAACAACACCTGTGATATCATGATTGCTCCCGCAGATGTATCATCATACAGGTCACAGTTGTATGAAGCCCTGAGTTCCCACACATCTGCCTGGGTTTTTATTATAAAGTCCTTCACTTGCTCCACATCTTTCGGACTCTCAAGGCGAAAATCCAGCATTCCTTGGATAATTTCTCCCCTTATTTCTTCTTCATCCAGGTACTGGTCCTTCAATAATTTTAGAGCCACTGGGTAGCTGCTTTCAGAAACAGAAAGATGGTTGATAAGTTGAAGGGCTCTACCTTCTAGGGAACACCTAAAAAAATATAACTTACTAGTGGCAGATGGTATCGATGCTGCACAGTTTTCAAACTTAGTAAGAAAGTCTTTGAAACTTCTCTTATTTGTTTCAAATTCCTTTCCACTGAAATGTGGCCCATTCAACCTTATTTTAAAAGGTTCCACCACAAAGGACGAATGGGCTGTTGGGTTGAAGTGGAAGGATCTACCTGGTTCAGGGGTACCAGCTGCCTCCTGACTTTGAGGGTTTAATGGCTGGTCTAATGGTTGTTGATTTTTAGAAGGGACCACTGGAGTTTTTCCTTCTCTTGTTTCCTTCAAATTATTCATTTGCTGACGCACATCTCTCTTAAATCCGAAGGATGTCTGGAACAATTCGGCTAACTCTTCAGACTCCTCCTCGGCAGCCAGTTGTTCTTCCATTGTCCATGACACTGCCTCTAGATCTTCTAGCCATCCTTCGATATCCTTTCCAAAAGTCAAAAACACTTTCATCGACATTTGTTCCTTTTCTAGACACCTTATGGTCGATCTTATCTTCCGTTGAAGATGAGTCCTTCGTTTCTCTATCTCCCTCATGCTGACTGGGTCCGCCATTTGGTTGTTAAAGGGAAAGGCAAGTTCGTATCACAGCAACGTTCTTTTCCGTTGGTTGCAAATCCAAACCTTTCTTAGTCAAATCAGTTTCCTTTTGCAATATGTGGGAATAAATCCAAATGTAAGAAAAGATCCACTTCAAAGTCAATACCCTGAAAGGGGCCGCGGCAGCAGTTGGGGGTGGGTTGCAAAAGGAATTGCTCCCTTAGCGACCCAACCAATAGGTCCGGTAACAATATGTAATGGGGCAGAGAACGGATTTCTCTGCAGGAGTAACGATCCAGTGTCTGGTCTATAGTAAGTCGAATTCTGTACTAATTTTGTTCTCCTCCAAGCTCTGGAACACAATAACACTTCAGCTCTCATCAACTGAACTGATCACTCCGGTGAGAGGTAGAACCTCTATTTATAGGCTTGTAACAACCTGCCACCCCCATCTTAACATATATAAATATCACCTCTTTATTTCTGCTCATGTTGGTTTTTTTCCCCACCCCACTTGAAGGCCGGCACCAGCAACGATATGTATCACTTTCTTTTTTTTTCTTACAAAACATATATTAAAGTTAAATCGTGTTACATATAGGGGGGGGGGGGGTAAATTCTATGATTAGCTTTGGAGGTCCCTACTGATCCTCCATATAAAATATAAAAAATAATAATAAAAAAACTGACAATTCTCTAGCGACATGATAGGTACACAGAAAAAAGATACAAATTTAGTCCGTAAAAAAAGTGAAAACACGTGAGAGTGGTAAATAACAACAAGCGCTTCTACTTTTTTTAGCGATTATGTGTGGTCATATTACCTTGTCACTCAGACTTAGGGTTAGTGATAAAAAAATGTAGTTAACAGCCATAAAAAGTTAAGATGACCCTGCAATAAATTCTAACTAATTATTTTTTTTGGTGGAGCGATCTCCTTTCCGCCAAGATTATTAAGGTCTTCATATGTAATCACCTAAAAAAGTAGAATCTCATTATTTTGTTGAAGGGTGATTTAGCTGAGAGTGTTAAGCTACAAATTTACATTTTCTTACTTTTAGAATTTACGCGAGATAAACTCACTTAATCTCACATTTTAACCTTTTTATTAAAAAACTCTGGCCAAAATGCCCGTCGGCCAAAACGTCCGAGTTTCGATTAATCCGTTGACAGAAGTTCCACCGTCTTTGAAACTTAAATAAATAATGCATAAAATAAAACAAATTAAAATCATTCATTCGTTTAATTTATTAAGTTTGTAATCGCTTGATTTTAAGGGTACAAAAATGAAACAAAAAAAGATTATAAAAAATCCTCCTGAGTATTTTTAATTCAACTTACCTCATTTTCTCTCCATAATATTTAATTTGGTCTTCAGAGAAAAATTTGACTTCACAGAAAAATGATAAATTTATATAAAATCAAAGCGAATCGTTTGCCTGTAAAAAATCAAGAACATATAAACACGTTTCTCCTCGCATCAATCGCTGACAATGAAGAAAACCAAATAAACAAAATATACTTAAAAAAACAAACAAAGATTCGGTGAAAAACAAAATCAGTCCCGTACATTAAATTAGTCCGAGTGGCTTTGTTTCACGTTTCGTTTACGATTTACAGATATCTTTCACCTTTTGGCTAAGAGGAAAGTTTAGTATCTGTTCTGATACTACACTTCGTATTTTTTGTCTTCGGTCAGTGAAAAAGAAATCCTTTGAGAATGGGGCGATTTTAATTTTTATCCCAATCCAGAGTGCCCCTTTTTAGGGAGTTTGGTTTTCCCCACATTAAAAATCGACCTTATACCGAACTCTCGTGGGCAGGCAAGTATATAGATACAGACATATAGGAGTGGTTTGAAAGTCTGAGGCAACTCTCTAACTTCGGAGACATCCACGTTGATCAACCCAGCATGAGGTGTCTCTTTAACCACAAAGACCACCACGACAACCAAACCTACCTGAGGTATCTCTCCAACCTCTGAAACGTATTCGATGACAAGGCTCTCCTGAGCCGCCGCTCCACTAGCAGACACGCCCTCTATCAACCAGGCCTAACATACAGGCTTTCCTCAACAGAGATGTTGGAGAATAGCCCATTTCAGACAACTGCTCGTCACTGTTCCTATGACACCAATAACCAAAATGCAGACATTTGATCCTTGCTACTTCTGTACCTTATGGCACAACACATATTTTCACAGTGTTCTCATGTGTTTGTCATTATTTCTTTGATATTGTCGTATTTTTGTCTTGTGTCTCACCAATAGTTGTAAAGCAGATCACCAGCATCAAACTCTGCCAAACAAAGCGGTCTTAAAGTCTTGGCACCTCTACCAAAAAGGTGGTCCAAAAGTCTTGTTATAAATACCAAAAAAGTTGGGCTGAAAGTCTTTGTCGTAGTAGTCCAAAAATCTTTGTTATCCCTACCAAAAACGGTGGTCCGAAAATCTTGTTACTCCAACCAGAAAGGAGACACAACAGAGGAACAATAACTAAAGTCTAGTTTCACAAAGTATCACACAGGTCATGGCACTGTATGAAACGCAAATAATGGCATTTTCGGTTTGGGATCGACTTGTAGTATCTGTTATGACCTTGGTCAAAGAAGGAGAAGTTTTTTCTGAAGGAACAATTTTCATTTTGGTTTCATCCAGAATACCTCTATTTGTGGAACTGGCTACTCCTCAAATTAAATCTTGTTCTTGGCCTTTTGGCTAAGATCAAAGTGTAGTATCTGTTCCGATGGATGCTGCACCCCATAGACTGGTATTGTCTTGGCCTTCGGGGCTTGATTTATGCCGGTGTATGGGTCTGTCCTGTGCAGTTCTAGGAGGTCCACCCTCCCAGGCTTCGCCTCCCCCCTTTGGGGAGGAGTAAGTTTATTGCTTACTGCCTGGGGCGCCCCTACCGGGGAATGCCGACGGGGCTGCCCAGGCAATTTTTAAACCCCACTTTCCCGACCCGACCTTGGGTCATATCTTACTTGTGGGAGTAAGATAAAAACTGGCCTTGTGCCTAACTCCTGGAGAGGAGTAAATCAATACTCCTCAAATTAAACCGTCACATCTGACCTTTGTGGGGAGACGGTAAATAGGGAGAATATCCTTCTGCAACACAAGCACTGTCATGTTAATATATTGTGTTAGCATGGATAACAGAAGGTCAGAATATAAAGGGACTAAAGACAAAGATGAAGAAATCATCATCATCATCATCATCATCATCATCATCATCATCATCAGTTTAATGTCTGTTTTACATGCTCGTATGTATTGGACGGCTTTAAGAAATTGACCTCCAAACTAAGCAAGTCTTTATTTATCCCTCTTTCCCATAGGTTCATTTTCGTTACTTCTTCCCATATTTTCCTTGTCGTTCCCTTTGAACTGAACCTGCTACCTCAACTGTTCTACCTCTATTAAACCTTCTTTTAGCATAGGCTACACTTCTGCACACATCTCTCTATACTGTCCAGATTTAATATTCCTCTGAGGTCATCAGAACTAAATCTGTCTTTAAGACTCACATTACACATTTATTGTATCATTCTCATATCATTTTTCTATGATACGCATGTCCTCAATCCTCACTGGCCAGGTTTCACTTTGATACATCATCACACTGGTCGACAGTGATAACGCTCTTCTGGTTAGTAACGGCAGAAGTTCCCTGAACTTTCTCCACCCACTCGTTATTCTTGCAATCACACTAGCACCTGCTTCTCCCTGTGCTCCAGTGGTATCACCAAGGCAACAAAACTTCTGGAAAACCACAATAGCTTCACTATCCATATCAACTTTCTCCACATGTTGAGACCTACTGGGGAGTTTGAATTACCTCAAGTCTCTTCGGTCTATCTGTAAAAGGGTTTGTCAGGAAAACCTGATATTAGGATACTTCACCCTACAAGTAAACCCTGACCAAATATTCAAAATAATATAGTATTCGAAGCCCAAATAAGATCTCCTCGTTTTAGCTACACGTCTATATGAAGAATGGTGCACCTTCTCTTAGTGATGTTATCTCAAGTAACAACACTTAGCTGGATACTCCACCAGACCCGATGAATTTTTGTCCTGGAATCTGGTAAAACCAAGAGACCAAAAGAAATTTATACTTTAACATGAAATTTCCTCTCCCCAATTGACCAGTTTATTAACTGGTCAATTGAGGAGAGGAAATTTCATGTTCTTAACCTTTTAACAAACTCAACGCTTGAGAGATAAAGGAGAACTTTAATGGAAGACTTGAATATCAATGTATCTCATATAGAGATCAAGTGTCAGCTCCAGGAAGGGACCCCTTTGATTTCTGAGAACTTCGACCGAAGTAAAATGAAATTAATATATATATATATATATATATATATATATATATAGTAAAAATATATTCTCTGAACAGAATAGTTTTGCACCACTTTTATCTCCCCTTTTTAAGTGATGAAATGTTTCTTGTTACATTTATTTAAATTAAATTATTTATTTATATATTTTTTATGTGTGTGAGGGGAGGGGGTAACTGCGAGTCTATATACTAAGTGTGTTATTCAATTAATTTTTAAAATATATTTTATTATATATATATATATATATATATATATATATATTTATTTCTTACAGAGAAGATTTGTCAAAGACAAACGCAGGAGGGAGATAATACAACATGATACATAAAAGGAGGTGAACATTACTAGTAATAGTCTACGTTAAAAGTGTTTAAACACAATCAAAATAAACATGAATTGCCAGGGTAAATATACAATAGAGAATACATGAGCTATGTAAAGATAAATAAGATTTTCTTTGTATAATCTGGGAAATATTCTTAGAACGAATGTTGCGTCCAGTAAAAACGGACCACGGTAAGATATGGGTCGCTATCTGGGAGTCCCGTTTAAACTACAACTAAAAACAAGATCTGCTGAAATGGCATCAACGGTGTGATAACCATGTAAAAACGTAGAACTGGGATGGAACATGTCCACCTAACTTGAGCTCACAACCAAAAAGAGGACAAGCCTCGGTTTGAATCTTGCACATGTGTGGCACAAGTCTTTTTGTACTTCCAAAAAGAAGAGTTCCTTCTGTTGTTGCTCAATATAAGATATGTTCCAAGGGAAATAACTCACGAATATACTGGACCGACACTACTATAAACTGACCAACTTTGCTGCTGTGGGAAGTAACCGAACGACATATCTACAATCATACTCACACACTTGTAATATATAAAGTATTTTTTACACCCTTTTCTAAAAAGGACAATGGATGAAATACTTTAATTTTTCAATTTAAAGTTATTCTTTTTAAAAGAATTTGGATTATTCGGACTACTGGTCTCATCTTAGATGTTATTCTCACAACGTTTCATGCGATGTAACCCCTAACTTCCTTCAGGTGCATCTTGTTGAACTAAGGAATCTTAATGGTGAACTCAGAAATCTGTACAGAATTTCAAACCGAACCCTTTATATAATCCAGATGGTTAGCTTGTATTATTAGTATCACGACCAGTGGCACAGTGGATAAAAGTGCTTAGTAATAATTAGTTCTAAGTTACAGTCTTCTGGAGGTTAAAGGTGCAATCCTCAGTATGGCCGATACTAAGAATACAATGTCGAATTACTTAAAACTTCTACCCGGTCATGGCTGATGGAACAAAATAAATAAATCGAAATTCCATACAGATTCCTGAATTCGACAAGACTGTAGGGACGTGGTCCCATGAGTTGTTATAAAATGTTAGAAACAGAGTAAAAAACAAGGAAAAACATGAATGAATAAAAGATGAATGGAAGAAGAAAGAATATTTAAAGAAACACAATGTTTATATATATACAAAATACAAGACATTAATTGTTCATTTTAAATGTTCACTTAGAGATGTAATATAATATTTATGCCTGTAATTTATGACTGCGTATGTTGGTGAGTAGTTGTACGAAAATGTGTGTGTGCATGTAAGTGGAGAAAGGATGAATTGAATAGTGACAGCGTCTTCCAAGCCCAAGAGGGCGAGGGAGTGGTAACGTTGTCATCTTGTTGACTGTGTGCTGATTTATTTCAACTCCTCCTTATCAATGAAAACCTCAGCTTAAATTATATTTCATCAGCTTACCGTGAAAACAGAATTTTAATCACATGATTTAGCTGAAAGCATATCACGTGACAGCCATTTCTGCTTTTTCGCTAAGTTGGCGCTAAGAGCCACTTTTTGAACCAAAAATCTGATTTTGTTTTAGATGGAATTTTTGGGCGTGACTTCTGTGTTTTCGCCCATGCTGTCGGTCAGTTAACATGGAAGAATTGGGATGCATGTCGATCAATTAAGATGCACCCGAAGAAGATTAGTTGGTTACATCCAAGATGAAAGCAGCAGTCCGAATAATCCAAATAATCCAAATTATCAATCCTCATCTAAAAAATTTCGAAACATAATTGTTAAAAGAACTTAACTACTTATGGATTATAATTGTTCAAATCTTTTTCACTTTATTTGCTTTTCCTCACAAAAAGAAATGAACAAGCTTTATTTTTCTAATTAATTAATTATTCTTAAAAAAATTTAATTTCGTTTTTATTTTATTTTTTCAAGCTTTTTTTATGTATTGGCTAAATTTTAATTTTTGTTCCCATCCAGAGTGCCCCTTTTTGGAGAGCTGGATTTTCCCAACATTAAAAACCTACCTTTGTCTAACTCTGCCCTCGTTGGGAGGCAAGTAAATAGGAACAATGCCGTTGTCTACTCTTTCTTCTGTGGACCGGAGGGACTTACCGCCTAACTGTTTCGAACATGGAATGAGAAGGACCGTTGACCTCAACTAAAACTTTATTTGTAATGATTATAAGCACCTCAACATACTTTCAGTGGAATCTCAAAGACTACTATCGGCACTATTTCACAAGAACTTATAATTGTCCAAGGCAATCATATTTAATGTTATTATTGAAAAAAACAAAAAACAACAGCCCCCCAAAATTTCACTTATTTTAATTACTCATTTCTCTGCAATAAAAATACCAACTCAATATTTTGTAGTACTTGTAGGCATTGAGTATGCAAGAAGTTCAGTGGAATTACTGGTAGGTTGAGAGATGATAAAGAGTTTGTGTGCAAGAAATGTAAGACAATGGAAATAGATGAGAATCTAGATTTTGTTACCGTTGTGATACCATTGGAGCACATGGTGGGCAGGTGCTAGTGTGATTGCAAGAATTAGGAGTGGATGGAGTAAGTTCAGGGAACTACCATTACTAACTAGCAGAGTGTTACTACTGTTGGCCAAAGGAAAAGTCTATTAGGCATGTGTACGTAGTGCAATGATGTATGGAAGTGAAACCTGGCCAGTGAGGGTTGAGGACATGCGTTGCATGGAGAGAAATGATATGAGAATGATACGATGGATGTGTAATGTGAGTCTTAAAGACAGGCTTAGATTTGATGACCTCAGAGGAAGATTAAATCTGGACAGTATAGGGAGATGTGTGCAGAAGTGTAGACTTCAATGGTATGGCAATGTTGAAAGAATGAATAGGAGTTCTTGGGATAGTAGATGTAGAACAATTGAGGTAGTAGGTTCAGTTCACAGAGAGGTCACAGAAAACATGGAAAAAAAGTGATAAGGACAGACTTGAAAGAAAGAGATATAAAGACCTGGCCAGAGATAGGTTAGTTTGGAAGTCAATTTCTGAAAGCCATTCAACACATGCCACTTGATGATGATGCTGCTGCTGCTGCTGCTGCTGCTGATGATGATGATGATGATGATATAGCAAGTTGAGTTGTAAACTCTTCGCATGTGAAAATATGAGCTTTTTATGAGTTCATTTGACTTCTTAACTTTTATTTACGCTTTTTTAAGGCACGCTTTTCAGATTTTCATTTCTGTTTCACTTGGCCGAATCTAAATGTATTTATGTTTAAAAACCTTTTTATATTTTTGGTACTTCAGGCTCGGATCAAAGAAGAGTATCATTTCTGTTCCTGGTGAGAAGAGGAGAAATCCTTCTTGACTGGGGAAATTAAAATTTTTGTCCCACCCAGAGTGCTGGATATCACCCATGTTAAAAACCGACCATGTGTCTAACTTTGTCCTCGCGAGGAGGAAAGTAAATAGAGGATATATATAGTATCTATGATTGTTATTCAATCTGATTCTTCAAAAAATCAAAACCTTATTTCTCCCCAAATAGATTATATATATATATATATATATATATATATATATATATAGTTATAATGAAATGAATTCCAAGAAGAAATCCGGGTATGAGAGCTCAATGTAATAAACAGAGCAAGAATAAAATAAAATATAGTAACACGAAATTACATAATCATCGATGCCCTAATTTATTTCAACCTTGTGGTATTGTCGATGAATCTTTCCAAAAATTAATTTTTGTAGCTTCCAGAGTCACATTTATAATGTTCCTGAGAATCTTCCTAGAGATGTGGCCAAGTTCAGATTTGGTGGAGTTGCTTTTTATTCTGAAAATTCTTTTTATGGTCCTTGATGAGGATATATGCATTCTTCCTACCTATCTTACCCACTCTATCCTCAATGAATGTGAATTCCTTAGTTTCTTCATTTATTATATCTTCTGTGCCATGAGTATCCTTTCTGTAATTATTAACGATTTTATCCAAAATAGTCCTCTTATATTCTGATGGGCACATCTTATAAATATTTGCTGCTTTATCAGCCTTGACCAAAACCTTGTTAGACTTCTTAATCTCCGCAATGTCCTTCCTCAGTTTGGACTGAAATTGGTTTGTATACTTTCTAAATTTAATCCTCTTGACTAGGTCAAACAGATCAGTTTCGAAAGGCTTCAAAGCTTCAATGGGTTTCGATGTATTTTGGGATCTGAAGTTCAATGTTTCCTTATGATCAGATTCCGCGTTCCTTAAAAAGAAATACGCCTTCCATCTAGATAGAATCACGGATATTACCAACAGATTGAATAACAATCATAGATACTAGGGCATGACGTGATCAGCTGATTGATTCGACATCCCGTCTAGCCAAAGTAAGAGTTGAAGTAGACGAATGCCTAGACACCAGTATCCCGTCCTACAACATCCTGGGTCGCCACTCACGGCAAACAGTGGCCCCGTTTTCGGGGGAGGGGGTATCCCTTTGCATGGGGTTGCAGTTGGCGAATTCATAGCCTAGACAGAGCAAGATATCAGGAGAAAAGTTCAGAAAAAAGGTACATGTGTAACATAGAAAAACAAAACCGTACCATAAAACTTAAAAAAAGAAAAAAACATTAACATTTAAAACTAATGCTATACTTATTATTCGTCAAATCTGCAGAGAACAACTGAACTTTTTGATTTTACTTCTGAAAAAGAGAAGAGAGTTCACATCCGGTTTTCCATATTGGTTAGATATATTCCTTCTTTGAATCTTTAATCTTGTCTAGGTGATGATAGCCAGTCCAGCTACAGATTAAGGACTTCACAAGCATAATAGAGTTCGCTAAAGTCCATCCATATTCAACCAGCACTGCAACCTCACTTTCACACAGGTCCACATCGAGATACACACACACTTTGATGCATACACATTTTTAAGCATACACACACCCTTATACATACACATACATAAACTACACAGTGTGCTAGTGTTTTCAGATTAAATATAATAATAAACGGCGTCTTACTAAACCTAATAATAACCAAATGTCTTTAGATTCAATATAATAATAATAGTATTAATAATAATAACCAAAGATATTCGTATTCTACCAACTTTATCTTCTGTTGTCTTAACAAGTAGGAATTAATTATTTTTTACGGATAGACTTTGCCATTCTTTCTTTTGATTTTGCCTTTCCCTATACAACTGTTTTATAAGTGAATACGTTGGAGATATTTCACATTTAAACGGTTCTCATAACATAGCAGCTTATTGTTTATCACGGCCAGCTTATACAATCACTATTTATATATATATGATTTGCAGGAGATGCTGAAACAACAAGCTAGTGATGAAGAAATTAAAAATTAGTGATCAGCTTCTTCTTCTTTCGTGTGATGATTCTATCTGGCGAGTATACCCGGTGAACCGAGTGCAAGAGAAATACAAACAATTGCACACAAAGGGACGGTTAGAATCTTAAAAGTGACAGTGTTCTACGATAAATACATACAGGCGGGCAGATACATAAAAGACAAGGTCATCAAACCAGACATTGTCATCTGGAACAAACCAGAAAAAACTGCTCTCATCATTGACGTAACCGTCCCAAACGACTATGGCCTCAATAGAGCCGAACAGGAAAAAATAACAAAATACCAAGATCTCAAAAATGATTTAAAAATAACATGGTCCCTCGACAAAATAAACATCATACCGTTTGTAGTGGGGGCAACTGGTCTAGTGAAAAAAAATCTAAGAAAATACTTAGACACAATTCCTGGAAGACCAAACTTGCCCAGAAGAAAGGAAAGAGAGGATTGGGGCTATCAGAGATTAACCACCAGCATAGAGCCACTATTGTCAGCATTGGCCAGTACCTAAGAAGCTCCCTAAACCCCAGCCTAGCAATGGTACATGAACATGAAGAGTCAACAGCCAGCAAAACAAACTCCATCACAAAGTTGGCCAAGCATTTTGGACAAGGCTGTCATATAGATGAGGCAAAAACACCAAACAATCCTGCCACAGAGATAACTCAAAAGAGCCGGAAGAGATACACCCAGACTTTTAAGAACAGGTGCATTGATGAGTGGTCAGGACAGAAACGTGCCACATACTTCCTCGATGAACTATCCAAGGACTATATTGATAAAGAAGGGTTCTTGAACTCGCTAAAAAGAGGAGCCCTCCACTAAGACCAGCGCCTGATGACAAATGCGTTTAAAAAGATGGCTAGTCTCAGTCAGGACAACAAGTGCAGGTTTTGCCACACTAAAGTGGAGAGTGTGAGCCACCTGATATCAAGTTGCAAAATTATGTTGGCAGATGCCTCCACTGGACCATCTGTAAGAAACTGAATATCAGGTGTAGCAGCAGGCCCTGGGAACATCTACCTGAGAGAACTGTGGGGAATGAGACATACACGATCCATTATGACCATGACATCTCCACAGCTACCTATCTGGAAAACGCAGCTGTCAAACCTGACATTGTCATATGAAACAAAAGGGAGAGAGTGGCAACTTTGGTTGAGGTCAGTGTCCCTAATGATGGGGGCCTAAACAGAGCTGAAAGGGAGAAAATAACAAAATATCAAGGTCTAATGTATGATATGAAAAGAAACTGGAACCTCAAAGAGATCTCCATCATTCCAGTTATCATAGGAGCCACTGGACTTATGAAGAACTTGAAAAGGTATTTGGCAAGTATACCTGGTGAACTAAGTGCAAGAGAAATCCAAACAACTGCACTCAAGGGAACAGCCAGAATCCTGAAAAGAGCTCTCGGTTGGAGTTTGTAAGTAGCGGGTGATCGTATGGCATTTGGAAGAATGCCCCATCCCCAGCAAATGAAAAAAAATGAAAAGAAAAAAAAAGAAAAGAAAAACCTTTTCAGTGTGAGATTTGTAGGTCAAAGTTTACACTTTCTTCCAGCTTGAAAATACACAGTGTACAGGAACCAGTGTCTACGAAGGCTGTATCTGCCAAGAGTAACAGGGAGTATGGGTCTCTCAGAAATTGACCATCAACATCGAGCCACTATTGTGAGCACCGGTCAATATCTGATGACCTCCGAGAACCCAAACCGTATGATGGTATGCCAACATCAAGAAACCAGAACAAGTAGAACAACCTCTATCACAAAACTGGCCAAACATTTTGAACAGGACTGTCTTACAAATGAGGCAGAAACAGAAAACAATCTTGCCACAGAAATATACCAAGATCTTCCATTCTAGAAAACTGGAAGAATGGGCCAACCAACAACATGCTAAGTATTTCCTAGGTGAATTATCCCAGGAATATATAGATAAGGAAGGCTCTGTAGACTGACTGAAAAGAGGATCTCTCCACTATGACCAGGAGAGAATGATAATGGCTGCTCAAGATCAAGGCTTTAAAAAGATGAGTGGTCTCAGCAACAATAACAAGTGCAGGTTCTGCCACACAGAAGCGGAGAGTATGAGCCACCTGACATCCAGTTGTAAGGTTCTCCTGGGGGATGGCTATTACAATGTGACACAAAAGTTTTTCACCCAAAGCCTTATATTCAACATAGTGTGCTAAATATTTTTACTTATTTCTCACCTATACACAACTTACACATTATTATTATTTTAATTTTACTTTTAAACTAAATTTTATGGAGATAATTATTGAAATAATAAAAAAATGAATACTAAAATTTTTTTTTTCCTGTATAATTTAAAAAATGTGCAACCCAAAAATATTGATACTAAAATTATATAATTGAAGTCTGTGCAACACCGGATAGTTACATTTAGTATATATATATATATATATATATATATATATATATATGTAAAGCAAAGATTTAAGTTATTTTAAAATTATGGACTTGCACTTGGTGCTGATTAGAGCAAACATTTAATTTCAATTCTGATTTCCCCAATCAGAAACAATCTCTTGTGCGAGCAGAGCACTGGTTCCTGAAGATTATTTAAGGGAACGGATCGCCAACATTCTCTCTTTAGCCATGAGAAGACCCCTACTCATGTCACTCTGTTCAACCACCAAACTTTTCTCTTGGGATGCAAACCAAACCTACTGTTAGCTGTGGGCTATCAGCATTGGCAAGAAAACTTCACTATCCAAGATGGCGACCTGCTGCACGTGGACCTACTCCCAATTCCATTCGATGCACAGGACTCTCCAACCTTTTTCCTCGTCCAGTCTCATCGACTTATCTTCTCTTACTAACACCTTGTCTATTATCACATGTTAATGAAGATTGTCAATAAAGTTGATATACATGTTAGACTGGGGCTTTGTCTATTAATTTTACATATACAGCAGTAGCATCGCTTGAAATCCAATCCTCCTTCATTGTGTTAGAGGTGGTGGCAATGTCATAGTGTCACAGCTATGCCATCTGAAACTCTGGTTTCCGGCAGGGTGACCCATGGTGAACATGTCTAACACACATCAGTATCATGGTCACAAGCTGGCTAACAGGGTTATGGTGAACAAACAGGAGTTGTTGTCATCAGGATCTGTCCTCCTTTGGTTGTCCCTGCCTCTGCATGTAGTAAGCAAGGATGTGGCAGTCATGGAATCGCAAATCCATGGAGTGAAGGTAACGTGACTTCTGTACATAAGCAACCATTCAATTTCAAAACTAGACACAAATTGGATGTTGTAAAATTGTAGAAATTATTTTATATGTTTTTCCTTAGAATGTAAGTCGATTACTTTAAACAAATCAGCCTGTTAACCTTTTTGAAAGCATTAAAACAAACTCATAAAGAAGTAGAAAATATATGATGGATGCCATTTTTTAAATAAAAGAGTTCCGTTGGTCAGACTATGACAGACATGGATTATGTACAAATGTATCACCATTTACTTCCCGAATTTATGAAATTGAATATATGTTAAAAAGTGTTGAAAACAGATTTTTCCACTTATGTTTCTGTTATAAACCATGTAATTTAGGTTATAATAATTAATAACTCGTAAAATAAAATGGATGACTTTTCAACAGAAAGGTTTAACAGATTTATTAAAAGTGTAATTAGAATGAAATGAGTTATTTAGCCGCTGTAACGCGAGATGTAATTTGCCAGTCTGATCACTTTCAATGTTTACTTTTCACTCCATGCTACTCGATAAGGGCGATAACTCGTTAATGATCCAAGGGACATAATTCCGTTTTTCTTTAGTTATTCCTAACATCTCCCCGTTTTAGTCTTTAACTGTATCGAGCGCACCTGGGGTCAACTTGGAGGTGCTTTACTCTAGTGCGACTGCGCTTTGGCCAAGTCCTGGGAGGTCTTTGATAATTCTCATCTGAATTTGTCTGCATGAGAGGTGGTGTAGATGGCAGTTCAAATGTGTCCATTAACAAATCAAATGGAATGGTTGATCTGTTGTCCACTAAGTTGCCTACAGAGTATCTGAGACGCAACTGGTTTTTGTGCCGTGCCCAGAATTGATTTCCGACTTGAACATCATACAGAAATTGTCCATTTATTTTGCGGATGATGCCTGGTACCCAGTTTGGCCGGCCAGGTCTGTAATTCCGAGCAAACACTGGTGTGCCAACTGAAAATGCTTTTGTTTTGTTAGGGCTTGGTTGTTGCCTTTGTGGCTGGGGACGTAAAGCGTCCAGTGTGGTACGGAGTTTTCATCCCATGAGTGCCTCTGCTGGTGATAGACCATTCTTCACAGCTCCATTTGGTGTTATTCTATAAGAAAGGAGGAAAGCATGTAGTATCTCCTCTGTTGTTTCCTCCCCTCTTGCTTTTAGTAGTGCCCTTTTGAATGTGTCCACAAATCTTTCGGCTTGTCCGTTGGATTGAGGATGATACGGTGGTGACCGAACGTGTGTTATGCAACACGATTTGCAGAATAGTTGAAATGACTCAGACGTAAATTGTGTTCCGTTGTCTGAGACTAAAGTCTCGGGTAAGCCGTGTTGACTAAATAGCCGCCTAAGTATTGTTATTGTAGACTGAGTGTCAGTCTGTTTCATTGGAAAAACTTCTGGCCATTTGGAATAGGCATCAACAACCACCAGAAAACTAAGGCCATTGATAGGGCCAGCAAAGTCTATGTGTATTCTGGACCATGGTCGCTCTGGGTATATCCAGCGAGAATCAACAATCTTAGGTGGATTCTTCTGCGCTTCCATACACTGGATACAATGTTTAATGGTATGCTCAATGTCTGTGTCTATATTAGGCCAATAGACCACGCTGCGGGCTAGTGATTTCATTCGGTTAATGCCTGGATGGCCCGAATGTAGTTGCTTAAGGACTGCTTGTCTGAGTTTAGTGGGAATAGCAACACGATCTGCAAACATCAAACAACCATCAATGACAGAAAGAGAGCCACTGCGTCATTTGAACTGTTGGAGGTCTCCCGTGAGGTTAGGAGGCCATGTATGGTGAAGAAATCTGCACACTTTTTGTATCGTTGGATCCTGTTGTGATTCTCGCTTTATATCATTCCTTGTCACTGGAATTGTCCGGATACAATCTGTGAGCGTGCATTGAAAATCGTCCTCGATGTTGATGGCAGCGATGACAGTGTCCTCATCTGTAATAGATTGTGCACTAATGAGTCGTGACAAGGCATCAGCTTGGCCGAATTCTGTTGTCCGGCGGTACTGTATAGCGAAATCGTACCCCAATAGAATGATTGCCCACCGTTCTTCACTGCAAAAATCAGTGCCAGTGCTTCTTTTTCCACTTGACTGTAATTGCGTTCAGCAGGTGTCAGGGATCTGGCTGCATGCATGATTGCTTTCTCAGCTCCATCTGTGAATATATGCGAGATTACAGCTCTAACGCCATGATTTGATGCATCTGCTGCTACCACAATTTTCTTATTGGGATCAAAATGTGTGAGCAGTAGGTCCGAGTTAATGAGTGCTTTGATTTTGTCAAATGATTTGTGACAGTCCTCGGGCCAGGACCATTTTTTGTCTTTTATCAACAGTTTGTTGAGTGGTGATTTGATTTGATGGAGTGAAGGCAAGAAACTACCGTAGTAGCTCACCAGTCCCAGAAATGCAAGTAGACCGCTAACGTCCGTTGGGGGTGGCATGTGTTGAATGGCTGCCACATTAGCAGGATCTGGACGACGACCCTGACAATCAAACATAAATCCCAAGTATTCAATGGACAGTAAATAAAAATGGCACTTTTCAGGTCGGAGATGGAGACCAAAGTCTTGGATGCGGGTTAGGACCTTGCTGATCCGTTTTGTCAACTCCTGATTGGATTTCCCAACAACAATGATGTCATCCAAGTATGCAGCTGTACCATAATTTGTTGAAATATGGCAGGGGCTGTTTTTACCCCAAAAGGTAAACGAGTGAATTGGAATAATCCACGGTGTGTGTTTATAGTAAGCAACTCCCTGGAGGTTTCTGCCACTTCGACTTGCAAATAAGCCTCTGCGAGGTCCAATTTTGCAAAGCAGGTGCCACCATTAAGTACGGTGAAGAGATCATCAAGGATTGGCAATGGGTATTGATGATCCTCTAGTGCTGCGTTGAGCCCCGTTGAATAATCAGCACACAACCGAATTGAACCATCGGCTTTCTTTACAACTACGATGGGTGCTGCCCACCGTGAATATGTTACTGGTATGATGACCTTCATTTCCTCAAGTCGTTTTAGTTCCTGGTCCACCAGTGGCAATGCAGCGTATGGCACTGAGCGTTTGGGTCGAAAAACAGGCTTAGAAGATGATTTCAGGAACAGTGTAACCTCTGCCTGAGTGCAACGTCCCAATTTGTTTGTGAAGACTGGAGAAAATTGTTTCATGATGTCTTTGGTCTGGTCGATAATGCTGTTCTGAGGTGACGATCAGGATACCACCTCACATATCTGGTTGAGTGGAATGTCGAGAAGACCTAGTAACTCGATAAAATCAAGTCCCAGCAAATTATGGCATGAATTTGCTATGTATACGGTACCTGACACCGTTTTTCCTTTCATTTTGACGGTAGCGGGTAATTGACCCGTGATGTGAACACAATCTCCAGAAGTACTCTGTGCTACCTAACTTGTTGGTGTCAATAAAGGCTGGCCTATGGCTTCCCATAGTTTTTGTGATATAATAGTTATATCTGATGCTGTATCGATCTGCAATTGAATAGGATGGCCATTCAATTGTACTGCAACATATTTTCGTTTGGATGTTTGGTTTGAGAGAAAAGTTGCTATCAGGCTGTTTGTTTTTGAAAAACTGTTTGTTTTTGAAAAACTGTGTTGATGTCGTTGCCTGTTGTGTGTATGTGAGGTTTGCCTATTATGTGTTGGTTTTCGTCCTGGAGGGGTGCAAAACCCCTCTTTATGTCCGAGTCGATTGCAGCTGCGACAGCGGTGTGTCTTGAAGGTGCAGTATCGCACAAAATGCCAGTTGCCACAATTCCAACAAGCTGTTGGGGGCTGGACTGATTTTGAAGTCGGTGAGGTGGGCCAACGTTGTTTTTGAACTGTGTTTACCATGGATGCTTGTTGTACCATAGTTGAATCATGTTTTAGATTCACTAGACGCTGGCATTCCACGGCAACTTGTTGCAATGTTATGTCTGGATTTTGTTCTATTATTGACAAAATCCTAGTGCAAATGTCTGTTTCCCATTCTGATTTCAAACCACACACAAAAATCAAACATTTGAACTGAGCGTCTGTGATGGAAGAGATTTTAAAACGTTCACATTCTTTGTTTACAAGGCCTGCATAGGTTGAAAAATCGGTCGAGAAAGATTTCGTTATGTTAAGACAATTAAAACGCATATTGAATAATGAAATATGCTCACCGAAAATCTGAGTGAGGGTTTCCACTGTGCTGTGAAAATTTAAGTCACGAGCATGATTTGGTAATATGTAATTTACATACCGATCATGTTCCGACGTCCCAAGCTTCCGTAACAGAAGTCTTACCTTCCAGTCGTCAGCTTGATCCTTGAAATCCACTCGAAAAATGTCCTCGAAACGCGCAAACCATGTTTCGAACGTCGAATTTGCCATTGGGTCATAACAAAATTCCGTTATTGTTTGTGAAATGGAATCTGTAGATGTCCTAAGATTTGTTTCTGAAATCGACGATGTAGGTGTGGAAAATCTCTCTGAAAATAATTCCATTAACCGTAATTGCTTTTTTAATAATTCTTTGATTGTAGAATCCATTTTTTTTTCTTTTGAAAAAAATTGTAAGTTTATCTCGTCGTCGTCGCCACTGTTATGAACCATGTAATTTAGGTTATAATAATTAATAACTCGTAAAACAAAATGGATGACTTTTCAACAGAAAGGTTTAACAGATTTATTAAAAGTGTAATTAGAATGAAATGAGTTATTTAGCCGCTGTAACGCGAGATGTAATTTGCCAGTCTGATCACTTTTAATGTTTACTTTTCACTCCGTGCCACTCGATAAGGGGCGATAACTCGTTAATGATCCAAGGGACATAATTCCGTTTTTCTTTAGTTATTCCTAACAGTTTCTTTAGAAGTTGATATGAGAATTAGGACTTTGTGCTCAGGATCTTGCATCACACAGGAATTCTCTAGTGATATGCAGCGAATAAGCTGATACAATCTTTCTCTTGTTTCTGAGCTGTAAAGGAGAGTGGTCCGTCGTCTGCTCTCCCTATTATAGATTTTTTATTTATATAGCTGAAAACAAAAAACAATCGATGTTACATTTGGAGACTGATGTGATACTATCGTGACCTGTGGAGTGTATTTTAGTGTGTCTGTACCTGGAAAGAATCTTATCGTCCTAGCCATGGCTTCACTAGCTCCTTGGAGCCACAATAGTCACGTGGGGTAGTGTTATTAATCCCTGTTTAGAGCAGCAGTTGACCATTGTTTCTTGAGACTACCTCTTTAGATCCTCAAAGCTGTGGCCCATTGCTTGGCTAAATGAGTAAAAACAGTCGTAGTACGGCATCATTAAGAGAATTAATTATTTGGTCTTCGGAAAAGGGATCATCATCACTGAAAATTGAACACTTGGCAAAAAATTGAAGAAGGCATTTTATATAAAAACAAGCAAAAACTACATGCTTGCAGCAATTAATCTAACTGTAACCTTAGTTACAGAATATTTTGTAATTTACAAAGCTGAAAGGAGGAGGGGGGTTCTCTTTATTATTTTTCCTTTTATGGCAAATCTAATCATCATCATCATCATCATCATCAGCAGCAGCAGCAGCAGCAGCAGCAGCAACAGCAACAGCAACAGCAACATCATTGTCGTCATCGCATTAACAACAACAATAGCAAAAACAAATTTAGTTTAAAAAATAAAGTATGTATTTAATTATTAAAAGAAACAGTGTTCTTTTAAGGTGTTTTGATATAATATAGTTTGGATGAATTGAAAAAAAACTTTTGCATTTATTCATTTAGAAGACAGAAAAAACTTAAATTTAAAAAAAAAATATTTTGAAAATATGAATCTATTTTGGGGGGAATTTAAGAGGAGGTGGGGACTTTTTCTTCTTTATTATGGCAAATGTTTGGGGTGAACTATGTTCAAAAAAGAAAAAAATGTGATATGGCAAAAAAGTAATCATATTCATCATGAGCGTTGTCGTCGTCAACAAAAACAAATTTAGTTTTAAATATAAAGTATATTGATTAAGAAAAACTTTGTTAGTTTATGCGGAGTTTATTTTTAAAAGTAAATTATTCCAAGATAATCTAAGTTGTTGGTTCGTGTAAACATACTCATGTGTAAACGTGACCGGAAATTATATGTATTTCAAAATAATCATTTTAAATGTTAAACCTTTTTCGATTAAATCGTTGTAATTAATATTACTACTACTACTACTAATAATAATAATATTAATATGAACAAAACTATTGCATATATGTGATCTCTAGCCGCTTGTTTTGCGTGAGAGAACTGACAAACTGCGTGAGATATGTTGATATGAAAGTTTATTTTCAATGCACATATGCAGCTGTGAAAACTGCAATGGACGAAAAAATTGGCATAAATATCAGAACAAATGTAAATCAAAATAAAAGGCTACAATATTTTACAAACAAACAATACATAAAAATGCGACAAAGAAACATAGATATGATAGCGACACCAGACACATGTGAACAAAAAAAGGTTTCCTCAATGAGGAATGTGACTGCCAAAATATACAAGTAGAAATATCGAATATATTTCTATAAAAACAAAAAAAAACTATAAATTACTTTATATTTAAATCCTGATTAAAAACTAAATATATGTAAAAGCTTAGATTCTTATCTCATTGGCTAAAGAAACACTTCTATGACATAGAGCCGACTGACCGAGGTGAAAACGAACGATGGACGAAGCGACCTGTTACCTTCAAAGGCGAATCTCGAAAGGGCTTGGCAATTGGCATCTATTCCCTTGTTATCGCTACACCTAAGGGGACTGACCAACTCACGACTCAGGTGTAGGTGCTCCTAATTATTTTAATTTTAAAACTATGTAAAACACGGAATAAGTAGTTTATTTATCTTATTTATCTGTATTTATATGGTCAGTACGTTTTTATGCTATCTGGAACGTTCTTTTCTCTAACTTTATGGCTTAATATTTAGGATCTATTTTATGGTAAGGAATTACAAGTGCCATGTAGCCCATCAAACGAATCTGGCGGCAGCCACAATATGTATAAGAACATTGGAGAACAAATATGGAAATGAATTCTACAGAATATTTATTTATTTATTAGAGAGTGTTTATAAAAATATTATGAAAATGAAGCATCTGGATGAGTGTTTTGGTAATTTCTGTTGGGTATATATAATGCATTTGAAAATATTTAAATGTATAATTGAATTAAATAAACGTAAATGGTTTTGATATAAATATGGTTGGGCTAAATGAAAAAAATTGCATTTATTCATTTAGATATACTTTTTATTTCTGCCGCATTATGAAAAACAAAACTCAAATCGTCGGCGCTGGCACGCTTCTACCCTGTTTCATGGGTTCTGAACGATTGCTGTGATTGAAAGACAGAAAGTCCAACAGAAACACAGAGAGAGAGAGAGAGAGAGAGAGAGAGAGAGAGAGAGAGAGAGAGAACAAGAGTCCCTCACAGTATTCTATCAACAGGTCCACCCACATCCCTTCGCCAGCGCAGCTTCAGATATGTTCTGTGCATTTGTCATTATATTCATTTAAAAGCATAAAATGGTTATGGTAATCTAGTGCGCATAAAATACTACCTTGTATGGAAAATAAGAGCCAAATTTTTTTTTTATAATATTTCTAAACATTTTTTAGGCTCTAGCCCAAAGTCACCCCGGGTGGCCAAAATCACCCCATATTACGGTACTTAGAAGTAGGAGAAGTTATATCGTATTTAAACTATTTATACTATACGAAATTAATCCCCATCCCAGAATGATACGCATAGATTAATTTTTTCTTATTTGGGTGCGGTTTCGAGGGCACACCATGTAAATAGTAAAGCTTAGTTAAAAGAAAAATAACAATGTACCCACTCTACTCACCATGTTGCATAGAATATGTATCCCATAATTCATAGAGATAAGTTCACTAGTTTAGGAGTTTACTCCGCACATGCATATTATTGACTTTCACGCATGCACTTTTATGTTTATTTGAAAATCAATAAATAATGATACTAAACATTATGCGTGAAATCTTTATTATAATTTTGATCAAAATCCATTACAAATTTTGGTTCTAAAATTTAAGGCTGAAGCTAAATTGAAAAGTTGAAGTTCAGAGAATCTTACTTAATTGGTGTCTAATGACTATGGATTAAATTCAATGCAGATCTAATATATTTTAAATTTTAAATGGGAGGTTGTGCCAATATTATGCCCCTCTAAAAACTCTTTAAAATCCTCCAAAAAAACTAAAATTTATGGAATATTTATTAATTGATGTGTCATACCTATTGTTAATATTTCACAAAAATCGGAGGTATGTGAATTTACATGAAAGTCTTCCACCCCCATTTAAACTCCCATTGCATAAACTAAATTAAATATAGTCGACATTTTAACCCCCTACGCTAAGCAGCTGAAAATATACATTAAAATATATTATAAATCAAATAATTACTTTATTTTAGTGTGAATGAATACTGACTGTAGTATTTACATGACAGACCTATTTTGTTTAATTGTACGTGCAGTATCATGTATTAGATTGAATCGTGGTTTTGGTGTCAAATCAGACGATTCAAGATCAGTTCCCCTTTTGATTGCATCTGTGCCCGCCTTTTCACAACAAACAGGCCTGTTAAAATGAAACCACATGATTCAACATTCGTTTATCGACAAAAGCAATTTTCGTTATGTTTCCCTTGAATAAAAGTTGATACTTATTTAGTCGTGGAGACTTGGTCTTATTCATAAAAGATGGTGACCCTTTTTCTTGTTCAATATTATATTTCAGTCAGATGCGGCCAGATACAACTAACTCTACCAAGTTACGTTCTTCATCCTAACTTTCTTCCTAATCAAACAATCACATAAGCTCTCCGTCAAAAAATTTGGTGACCCTGAACATGAGATAAACACGCAGCCTTCTTTTTAAAAAAGAAAAAGAAAAATGATATTTTTCTACTCATGGAACCATTTATTTTTCATCCTAATACTCAGTTTAAAGAGGCTTAAACTACCATAAAAATGCGTTCTGGCACAACCCAAGATATTTGGTATGAAAAATATTGTGAATTTACCAGGATATCATTGCAGATGACCCTTCAAACGTGGGTAGGTGCATTCTATTACAGGTTTTATATTTTCTGACATGTTATTCGTTATATATCGTTTCAATTTTTTGTCGGACATCCCTGGGGGATTAGATTTATAGAAACTACCGTTAGTAAGTCGTGATTGAGTAGTAAGGAAATGTACTTTTCAGTGCTATAAATTGAAGATTAAGTATAGAATTACTTTGATTCTTAAAATTATGGTACAAACGTATTTTAACTTTCCCGTCTCTTGTTAAAATGGTTACCACGTAGTGTAGGGTTTGCTCTCCATGGGCGTCTTAGACATGGCCGCTCGGGGTTTGCACACACTCAATTGCAGCACCTTTAAAGTAAATATTTTTTCGTCATTTGATCATTTCAATAGTTTTATTACTGCTTCGGCCCATTCCTGCTTTTATTGTCTTGCCAAGCGATATTTGTCATTCACATGAGGTTTGCCGCCTACAGCAAGTCTAGAGACAGTAATTACAGACATTTTTTTCAAAAATTCTTTCCTTCACTCATAAGGAGAATTCTTTCCTTTTTGATATTAGTGTTTTTCGTGTTCACTTCCAGTTTGTTACTAAAACAGATTATTCACCTTCTACAGCCTCTCTTTTATTTTGACAATTGCATTTTAGAGAATCATATTTCCGTCCTTTCCTTTTGACAATGAGCTTCGGCTTATACAGCCATGCAAAAGGTTATCGAACACCTGGCTAGGGAGATAGAGACATTGATTTTGTCTAGAGAAAAGACACCGTCGTCGATCTTCTTCTCCAGCACAATATCATACTGATTCTCACAAATATTGCATGCACCACAGACGCTTCGGAGATTCGGCCTGCCGGTGCAACAAACTTGAAAGGATGAGCTGTTTTATTACTAGACATAAACAACTTACTGACCAGGGGTTCTCATATCTGGAGTTGCAAGCATCTCCATTTATTTAAAACAAAATATTTATCAAAATATTTGCTTCACAACATAAATCATAACAAATTATTTTTATATAACTCACTAAAAGACTTCATTTTTTATCATTTGACCTGTTATACGTTCCCATTTTTATATCGGCCATTTTGGATCTATGCCAGTATGTCGGCTAATTTACTAATTTAGATAGTGTATTTTTCCTATTTCATATGTAATACTAAATCTATTTTAACATGTCATAATCTTTTTAAAAATACAATATTTCAGCTGCATGTCTTTTCCAATAAAATTACATGTATCCTGAAACGACGTGGTTACCAACTATTATTGAAGACCTCCCCTGAACGTAATCATAATCAATGTTGCAATTTTCATTTGATTTATTTAAAGTCTTACAAAATCGTGTGTTTTTCTCACCTCAACGTAACTTTAATAATTACACACTGAATTAATTTTTATTTACTCCTAGTTGCCCCTATCTAGTTATTGTTATGAGGAAAATAATAATTAAATAAAAAGTAAATGAATAATAGAATAATTTGAGTGAACATTGTGGCGGTAATTTCAAGGTGCAGTGTTTTGATAGCCTTGAAAAAATTGCTTTTACTCGGCTAATAGTTGCATTTATTTACAATGCAAAAAATCAAGGAAACGAGATAAGCTACCCATCAGTCGTGCGTTTTACGTAAAGAATTTTGTTTCTCGGTATCATTTATTAGTCGATAGTGGAGCTGCATGTAGCATTTGGCCTTTAAGTTTTTTCAAACAGAAGCCTCCTACTTCAACGGTCGTTTTTCAGGATTTTTTTGGTCACGTTACACGATCTTTGGACTTGCAACTATGCAGATATTTTACATGGATCTTTATAATTACAGATGTCCCCATCCCTATCCTAGGTGCCGATTTCTTACACCATTTTAACTTGATAGTGCACATTGGTAGGCGCGGGCTGAGAGATTCTAGTACTAACCTATCATTATCTGGTAGAAAAGCTTCAAAACAGCTTACTAGTCGTGTATTTTTGTAGCTTCCGCTGATTTGTTATTGGATTCTTTTCTTGATCTAAACATTTTTAATTTTGTAGTAAAAAACCTGTTCATTCTACTGTGCATGTTATTGAAACAAACGCTGCTCCTGTCTCCGGAGAAGTTAAAGCCTGCCAGGCTTGAATTTAACCACATGCTCCAGTGAGGTATTATTCATCCTTCATCTGGCTCTTGGGCATCTTCTTTACATATGTTTCCGAAACGTTCTGGGGACTGGCATCCTACCAGAGATTTTTCTCGGCTTAACTTGTCTACTATTCCCGATCGTTACCCTATTGCTCATATTTAGGATTTCGCTTCTTCTTTGCAGGGTTGTAAAATTTTTCAAAATTAGATCTTGTGAAGGCTCACCACCAAATATCGGTTAATCCTTCAGGATTAACCGATATTACTAAAACCCCTGTTACTGAAGTATTATTTGGTAAAGAATAACAAAGGCTTGGGTGAGGAGAGAATTTACATACGTTTATTACGTGAGGTTATGGAGACGTTCGACCTCTAAGTAAGTTCCTATGTATTAGTACGCAGATGGTTAGTATATAATATATCACAACATCCTCCCTGTTTAGTAGTGTTCATATAAGTGTATGGGAGTCTGAATTGATATATTAATAAGGATATAGTGATTGTTTTTTTTATGTATTATTGTCTGTTCTGTAATTGTCTTGTAGTGCTGGTATTTGTTGAGTAGTCATAGATTCTGTCTGAAATGTTTATGGTTATATAGAGTCCTTGAATCTGGCTGGCATATTTATGACTCGTCCTGATCTAGTGTGGGTTGAGTTTCTTTGTATATGGTCTTCGTTTGGTGTGATTTCTCCATCATCGTGTGGGATGGTGGTTTGTTTCCTGCCGTCATTTGTATTGGGTTGGTCATTACATTGTACCGTACTTGATGTTGGATCAGCAAAGTGTACTTTCTTCTTCACTGTCGGTATTGGTACAGCACGTAGGTGAGTACGGGTACGGCAGAGTCTTGTTCCATTTGGAGTTTCCACAATGTAGCTCCTTGGGTTACCATCCTTCTGGACGATGGTTCCAGGGTGCAACGTTTTGTCATTTTTGTTTGATATCGATACATGTTGGCCTGGATACAGTGGTTGTAGGTTTCTAGTGTATCTATTCTGATCGTGGTTTGTTTTCATTACTGTCGATCTTTCATATAGTTGTTGTCGGTGTTCTTCCTTTCCAGGCTCTACTCGGCTGGGTAGTGTTGTTGTTATAGGCCGTCCGAATAGTAGCTCAGCTGGTGATGGTAATTTGCTGTCTATAGGTGTTGCTATGATCTGCAGTAATGCTATTTGGATGTCACCTTTATCCTTAACGCATTTCTTGATTGTGGACTTAATGTGTCGCACATGTCTCTCAATGAATCCATTGCTTCTAGCATAGTGAGGTGAGCTAGTGGCATGCTTAATACCCCATGATGTGATAAATCTTTGGAAAGCTTGTCCTGTGTATTGTGGACCGTTGTCTGTCATTATCTCATCAGGACGTCCGAATAGCGATGTGTAGCTTTTTATTTTGTCAGCTACTGCCTTGCTGGTTATTAGTGTGGGCATTTTGTCCACGACAGGGTATTTTGAGTATCTATCAACAGTTAACAGGAATTGCTGTCCATTGATCTCAAATAAGTCAGATGCGATATATTTCCATGTTCGTGATGGAATGTCGTGAGGTTCGAGTGGTTCTCGTCTGTTTTCATCTTGATGTTCCTGGCAGAGTAGGCATGCTCGGCACATCTTCTCTATGTCCTTGTTGATATTTTGCCAATATACGCTTTCTCTGGCAAGGCGGCGTGTTTTCTCAATACCTTTATGTGCTTGATGGAGCTGGTACAGAATGTCATCTCTCATAGACTCTGGAATTAGAACTTGCTGTCCTTTGAAGAGTACTCCTGCTTCAACCGCTAGTTCATCTCGAAACGACCAATATGATCGGATGTCAGCTGGCACATCTCGGATAGTTTCTGGCCATCCTTGGAAGACAATTTCTTTGACAAGGCTCAAAGTTTTGTCTCTCGTTGTCTCACTGCATAGCAGATCTCTTTTTTCTGTTGAGAAGTTGATGATCGCAATTGTATGGTGCTCGTCATCAGGTTCTGTATCTATCCCGTCGATTCTTTCGTCTAATTCGACTATTTTGTTATTTTCTGGGTTGGGTAATCGACTTAGTGCGTCTGCAAGGATCATGTCTTTGCCAGGGCGGTAGATGACTCTGAAGTTGTAGCCTTGTATTTTTAACAGCATGCGCTGTAGACGCGGTGGTGCAGAATGCAGTGGTTTTGCACATATAGTGACTAATGGTTTGTGGTCCGTGATCACTGTGAATGTGTTTGCATACAGGTATGTGTGGTAACATTGTATACCATGCACAATTGCTAGCATTTCACGTTCGATATTGCTATATCTTGACTGGCAGTCGGTCAACGTTTTGGAACCAAATGCCACTGGTTTGCCTTCCTGTATCAGTGCTACTCCCAGACCTCTCTGTGAGGCGTCTACTTCCAGTGATATTGGTTTTGTTTGGTCGTAGTATGATAGGAGGTCATCAGCAGTGATCATATCTTTTAGGTCATCGTAGCATTTTTGCTGATCTGGGTCCCACACCCATGGTGATTGTGATTTCAAAAGACCACGTAGTGGGTGTGCTTTTTCAGCAAAGTTTGGAATATACTGGGAGAGGTAGTTCAGCATTCCCAGAAAGCGCTGTAGCTCATCTTTGCTTTGTGGATTTGGCATCTTTTGTATGTCGCGTATTTTTGCTGGGTCTGGCTTGATGCCGGTGGATGTGTATATGTTCCCGAAGAACGTTATAGTGGGTTGTTTGATGACACATTTTTCGCTGTTAAACACGAGGCCAGTTTCGGCTGCTCGTATCATCAGGTTGTGCAGATTCTTGTCGTGTTCCACATCATTTTCCCCGTATACTGCTACATCATCTGTGATGCTAGCTACACCATCTAAACCTTCAAGAATTTGGTCCACCCTTGCCTGGAATATATCCTGAAAGACGCTTAGTCCAAATGGCAGTCGTTTCCAGCAAACTTGCCCGAAAGGAGTCCTGCACGTCGTTTGCAACTGGGATTTTTCATCCAGATTGACTGACCAATACTCTGCTGTGGCATCGCGTTTGCTGAATACTTTTGCCTTTGCAAATTTCGGATTCAACTCTTCAACTGTTGGTATTTTGTAGGGGCATCTTTTCAGGCTGGAGTTTAGTTTCTGTGGGTCGATGCATACCATAAGGGATCCGTCCTTTTTCGTACTGAAGGCCAGGCTGGAGCACTAGTCTGTGTGCTCTTTTACCTTTTTTAGCACGTCTTGTTCTATCTCTTGTTTCAGCTTGTCTTTGAGGTGGATGCTGCATTTGCGTGGGGGATCAATAAATGGTTCTGCATCCTCCTTTAGCAAAAGTTTTGCTGTACCGCTAAAGTTGCCAATTTTGTCAAATTGTTCTGGGTAAGCTTGCCTCAGTTGTTCAACGTTAGTGATGGGTGTAGGTGGTTGTCGCAATTTTGTGTTTCCGACAGTATCAACGTTTATTGTGAGAAGTTTGAGCTGCTCACTTGTAGACAGACCTACAACGGCGGGTCCAGGGACATCGACAACATAAAATGTTGCAACTATCCATTTCGATGTTTTATATTGGCATGGGATATTGATAGTTCCCCTGCAGGTGATTGTGTCACCACTGCATGACGTGAGCTTTATGTGTTCCGCTGGTCGTAGGATATTGAGAGCGATGTCATCTGTTCCATACATTTGTCGAAATGTTCTTAAGGGTAATGTGTTGCCTGATGCTCCTGAGTCAATTTTCAAGCGGAGTGTGTGCGGCGAATTGAGGATATGTGGTGGTTTAATGTTTAGTGTTGTGTATGCTTCATCTCTGGGGTATTTATTGATACTGTCCATACACTTGGCACTTACTGTAATGGAGTAGAAATGCTTGTGGTAGTTGTCACTGTCACTTCCAGCTTCTATGTGGTCAATATGTTTTTTTCTTTCCCCGTAGTTGGATTTCCTCATTTGACTATGATGCTGGTTGTTGCGTGATTTGCTTCTGTGACCTCTGCCTTTGTTCTGGTCTTGTTTTTGTTTTATTCTGCAGCATCTAGACCAGTGACCCTTGTTCCCGCATGCAGAACATTCATCATGATAAGCTGGACATTGTCGCGGCTTGTGGCTTGTGTCACAGTTTTTGCATTTTCTGCCCCGGTTGATGCTGTCGATCTTTTCATATTGGGACACACCAAGTAGTTGCAGCTGATCGTTTCCTGCTGAAAGGGCTTCATATTTCTTGCCTTCAGCAAGGACATCACTTATTTTGTGACCTTTGGATTTGCTGTATAGCTCATTTCGAAATGGATCATATGGTGTAGAGGCGATTATCAATTCGATAATACGCTCATGTAGTTCTTCCTCCGAGAAGTCACACTTCAGCGCCAGTGTTCTGGTCCTGGTCACAAAATCGTCTAAGCTCTCACTTGGCTTTTGCCTGTATTGCATTAGTGACTTATTCTGATAGGTAGCTCCTCACTGGATGAACATTTAAAGCATCTCGATATTTTTTTCGAGCATTTGCATCATTACCATGTCAAGATAAACCCTATTAAGTGTACCTTTGGTGCCATTCCTAGGTCATATAATAAATTCGGAAGTTAAAGTTAAAAGCTCTGCTTGATCTACGTCCACCAACTTCTCTTCATCAATTACGACATATTCTCGGACTATTGAACAACTACAGACGTTTCATTCCGCATTGTGCGAATATACTCACTCCATTAACCGATCTATTAAAAAACAGAAAGAAGAAAGCTGAACCCATTTCATTTGATGACAGCCAGCTTAAAGCCTTTCATGAGACGAAGAAAAAACTTGCAGATATATCTTTACTATCACATCCCATACCTGATGCTGATTTTTCTATTGTCGCGGACACATTTAGTTCAGCTGTTGGCACAGTTTTACAGCAACATCATCAGCAACAGATTCAACCTTTGTTATACTTTTCTCATCAATTCACACCCACAGAGAGTCGTTACAGTACTTTTGAACATGAACTTTCAGCTATTTACTTCGCCATTAAACATTTTCTCTATGCATTGGAAGATCGGGAATTTGCTATTTACACGGATCACTGTCCACTTATGTTTGTGTAATGTGCTAAGTCGGACAAATATTTTCCTCAGGAAGCTAGATATTTGGACTTCATTTCCCAGTTCTTCAGCGACATATGGCATATATCTGGTTCACATAACACTGTTGCAGACGCGCTATCTTGTCTACCCATCAGTGCTATTTCCACACCGAAGGATATTGACTTCCGTCAAATGGCTTTGGACCAGTCATCTTTGGAGGATCTGAATCTGTCAACTCCACAATTTGCTCATTGCAAATTCCAGTACATCTTTACAGCTGATAAGAAAATTATATGCAAGATATCTACAAATTCACCTCGCTCTCTAGTTCATGAGAATCATTGTAAGACTGTCTTTTCTTCCTTGCACGAACTGGCTCACAACGGAGTCTCTGCCTCAGTGAAATTCGTTTCAGCCAGTTTCCTCTGGCCAAATATGAAACGAGAAATCACTGCTTGGACCCGTTTCTGTCAGCCCTGTGAGATGTCGACAGTGACCAGACATGTACGAGCCCCTGATGCAAACTTTAACCACATGCACATTGACTTTCTTGGACCCTGGCCGGTCAGCCAAGTTTATTCCTACTTACTGACCTATATTGATCGTTTTTCATGATGGCCTGAAGCCATCCGACTGAGCGATATTTCTCCTGAAACTGTAGTGCGTGCCCTAATATCAGGCTGGATTTTGCGTTATGGTGTCCTTGCAACAATTACTATTGAATTCTGCCTATTCCAAGAGCTATCCAAAATCCTGGGTATCAAATGTACTGGGACTAATAGTTATCACCCAGCTTCTAATGGAATTATCGAGCGCTTTCATCGATAATTAAAAGCATCATTACATACAGCCCCTGATCCACAACGTTGGATGGAATACGTGCCAATTGTACTCCTTGGCAGTCGCTCTGTTATTAAAGAAGATTTTGGATATTCAACAGCTGAACTGCTATATGGTACTTCACTTGCAGAACCTCGTCACATGTTCATTCCTTCAGATTCATCTGTGGTGGATTTGGAACACTATGTTAACAGACTTAGATGCTCCTTCAACAGTTTGCCGTCCATGAACATTCGTCATCAAAGCATCAAATCAGCTAAGGACATTGCATCATGGACCCATGTATTTATAAGAAAAAAATCAGTTAAACCCCCACTCACACCACCTTATTCCGGTTCATATTGTGTGCTCAAACGCAATGAAAACTTTTTTTACTCTGGATGTTAAATAATTACTTTTTTTAGTGTGAACGAATACTGACCATGTCTCTATCCCCTACCCCGTCGCTCCACCAGAATTACTACCTATCGAACCCCAAATCGCATGCACTTGCTTATCTATTCATTAATGGGTACCCGCGTAGCGGGATAATATGGCACCTTTCTGTTCACCTCTACAGATCATGTTTATTTTCTTTATAATTTTATAGCTGGATCATAAAGCTTTTCAACTTAGAAATAATTGCATGTCCTTTTGGTAAAATAATCGATAAAAGTTTAGTATAGTTAACGGCAGAGAAATCGAGAATAACAAAATATACAAAACATAACTTTTACCAAACGATAGAAAATTTAATTTTCTACAAACCTGCATAGATTAAAACTCTCGAAACTGTTTGTAAGTTTGGTTATTTTAAAATTTCTTTTGATACTTTTACTTAGCCGAACTCACTAATCAAATATATCGGTCTATATATTTTTGAAGTGGTCGCTAATTTCAAGCTTAAAAGATTAAAAAAAAAGAAGTTTACTCTAATTTGACTGAAAACCACTTGCTGAACTTAGGATTCGTCGAACTGTAAACTTTCTTTTTTTAATTATCTTTTAAACCTGAAATTAGCTCGCGACCACCTCCAAAAAAATCGATGGCTATCTTGGATTTACGAATTCGGCTAAGTGAAAGTAGCAAAACAAATTTTGAAATAATAAAACTTCCAAACAGTTTCAGACGTTTAAAACTATGCAGTTCGATATAAAATAACATTTTCTGTTGTTTGGTAAAAGTTATTTGTTAGATATTTTTGTTGATTTTCGATTTCTCGGCTGTTGACGATACTACACTTTTGCCACATAATCTTTTGTTAATAATACCTACTTTTTTAAGTGATGAAAAATAAGCAATTGTTGACATATTGACAATGTGCGTACGTGTTTTGTTAAGGCATTGTTGATTGCTGAATATCGATGTTATAATTGTGATAGTAAGACTCTGAACGTACCGACACGTAGTTCAGCCACGAATGTAAAATGTGCACAGGTTAAAAACCTGATGAAAGGAAATCAACCCATACTTCATAAAATCAATACACATCCTATCACAAATTAGAAACATATATATAAACAACCAAGACGAAAGTAACAGTACGTAACAAGTATTTATTTATTTTAAAAAAGAGGCTGGTTTTTATTATTCGGAGAAAGTTCATTTGTAGCAAATATGAAGGCTTATAGCCTTTATGAAAATTTAAATAGGAAAGTTCTTTATCCTGACACCAAAGTTATAATTGTGTCGAAACCCAAAGGTTATAATTGTTAAACTTATTTTCACACGTTCCTGCGCGAGTACGATGCTCTTTTGTGAAGAGACCGTAACAAGTTCAAATATATCAATTAAAAAGGCTTATAGCCGTTATGGAAATAAAATAGGAAAGTTCTTTTCCCTTTTTTTCTTCTTATGAAATTCGAGGAAAACAAATGCGAAAACAGAACATAAACAAAATGAAAGTTGATTTAGGACGAATTAATATAATATTCTTTTTTTAATTTTTTTTTTTTTTATTTGTCCTGATTTGTAAACACATACCTTTTGTTTTGACGGCGGAGAGAAAGATATTTTATAGAATTTTGGATTCTGGGGTCCACTTGTAACGAGCTGGGTTTTTTTTAGGGTCCTGAGATATACATAATCTCGACGCTGGAGAGGCTATTTGATTTACTGATCGGTCGTAATCAAATTTTGTTTGACGGTTTTTTTTTTAGGTGTTCGGCATACAGCCGTAATAAATGTCGCTGCATTTCTTCGGCGTTAGATTTCCAAATCCTATTTATTTATTTTTGATTTGTGCGCGGGGATAACTTTTCTGAATATGATGGCTTGGCGAGCGGTCGATTCTTCAGAGGCGTACGTTCTTCATGCCGGTCCAGGATCTATTCCATGGCTTTGTGTGCGAGAATAAATTTTCTGAATCTGACTGCTTGGTGAACTGTTGATTCTCCGAGGCGTCCGTTTTTAACGTCGGTTCGAAACCTTCTCCATGGCTTTGTGTGCGGGAATAAATTTTCTGAATCTGACTGCTTGGTGAGCGGTCGATTCTTCCGAGGCGTCCTCTCTGGATAAATTGTCTGAATATGGACTTGGCGAGTGGTTGATTCTCAGAGGCGTCCGCTCTGGATAAATTGTTGAAATTTACCGCAGTGTGATCCTTCATCTCCCGACGCTCGTTTTCTTACCCCGGGCGAGTCCCGTCTCCCAGAGACGTCCTCTCTCCACGGACACCGAAGCTCGACTCCTTTTCCGGGTCGAGGCCCATCTCCTCAGAGACGTGTTCTCTTGCCGCTGACCCAAGATCGACTCCTCAATTTCTCCCCTGATTCGATTTTGCCGCTCTGTATATAACAACAGCATTCCCTCACCTGATTGGTTGAGTCTTTCGCCCACGCCAATGCGTGCGCTGAATCCGTCTGCCAAACATCCTGTTGACCCCTTTTTGACAAACACCGCCGTCTGCACCGTCTTTCTGAATTGGTAGGGGAACATGTGCCGACAATTCCCCCGCTCCCCCTTCCACGCTTTATGGGGCAAATATGTAGATATAACATCGATAATATCAGGAGGAACCATTTCCGCCCAGCGTGTTTTTCGCGCCAATATTGTTTTGTATTGTTAGTTCCAGAAATGAATTTGATCAATTCACATGTGTATTTTATATTGTCCTTCCTTCTTTTTATATATTTTCTCATTTCACTCCTTGCTTTTAATTATTCTACAATGAATGAAGCAGCGGGTTATTTAACTAACCCCAACTCAACAGTAATTTTTTTGTTTTCTATAAAATGTTAACTTTTTCAGCATAAAAAAATGCCCACTCTCCAAACTCGCACACACATAAACACAAAATTGTTTCCTTTAAAAATATTTGGTTATATTTTCTTATTAAGAATTTCTTAATAACTGTATCTGGTCCGTAAGTGATTGATAATTAAAAAAAGAGTGATAATTTTACGTAAAATGTATATGGAAAACTGATTCCTCACTCTAAAATAATTCTTTTTTTTATTATTCATTTTTACCGCTAGTCTACATATAATCACCTAAAAAGTAGAATCTATTTTTATTTTATGTGTGAATTAGCACATATTTTAGGGATAGACCCCCTCCCCCCTCTAAAAAAAAAATAAATAAATATAATCAATATAAGATCGCTGTCATAACTTTTTTGGCACTTCTGTTTAGCAGGACATTTTATTTTTCTGAAAATAAGGCGAGATAATTCAACCGGAAGTGATTTTTAAATTTTTTATTGTATAAATTAAAACATAAAAAAAGCAACGCTGATTTCTTTTTGGGTATAATATAACAGTTAACAACTTTTTTTTTATTATATGAATTAAAAATTTCTGAAAAGTCGACAATGATTTTTTTATTTATTATAATTGAAAAGTTTTGATGGGTGGGGGTGGGGGATTAAAACTGATTTTTTTTGTTCAGTAAATTCCCAATGTCTCGAAGATTTATATCATTTAAGTTAATTTCCGAAATTCGTTTAACGCACGTAACCCGCTTCCGATGAATTCTGAGTGAATAGTACTTGGAAGAAAACAAATGGAACTCTTCAATTTCGATTTCTAAATCGGCAGCTGCTAAACATATACAGCAGAAGTTCCCATTTTTTAAATAGTTAATTTTCAAAATGCTGCGTTTCGGGTGATTCAACTCGAAATCCGCCCAAATAAACAACAATATTTACGAGAGGACATTTCTTGAACGACACCGGTCAGAATTGAAATGAAACAAAAATAAATTAATTACAGATTCTTCCTCTAATCTATTTTCATTGTTTCGTCCTTATATGGATTGTTGGATCTACTTATTCTGTTTAAAGGGGATGTTTTCATTTTCTTGTTTGCTAAAAAGGACGGACATTTTTCTTTTTTTACTAATCGTCATCCATTGACTTGAAGAACAATACCACCTTAGAAATTGAAAAAGATTAAAAAAACAAACAAAAAACATCAATCATTTGTAAATCAAAGGTAAGTATTTGTGATTTAAAAGAAAAAAAAAATCAAATTTGATTTTTAGTAGTAGTAGTAATAATAATAATAATAATAATAATAATAATCGGCGATTGTGCTGTAAAAAAGGGTCTTAAAACAAAAATAAAACAAAAAACAAATGCAAGTAACTGTTACCAAACGCAAGAAATCTTTACTTATCTATATCATTTTTACTTGTGTTTACTGATTGTAAAATTTATTATCTATGCACTTGTTATCGTCACTTTTTCTTAGCCAAGCAAGCGTGCATTTCAAGATGACCTCCAATATTGGAGGGACTTGGTCGTGAATTTCAGGCTGAAAAGATAAAAAAGAAAGCTTACCCTAATCCGATTGGCAACCACCCTCGAACTTAGCCCACGGTTCCACTAACCCCCTTTTAAAAACATTTTTTGACTTGAAATTAATGTGAATGGTTAAAAAAGTGGCGATGGCCTCGTACTAATAAAGTTAAATTTGTTTAAAATTTTAAAAATGTGGATTATTTTCCGTAATTTTTTGTGTACGCTAATATTTTTCCATCACAAGTATATATTTCCTCAAATTTTCCTGTTATTTTATTTTTAACTGTCATATTTTACTCGTGTGTAACCCTTGAGAACAATTGCAGTTTCTAACCATTTAAATAGCATTTTAAGGACATATAACTAACATTTCTAAATTGAATGTATGTGCATGGCTAATTTATAAGACATGGCGGAATGAAAAGTTGATGATACAGGAATAAGGAATTACATGCAAGCAGCATGAAAAACTTAGAGCTAAAAAACAGAAAATGACATGCCCTCCATTAACACTAAGTCAATAGACAAAAACACCAAAAGATACCCCCCCTAAAAAAATTGGTTACATGTCCTTAAATGCTATTTGATCGGAAATTGGGCGATCATTTTACATTAAATTCATATACAAAACTGATCCCCTACTCTAAAATCTAAAATATATGTTTTAAATTTATTTTTAACGCCCAGTTTTTCTGGCTATCTGTAATTGGCAATTGCAGATAATTGGCAATTGCAGATAATTGGCAATTACAATTCTTGGGTGAACTAGTATAAGGTGTAATGATGCAATAATACCTTTTTTTTAATTAATTTTATTAATATTTAACTTACATGGGAAAATATTTTTGGGTGAAATTGAAGTTTAACGATTCCATAAACTATAAATTAACTTTTAACAGCCCCACTCACACCGCACACACTTTTTCTGTCATTTTTTTTTTCATTATTTTTTGTATTATATTAGTATAGTCAATTGGATTTAGGGTTAGTAGTCGGATTAAGGAAGAGTATGTGTTTTTTTCTATAACGTTTAAGTTTAAATTAAATCCAAATTTTATTTTTATTCAAATAGATCTTAGCCGTGGCCTTTGTAAATTGACTTTTAACGATCCCGTTACACTCACGTCGCACAAACCTTTTTTGTCGTTTTTTAAAAATTATTTAAAAAATTTATTTTTCGTATTATCAATCGGACTTAGGGTTAGTATTCGGGTTGAAGTGGGGCAATCATAAACATTAACATTTCTTTCCTCTTGTGGAGAGCAGCTACTGCAAGTTGATTTTGTCACACAATGACCAATCAGCCTGCAGGGTGTATTAATTTCGATCGAACCTTTGAAGGACTACTTCCAGACCCTTAGGGAATTACATAACAGTCACAAACAGTTTCCAGGAACCAACGAAGAAATACGTCTTCTCTCTCACCCCGGTTAACATGACCCCAAGTAAGGCTATTCTCCATTGTCAGCCAAACTTCCTTACTTAATTATTACTTCCTTCACTGTGACACTGTTTTAACTTTCAGCTACCTACACACAACAGTGTAGGCCACTTAAAAATACATATATTTATATATATAGGACTTTGTTTTCCTTTCATTTGATGACCCGTTTTGTTATAAAATATTATATAGGAGTTGGTCATATAGTCCATGCGAAGACCAAGCCCGTATAGATCTTTGCCGTAGCCTTTGTAAAAGTGAAGACCTTTCTGATTGAACATGAGTTTATTAGAAAATTATAAAAATTTCATTTTAACAAAAATGAAAGAAAGGAATACAATCTGGTTTATACTGTATTCATAAAAAATCAAACAAGAACTAATTAAAAATGGATAGTAAGTTGCGTGTCGCTGCATTAAAGTAAAAAAAAATCACATTGTTTCATGGATTTCTTATTTTACTAACTAGCAGGGTTACCTGGCATTACCCGGATTAGAGTGTAGTATAGAATCATATGCAACATTATAAGAAGAGTTTACTTTAACAGTAACCTTGATGTTGTCAGCTAGATATCTTACCAACGAAACTATGTTAATACTCTTAAACTAATGCTCATAAATAGATTAATTTCATTGGGTAACATGTAAGAAAAGTGTCATTAGCTCATTTAAGGGGCAGCTAGAAAAAATAACGAACAATATATTCATGTAATTTTATTTAAAAAGTTGGGGGGGGGGGGAGAACCGCACACTCAATGTTTTCAGTCTGATACTTTCACAACTAAACAATTCAGACATTTGTTAAGTCGACTTTTTAAATACCACTCATAATCAAAATCGGATATACATATTTGAAGTTTCATGGGTCACTTAGAGGTGAGTGCACATAAATATTTGGCACATAGAGAGTAATGTAGAAACTCGGGACCTCTTACATTTTCTTCCCTGAACAATTTTATACATATGATATAAATTTCATAATAATGGGATATATTTGAAATTTTAAAGTTTTGACTCCCATAGCTCCCTTAGGTTAGGAGAGCACTTAGAGATTCGGGACCACTTCCATTGTCTCCCCAGACAATATTATACATATGATTTAAATTTCATAAAAATAGGATATATTTGAAGGTTTAAGGGGTTTATGCCTTCATAGCCCCTTAGTGGTGCACTTAGAGATTCGCGAACACTTCCATTGTCTTCCGCTGTAAATCTGACACAAGAATACATTTTTAGTTTTATGTAAATTCTCTAACCGTTCTTTCTATATAAAACACATAAACATCACACCCACAGACATTGAGTTTTATATATATATAGACTAGCAAATATATGCTCCCTCTGGTTGCATATTTTTTTTAGGCTACCGTGTCACCCCTTCTCTTTTGCTGTCTGCGAGAGGGTGTTCCTATTTACTTGTCTAGAATTATATAATTGTGAAATAAAATAATACAGTACATAGTTAACGCTAAATAAATTGTTTTTGACTGTTAAAATAATTTCCAATGCTATTGATAATGTTTATCCATTTATTTATTTATTATTATTATCGATTAAGTTTGAATTCATGTTTTGAAACATAACATAAATCATAAATCTAAGACGTCACGCCAAAGCTATAATTATTTTGTTAAGGGAATATTTTAAGATCTATTTATAAGTGAAAATAGCTCAGTTAGTGGAACGTCAGACTGAAGATCTCAAGGTTTTTGTTTCGATTTCCAGTCATGGCGTCTGATTAATTTGTGGGGAATTTATTATTTAGTATTAATGCAATATTTTCCATTTCTAAATGAAGTTAAGATATTCGTTTACAAAATTTCTGACTGTCGGAAAGACAAACACACACACAACTACAATGAAAGTGCCCATTATATTATAAATAGATAGCATATGGTGACACGAAAAAAAGACAAACACAGGATAAACTTTTAACTGATTGCAACTTTCAAGCATTTATTTTCTGATAATGATCGTCTGCTCAATGCAAAAAAGGGATTTTGTAAGTCAAAGTTTTGTTTTGACTGACGGCTTTTTGATGAAGCAGTAGCAACAATAGTGGTGTTCCGATGTTCTCTAACCATTCGTTTTGCTGATAATATTTTGTGGGCCTCAATCACAATTTTCTGATAGCCAATTCTTGTCTGATCAGTCGTGATGAAATATTAGATACATTTCTTGATGAGTTGGATTATTCATTCAGATAAATTTTATGTTAAGCTCGGGAACCTATATGGAATTTCGAACTGAACGTTTTATTTAATCCATAAGGGTAGATTGTTCTCGTCCACTCAGCCATGACTGGGCATGAGTCTTTAGTAATTTTTTTTATTCTTAGTAAGTATGCCACATTGAGATATAATGAAAAACGATTCACTTTTGTGTTTAAAATTTCTTAAGTTAGAAAAGTTACTAAATGAGCAGGCATGAATTACTCTTTGTCAATTACATTGTCTGATTAGTCCATGTGTAAACCTGAATAACAAAACAGAAACATGGGATTACTAATCAGGGACATTAGGTAATACTCTAATAAACTACAATCCTATACGTATTATTGGTGCGATTATTGAGTGGCAAGGACTGAAAATCTGATATGCTAGTTTAGTCAGGAAGAAGCAGCAAATATGGAAAAGTTCCTTATGAGAAACAAAGTCAAAATTACAGTGATCGAACAATAATTGCTGGAATGTTTGTTAATGAAATAAGTTAGATTGCAGAAAGTTCATCAGTTCGTGTAGGACTGATATTCTGAGTCGGTTGTATGGTTGGATCCCGTCTAGGCCGTAGGGGTTCCATTTCTTGAGACCCGGTACTGTTGTGGGGGAGTAGTCTGGACAGGGCCCGAGGCAGCTTCTTAAAAGGTTGCACTGAGGGAACACGGCTTTGTGGGTTGGTAGAAGCCGGTTATCTGGGTGGAGAAACCGCAGGGGAATCATCCAGGTGAGGTTCAGGGCTGAGCAGTGATTGGGGCTCAGGCTGAGGAACTGGGTCAGCTGAGGTAGGTCTGACTCCTGAGTCGGATTTGGTTGAGATGGAAGAGGAGGGTGGTTGAGGGAGAGAGCCTGCGAATGAGGTGATAGGTCCTCTCTCTACAACAGGGTATAGGATCGTAGGAAACGCCTGTTTCGGAGAGTGACACATCCTGAGCCATCAACACGTATTACATATTGATGGAACTGCCGAACTTCTATGATGATCCCAGTCTTATTCCATTTTCCTACCTGGTTTTGGATTCTTACGTAGTCTCCAACTTTGAGAGGCGGTAGATTGACAGCATGTTCAGAGAGCCTTTCAGCGTCGCACATGTGGTGGTTACGGAGCGCCTCCTCTCTAGCCTGGAGGGTTTGCTGCCAAGTGGAGTGGGGTATGTATTTACCTGGATGTATAGGTATGATGGGCTGTCCGAACAGACACATTGCTGGGGATAGGCCAGTGTCCCGGTCCGGTGTGTTTCTGTACTGCAACATGAGTCAGTGTCTAGAGATCCCGATGTATTCGTGTTATTTACCAGCATGTGCTTGGCAGTTTTCACCCCAATTTCTGCCCTGCAGTTACTGATGAGTGCCTATAACTTATCCGCCATGCTTTAAGGAAGCGCTCAGTTGCTGAGGCTGTGAACTCTTGGCCATTATCTGATGAAAGTTCTTCTGATATACCATAAGTGACAAATGTTTTGTATAAAGTTTGGATGAGACCCTTTGATCCATCAGCTGTTTCTTCCATAATGAGCCAGTTGCTATAACGGTCGACAATGACCAGGTAATGGTGGCCTCGGTATATGAAATAATCTGCAACTATTGCCTGAAATGGGTACGCAGGCTGGATGGGCGGGGTTGGTGGCATGGATCCTGAGGGGGTGCCATGCAGTTGCAATCAGAACATTTCTCACGCATAATTGAGATGGTGGTGTTCATACCGGGCCAGAAGAACGAGGACTCCGCTCTGGAGCACATCTGAGAGATACCTTGGTGAGCCGAGTGCAAGGACTCTAATACTCTAGGCTGAAGAAATTTGGTGATTACTATGCGATCATGGTACAACACCACACCATCAAAACTGCTCAGATTATTATGGTACTGGTAGAATAGACGGACGTCTTCTGGGATGTTTGTTTTTGCAGCTGAAAAGCCGTCTTCTATAGTATCAAGTAGCCACACCATGGCTGAGTCACTGGCGGTGGCAGTGCGGATGTCATCCCATGAGATCGACTCTATAGTGGTGCTGTCGCTAAGGTCAGAGGAGCAAACTTCATGGTCGAGGGGGTTGGCATGGCAGATAGAATTGAGAATCGGCTGAGGCAGTGATGTAGTGTACAGAGCTGCAGCAGCGTCGTCAGGTAGCTGTAAATGGTCAGCTGAACTCACGGAGTGGCGGGACAGGGCGTCACTGGCACAGTGGCGGGGGCCTGGGATATGGACAATCAGGAAGCGATAGCGTAGGGTTTTCTCTTTGAGGTTTCAGAGGCGTGAGTTAGGTATGTTATCTAGGTGTCTGTCGCCAAATACCTTAATGAGAGGTTTGTGATCTACAGCCAGGATGAGGTCGGGACACCCTATGACAAAATGTGACGCTTTGTCTAGCGCTTCTACTACTGCTAGAGCTTTGCCTTCTATGGGAGCGTAGCGGGATTCAACAGAGGACGTCAATCTGCTACCTACCAGGATTATTTTCCATCCCTCCTTGCAGCAGAATGGTTTGGTGGGGTGTAGGGCAGGTGCAATGCTTCTGGAATAGCCAGAACCCTATGCCGTCTTTGTTTCAGTCAGTTGCTAGGCAAGTAGGTCTACTTTTGTCAAAGATCTCCACACCATGCTTAATTTCATGTATGCTCAGGGCTTTTGCTTCCTCAAAGGCGTGCTGCAGATCGTCAGTCCACTCAAAAGTCACGCTTGGTTTTAAGGATTCTCTGAATGGCTTCATCTTGTTGGTTGATGCAGATGCATATGCATACGAAACCTGGTTTATGAGTCCAAAGAAGCTGCGCATGTCCGTTGTGTTCTTAGGGGTAGGGAAGTTTCTGATTGCCTCCAGGAACGATTTGCATGGTCTGACAGTTGTTTCTTTGACTTGGAAGCTGGCAAAATCTGTCTCAATCTTACCGAGTCCAAATGCCAGTGATGCCGTTGCGGCCGCATACATCCAGCCATTCGGATGCTTGGAAAAAGCTTCTTTGGAGGCCATTGTCGCTTTTCGTTATTGGAGTCCATAGGAGGGCATCGTCGACTATCTTTGTCTTATGTGGTATGTCCATTACTATTTCGTCAAGCCTTCGTGTGTATGCATCACCTGAGGCTACATACCCTTGAGAGGCCACACACTATCTGTATCTACCCCACGGTGTGATAAATGTTGTGTAGTGACGATCGGCCTCATGCAGGGGAATGCAATGGTATCCATTCCAGGTGTCGAATACAGTCTTCCTTATGTGAGGAGGGATAGAGCGGACCTGGTGGAATGAGGATTGGGTGTGGTGTGTCTCTCGAATAGCATAGCGATTGAGAGGTTGAAAGTCCACAGTGCATCATGGCTTGCCGGATTTCTTGGCGGACACAACCATCCGGTGGCACCAAGTAACGGGTGTGCCAACCGGAACTGGTTCTATGACTCCCAGACGGACATCCTGGTCTAGGCCCGCTCTAACTTCCTCCTGCCAGTGGATAGGTACTGGGATCGGGGTTTGGTAGTCGACAGGTGTGGCATTAGGGTCAATCATGAGGCGCATGGGTTGTCCTGACATCATGGGTAGTGGTTGATGTTGACAGATGTTGAATGTGCTGGAAGCATAATAATCTAGCTTTTCTCTGTTCTCTTCAGTTGGTGGGAACATGATTGTGACAGGAAGGGGAGGTGGTGGCTCCCGGTCTGGGCAGTCACAAGGGCGTTTTTTGCCTTGACTTAGAGGGCCTGTGACATCACAGGAGAATAGTTGTGATGCAGTGCCGATGGAGGGGAAACTGGGGGTAATCATGCCCAGAGCGATGCAGGCATAAGAGGTGAAGTATACAAGCTGGCGTGTACTGCATTTGATTCTGCACTCCAATACACCAGATATGCACAGAGAGGGCACCTAAGATTTTAATGAGGTTTTCATTGACTGCTGACATTTTCATAGTGCATGGGATGAGATGGTCAGCTTTTAGGCCCATTTTATTTAATACTGAGACACCGCTTAGGCATGATTGACATCCTGTATCTGCCATGGTAGGATTCATTACAATGGCAGTAGGGCTGTGAAAGTGAGGGTTGATGCCGATATCAGCAATATCGGAGGGTATGATCTGGACGTTCACATTTATAAAGGGCTGTGGGTCGGAGGCTCGGCACTCCCACACTTTGCACAGGTCACTGTATATGTGGTGTTCCATGATGAGGGAGCGTGCCTCAGAGATCATGTCCGGGACAATGGGGGAGTCTATGGAGCATAGAGTTTCAAATATAGCGGTTGCATCATCGACAGCAGTGGTCTTGTTGTTAGCAGGGGTTTAATCATCTCCAGTGGCGATGCATGGGCGCTTGATTTGTAGGCGGCTTTTTTCCTGTCTCCTGTATGAGTTTGTGGCTGCTGCAGATGTGACGGGCTCATTACTCTTCAGGAGAAGACGTCCGGCTGATCGTTTGCCACTCTCCTTGGCTTCAATGAGAGAGATGGTCTGCTCTAGAGTCTGTTCCGCCAGGTTGGGCTGCCCGAGCACATCAAGCCTGATGGTCTCATCGAAGATACCATGTATCAGAGAGTTGTGTATAATGTTGTCGCTGTAGCTGATGTCTGTGCTACAACTTGTACATTTCAGTCTGGCCGTAAAGGCACAGATGGGTTCGTCCCTGTCCTTCTGCACCCTGGCCACCATAACGTTTTCCTGTTGTACTGCGTGAGGGTTCGTATCTTTGCTAGGACAGTTCCCTCAGTGGAACTTGACAGTGAACCGAAGGTCTGGGTGAGGTCCTTCCTTAGTGGATCGTCACAGCATTCGAGTAACTGGAAGATGATGTCGGTGTCCTGGAAGTGGCAGGCGGCTTTGTACTCGGACCATCTCTGCTTGAAATAGGCGAACTCCTTGCTTGAGCTGGCTGCAGATATCATGGGTCTTTGCTGATGTTACCGTAGCTGCTGGCGGCAGAGGGTGGGCTGTGTTGATATGCAAGTCGATCAGCTGGATGAGTATCTCGGGTGCTAGAGTGCCGTCAAAGGTGACCTCGCAGTTAGGGGCTGTGCATCCGATTCCTGACATCTTGAAGTCTATGCAGGTAAATCAATCAGACATAAATGAGCAGGCATGAATTACTCTTTGTTAATTACATTGTCTGATTAGTCCATTTGTAAACCTGAATAACAAAACAGAAACATGGGATTACTAATAAGGGACATTAGGTAACACTCCAATAAACTACATCCTATAGTTACGAGTACCATTTTTGTTGTACAGAAATGAATGTATTTTGTAAGAAGTAAATATAAATGTTTGAGAGACGTTAGATACAGTGTCATGCTAAATCTGGTCTTTTCAGCTGCTACTTTTGTAAGAAGTAAATATTTAAAAATATGTATTTTAAAATATGTATTTTGTTTTCATTTTGAAAAGTGAGGGGAGTGAGAAACATCAGATACAGAGTAATGCTAAATCCATTGCTTTTGTCGTATTTCTGCTGTGCTTAAAAGAATGACGACACACTGATATATGAAAATTTAACGATATATCTTTATTATTGCTGGCAGTGAAAGAGTGTAGGGTAATCAGGAAAGAAGACGCATTCACAAGAATTCAATGGGTGATTTTTGTCGGAGCCAAATCGCCATTGAACAGGCGATATTAATTTTGGGTTGTTATTATATAACAATTTGTGATCCCCTCTTCCATCTGTAAATACCAACTGTGGGAGTTTGCTGTAAATGTAGCATCACCTCTAGAGTGTTTTATTCAGCGAGCAGTGTTTCCTCCTGCTGCTAGCTTTTTGCAGGTTGTTCCAATCAACAATTTATATTTGACAACTCATATTTGTTTTTCCAGCCAGGTAGTATGACTTACACCAATAATCATTTTATTTTGAAAATCAATACTGTGTGGTTGTCTTGCCAGGTGCGTGCCTGTGCCAAGTGCACCTACTCCTGCCAAATTACCTTTTCAGTACACCCGGTATGGATATTTAAGTTGGCATCAGAAATTGTGTATTGCAAATACTCTTGGTTCTCAATTATTATTTTTTTTCTTTCATATTAATTGTGGTTACTTTTCAATATACTTATTAAGTAAGTGGCTATGTTAAAAATCTCAAATTGTTTTTTTCAGGGAATTCTGGGAAAAAGTAAATTTGACATCTCACACCTGCTTGAACAAATTATCGGCACAGAATTACAGAATGATTTTGTGATTTATATTTCAAAAGGAAAGTTCATAGCCAAACATATTGTGGAGCAAACATCAAGAAAAAAGTAAAGGATTTTAGTAAATATGGAAACAACTGAGATAACAACTGTTAAGAGTGAACTGCATAAACCGAAACTTTCTGAGAGTTATGTGGGAAAAGCTGAAAGCAAGAAAACATCTTTTGAATTCAAGAAAACATCTTTTGAATGCAATGTTTGCATGAAAGTGTTTGTCCGACAATGTGATCTAGTGCAGCACATCCGAATTCACACGGGCGAAAGACCATTCTGCTGCAAAATTTGTCAGCAAATATTTTCCCATAGTAAAAGTTTACGAATGCACATGTATTCACATACAGGAGAAAAACCTTTCAAATGTGAAATATGTGGAAAAAAATTTACCGGTGGTTCGTGCTTGCGTAGACATGTCAGAACACACACTGGAGAAAAGCCCTACTCATGTGAAATCTGTGAAGTAAAATTGTCACTAAACTCAAACTTAATCCGACACATGTTAACGCATACGGGAGAAAAGCCTTTCAAGTGTGAAATTTGTGGATCACGATTTTCACAGAGTACAAATTTGAAGGCACATAAGCAGAGACATCTAGGAGAGAGAGATTTGAAGGCACATATACAGAGAGATGTAGATGAGCAATCTCACCGCTGTGAGATTTGTGGTAAATTTTTCTTACATAATGCCAGCTTGCAGAGACACATGAAGACTCACACTGAAAATAAACCCATTGAATGTAATCTCTGTGGGTCACAGTTTTCAAGAGTTTCTTCTTTAGCTATGCATAAGCGAATGCATTCTGGAGAAAAACCATACTGTTGTGACATTTGTGGGTCTAAATTTGCATGGAGTTCGAGTTTAAGTACACATAAAATTACACACATTGAAGAAAAACCTTTTCAGTGCAAAATTTGTTTTTCTAAGTTTACACTTTCTTCCAGCTTAAAAAGGCACACAAGAATACACACTGGAGAAAAACCCTTCAAGTGTGAGGTTTGTGATGCCAGTTTTGTCCAGAGTACATCACTAAAATTACACAGAAAAAAACACATGAAACAAAACTGTAGTACAGATTGAGTTTATATCTATATTAACATTGGCAATGACAGTCTCCAATTTTTAATAGAGTTACTTAGTGACAATAGTGATATAAGGGGTAAACAATGGTACTTTAATTCAATGTTTTAATTTTTGGCAATTATTGTATTTTTTCTTTTTAAGCACAAAACATATTTGGACTGTTTTATGATTTTATTACACACAGAACTTTTCTATACTAAAAATAAATGTTGAACATTGTTTTTATACAGAAAGAAACAAGTTTTAACATAATATAAGAGGAAAAATAAAGATGTTTCTAGTCAATATTATTTTGTCTCAAACCTACCTGTTCTCAGAAAAAACTGTGACAAGAGATTATTAATGATCGAATCGAAAGTACGCCTTCATTAACAATAACCCTGAATCGAGAATAACGAGATAAGGATCTATACCTTAAATTAATTTCATTTTACAAAAGTCGCAGTTGAGACAATTTCTTTGCGTGGAAGATAAATTTTGATAACAATATCAGAAGTTTTTATTTATCAACGCTCACTGATTATCAAGATCCAAAGGCGACTCATGGATAAGGGTTAATGAAATTTTCAGGTGGATGGTGAGACAACACCTTGAGGATTAGTAATGATGGCTGAAATAGAATGGAATTAGATTATTTAAAAGGACGGCTCAACATGAATTTGTTAACATTGGACTTGAAAACGACCATTTTTGTAGTGATCTTGGAAGTATCCTTGTTGTATTGTGTTCCACAGATTATGAGTTTTTGGAAAGTAACTTTGCTCATAGGAGTTCGTTTAGTTTTAGGTACACAGCGAAAGAAAGGTAAATCATTCACAGTGCTTGTAGCTAGACAAGTTTTTGTTAATGTTTTATAGAGGGGGAACGATAAATAGGAGCTCAGTCGAGCACCTTCCATGAAAATAATGATAGAATAGAGAAATACTAGAACATCTCTTCTGTCCAGTTAAATTCGAGACTGTACCCAGAGCTCATCTGAAACAAACAACTATAGTCCACCCGAGCACAAGTAATCCTTCAGCTTAGAGCACAGAGACCCATCTCTACCTTTCAGACCCCAAAAAACCCTCTTTGCCCGCTTTGCTGGAATATATATAGATATTGGTTTCATTAAGCATAGACCACACAGCAAGTTTACTTGAAAGGATTAGCTGTTTTATCACTGAACATAAAAACTTATTGACCAGAGAGTCTTGTATTTGGAGTGGATATTAATTTTTCTCGGATTTAAAGTAGTTTGATTTCTCAGCATGAACCCCTGTTTAAAATGGCAGTAACTTTTCCATGTGAAGAAATCAAATTTTGTGTGGTCAAATCCTGAGCCACATTTTTCCTATCCCAACCGGCCGTCTGCATGCATTGCATCTATGCACCCTTACTAAACATGCAGCATTACGCATGTTTACAGATTTATTGAGTCATGTGGCCTAGGCAGAAAGAGACAAAGATAGAAATTATTAAGCATATGGATTTTTAGATTACAAGTTCCTTAGCCAATATTAAAACCTCGGTCATTTCTGACCTTTTCATTTGAGACAGATACTTATCGACCAGAACTCTCACATATTCATGATGTAAACATATCCAATGCTGGATGTTTAGTGGGGTACACATATTCATATGTTTAGTGGGGTGCATATATTCATATGTTTAGTGGGTGCATATATTCATACGTTTAGTGGGTGCATATATTCATATGTTTAGTGGGGTGCATATATTCATATGTTTAGTGGGGTGCATATATTCATGTTTAGTGGGGTGCATATATTCATATTTGAAAGAGAAAACCCTTTGTTACAGCACTGACTGAGACCACATGATTGACACTATGCCCAGTGTCAAATCAAGCACCAAATTCGAATGACAATAAGCAGACAATCACAGCCTATGCAATGAACGCACACAGAGGCAGATTCAAATTATGACGTAATTTCCCTTTTCCTGGAAATTACTTTCGTTCCCACGATTTTTGATTCCTATTCATTAATAACCTTTAGATCTCATTTTATAACATTTCTTGTCCTTAAAGAAGTCCAACATGATAACCGCTTAATATATATATATATATATATATATATATATATATATATATATATATATATATATATATATATATATATATACTAGCTGATTTCAATGTGACCGTTAAAGATCAATTTCATTGGATTAATATGAAAATAATAATGGACTTGTTACCTCAGTCAAATCACTGGAGTTTGCTTTCGCTTCTCTTTTTTCTTTCCTTGACTCAGATGTCAGACATTAAATACTCTGTTATTTTTTTAACCAATGGGAATATGGCAATACAGGTAATTTGTTATCTCACCTTTTTCTTGTTAAGGTGAATTTGCTGATTGCAGTGCAGTAACCAGTAGTACTGTTTCTCATAGCTTGTGAATTCGATCCTCATTCATAACCTATGATTTCGACATTTCCTTAATTTTCAAACTACACACCAGGCAAAGACGTACCCTTTTATGGTGGGGATGAGGCATGTCGGAGCAACTTCCACTACTCGATCTGGGTTAAGGATCATCATGTCTGCCACATTCGTCTATACAAATATAAAACTGCAACGCTGCAAAATGCATTGCAGCTGATACATGTGAACAAAGTGCAGTGCTGTGGCAAGAGATATATACATAAGGAATACAGATTTTATCTAAAAAATGTTTCCGCGCCAACTTACAACGAAAAAAAAAAGGACACTCTACTTTGTAACTTGTCTAACAGTTAATATTGAATTTATTTGTGAGTGGAACAGGACAGACTTATGAAAATGAAGTCCTAAAAACCTTGACGGGTTAAGTGTCTATCTCACTGGCTGAATTATATATTAAAGGGCGAATAAAAAACATATTCATTGCTCTTTGTTTACCATATACATCAGCGGTCCCCAACCTTTTCATAACCGTGGAGCGGTCAATGTTTGACAATTTTACCACGGCCCAGCTGAATAAAGTTACCAGTTTGCCCTATCAGATGAGTCTGCTGCATATTTGTATGCCCACTTAGACTAACAAGCTCTCCTCCTCCTCTTCTTTTCATCTCATCTTAAACATTTAAAATAAAATATAGATACACCACAAAAACGAATATGAATTGCATGAAAATTTCAATTCAACAAATCGCTGAAAGATCAGAGTCAGATAATAAATAAAACAGAAATAATTTATCATTTCTTGTGGGCCCAGTATCAATTGATCCGTGGCCTTGTGCCGATCCGGGCCTTGGGGACCACTGATATACATGACAAAATTCATGGAGGCCTGTTGCTCAGAATTTACTTAGCCAATTAAAACTTGGGCGATTTATACAATTAATAACTGTGTGCAGGATATCTATCAGGATCTCATTGTCTAATAATGCAATTTAGTAAAATGACTGATCTTAAAAGGTGTCTTATATTTTGTTCTTACATATATATTAGGAGAGTATAATTTTACTAGTTGATGTTAGCAAGAAATAGGGTTCAGTCGGGATCAGCTTAGTGTACTCAGATGTCAGCTCGACCTCTTATGTACCAAAAGCGGACATAATATAACATGGCAAGGAGAGGGTGGGGTGAAAGAGATGTGAGCAGTTGGTTGGAAGTCTTGGAGGTAACAGGTAGAGAGTGAATTAAGATTGACGATAAACCAAGGGAGCCCTAAATATTTGTATCTCAGAATACCCCCTCTACTGCTGACAGAAGAGAAAGCAATGTCAACATCTCGATAAAGGGCCCTTTCTTCAAATTTGATGTTTCTTTGTTTTTTCGTGCCATTGTGAAACATTAATTTCAGGTGCCCCAGGATTTAATTGTGTTATGATTTTTGACTGCATTGATAACAACCCATGTATTTTGTTTGATTGTGACTTGTGAGATATTAGACTTTTCCTGAGAGGGGAGGTAATGAAACATGTATATCTATTGAAAAAGTGCCTGCATCATATGAAATAACATCTTATGAAATGATAACGTACACAAATATTCTATTGCACAGCTATTGGATAGATACATAGACACGTATATATATTTCGAGTGAGAGACAGATTATCTTTCAGACGGAAAGAGATGTTTTTTAAACTAACCAAAAACAAAACTAAGCAAAAGTCGATTCATTTGTGTTATTTTTAAACATGCCGGCACAGTGGTTAAGACAGCAGCCTGCAAAAGCATCAAATGTGAGTTTGATTCCTGTTGAGGACAAGATAGAGGAGAATGTCGCCATTTGTAAGGAGAAGGCAAGAGAACCAATTGTAATAAGAGAAAGTTATTGAGTAGATATTCATTCTCTAGACCTTGTTTGGTAAGAAGAACAAGGGTTACTGTTATCTTGATTGTAAGGACAAACCCCGCCTTTACATTTTAAATCAATTTTATGCATACGTAATTTCACCAACAAATAAATATGGACCAGAAAAACAGTTACGAGCCAGAAATATTAAAGTATGCTGTGTTGGCGGGTGCATGTACATCTGTACCATTTGGGTGGGTCTGGAGGTCAGTTATCTCAGGTTTTGGATGAGACAGGAATATAACTGTCTTTTTAGCTTGACGTCAAAACATCTGACTAGAGAAAAAGTGGGAAAACAGTATACAGTTCTGTGGAAGTGTCTCACACACAAAGTGTTCTGATTGGATAATGTATCAATCACCCCACGCATAAGGACAAAAGAAAATAGATTGTAAACATAAAACTGCTACAAACTATCATTTAACAGTGCCCTCTCCTCAAACTTAATCATAATCAATATTGCAATTGTGATTTGATTTATTTAAAGTCTTAAGAAATCGTGTGTTTTTCCTCGACTCAACATAATTTTGCTAATTACTAATCAAATTTGTTTTATTTACTACTAGTTTTCCTTACCTAATTAGTGTTATGAAGTTCACTCAGGATCGTCTAGCTTGTTAAAAGAATGATTATGTTGTAATGCATGAGAGGATAGTGCATTTAAGAAAATGTTATTTTTTTATATCTCTTATGTTCATAAAGCGTTTCTTAAGTTTACATTTAGTTTCACCAAAGTATATCTGATTTCAATCATTGCATGGGACAGTATATATTCCTGCATTAAATGTAGGTGTTTTAGAAAACTGTTTTGTATTTAGTGTTTGTTTTAGGGTTTGTGATGTAGTGTGTATTGTTGCAATATTGCTGAAACAAGCTAGACCCATTAAATTCATGTAAAATAAATCTTGCCAAAGACTTCTTGAATCAGCACTCATTATAGACTGACACAATGGAACAAGGTATAGTCTTCTACAATTTATCTCCTTTAATCAGAAAACTAATACTAACCGAACATAACTTGAATTTAGATCCAGACTAGCTACTTTATACCACATTCCCAACAAAACTTTGTACATAACATCGATATTGATTTTAAAAAAAACAAAAAAAAAACATTCATTCCACTTCATAAATGCATCACATATTTTGAATTCAAACGTCTATGTTTCGTTTGAAAAACAAACAAAATTCTGTTCACGTCATAGGCACAGCACATCTTTTTCAAATATTGACTTCTATGATTTCATTCAAATTAGTTATCTTGAGAAAGTCTTAAAATAAAGACGAAACAATGGTGAACATATAAACAATTTTCGATATTTCCTTTTTTTCATTTTAATATATCTATATCTATTTATATCTCTCTCCTTATATATATATATATATATATATATATATATATATATATATATGTATATATATATATATATATATATATATACGATTATTTACACAGACATGTACAAAATCTACGACGCTGGAATGTCGATGTTATCGATCAACAGCTGTTATAAACAGATCTTATCAGGCAGAGTTAAAATCCAATCTTAACCTTAGATCATATTTTGAAAGAATGAAATAGGAGGAAAATAAAATTAATTTTAAATTAAAATTTGGAAAGTCACATGGTTGGGACCGTTAAAAATCAAAATCAAAATGATATAAAGTAAAAATATATAAAATCTAAAATTAAATAAAATAAAAAGAAATACATAAATAAAAGAGAGATAAATAATAGATAAATATATAGATAGAGATAAAATAAAATAATATGGTACGGGATAAAATAAGAAATAAAATCATTTAGGATAGAGAAAAGGGAGGGGAGAAGGAAGTCGGTGATAGAGAGGGGGAGAAGGTAAAGAAATGGGGAAGGGAAGAAAGGTTAAAAAAGACACATATAGCTATAGTTGGCAAGGGGACTTGTCAATATCAATCTAGGGTCATTGTTAGGTACAATACATGATTTACAGTCTGGTTCTTGGTTTGGGTCAGCAATGATGGTGGTGGTAGTGTATGTGTAAATTTTGTTTTTTAACTCTTAGTTTTTTAATGTTTTTTTTTAGTTTTTTGAATTTATCTAATTGTTACTAATTTATTAATAAATTTATTAATAAATTTATTTGGTTTACACAATAAGTGGTTATAATAATAATAATAATAATAATAATAATAATAATAATAATAATGATAATGATAATCAGTCTGAACCTCAGTTTAGGTCAGCAATGATGGTGGTGGTAGTGTGTGTGTGTTGGGGGGGCATTAACACATTAGGCTCTGATTTTGTTTGTTTGTTATTATTTTTTTAATTTTTTTGAATTTATCTAATTGTCATTATTCAATTAATTTATTCATTAATAAATTTATTTAGTTTACACAATAAGTGATAATAATACTAATACTACTACTACTACTAATAATAATAGTAATAATGATAATAATAGTAATAATCGCAACAGTACTAATAGTGATACTGCCACTACTCTCTAACAATAATAATAATAACAATAGTAGTAAAATAATCATAACAATACTAATAGTAATAATGTTAATAATAATAATAAAAATGGTTATATTGTCATTACTGCTACAACAAACAATAATAATTATTATAATAATGGTAGAAAAAACTACTACTACTACTACTACTACTAATAATAATAATAGCGGTAATAGTAAGTAATAATAATAATAATAATAATAATAATCAATAATAATCAGTAATAATCTATAATAAGCAATAGTGGGAAATAAAATGAAATAATAAGGAAATATTAGAAGATAATGATAATAAAAAAAATAATAGTAAACTATTACTATTATTGTTTTATTATTAATAATAATAATAATAATAATAATAATAATAATAATAATAATAATAAAGAAAATAGCAATAATAGTAATCATAATAGTTGTAAATATGATAATAAGAATGATTTTATTGATAATAAAATTCGTGGTTACTAATAACATTAATAATAATAGTAATAATGATAGCAATAATAATAATGATAATGATAATAATGATAACAGTGGAAACCATGATAATCTTAATAATTATCAGAATAATGATAATGATAATAATAGTAATATTTATAAAACTAATAATAATAATAGTAGAAGTGGTTATGGTAATAATAGAGATAATGGTAGCCAAAGTAGTAAGTATAATACAAAAAATAAAATAATAAGAAGAAGAATAAAGATAATGATGATAATAATATTTGTGCAATTGGTAATAATGTTAATGGTTTTGATTGTAACAATTAATGATGGACTCTAATTGTAATTCTCATTTAATGGAAGATTGAATATAATAATGATATCAAGTATGCAATAGAATATGGTATGAAAGGATAGTTATGTTGTCCAATTATTGTTTGCAGATAGGTAAAGTTCTTTTTACTAATGGAGACCCTGGCATTTTCATACCTTAGGGGGTAATTGATTCTTGCGTATTTTGTAGATACTATAGGATGATAGGTTCAGTAAGGGTTAAACAAAATTATAGTTTTCTTTTTTATTTTTAAAAGGTAATATGGGTTTGAGAGGTTATATGTGAATTACTGAGAAGGTGCGATCTATTGTGCATACAATAAATTGAGGTCTCTTGTTTTTTGTTTAGAAGTTTACCCCTATCACTCAAGTTTTTCAGTTAGGCATAAGTAACATGGTGAGTTCAGGGAACGGCAGGTACTGGTTTTTCTAATAGTGTTCCAAGTCACTGTTGGTGATTGATTATTGCGGGTTAATTCCCAGTAGTATATAGAGAGTGATGTTCTTTTTGGTAGACAGAATTATTAAATGAGCATTTATGGCCGTTATATCTTTCTTTGAAAGTATTACCAGCCATACCTATATAGTATTTTTTCTGGGTTGGGTTTTCTTTGGTTGAAATTGTAGCTTGCTATACTATTTAGGTCATTTGGCAATTTTGTAAGTGGCATTCTGTTTTGTTTGTGCAGTTGCAAGCCTAAGTTTTTGTTGTTTTTC